>JAHBCN010001016.1:0-136164 GCA_019359885.1 Listronotus oregonensis
AAGGGAATAAACATGTAATGATTGATTTACCGAAAAAAAAATTCAAATTGGCATGGATAACTTGTCACCGAACGGAATCTTTGTTCCTTTGGTCAAAATCACCGTGGAGTGCACGCCCTTCGCCGGCCACCAATTTTTTTTTGTAGAGTGTTTTTTCCAACACCCCACCCGAAAAACCCGAAAAATTTTTTGCAGATTGGTAAGCGGATGCGATGTCCAAATTGATGCGAAAGTTTCGCAGTTACGGATGCGAATGGGGGTATTCGCAATATCCCTGTTTATACCAACTCAAAGTTAGTGGTCCTAGTATGAGTTAAACCCGTGTTTTTTTATCTGTTTTTTTTTAATGACGTTTACTTACAAGTACAAAAAAAAAATTAAATTTATCGATTACAAATAGCATTCAAGCCAGTAAGCAGTAATTTTGGAGGGCATAATAGTTATAATCAAAGTCATAAAAAGATGGATGCTGAAATCACTGGGCTTTTCTAAAATTTTAATAAATAAAAAAATGACAGAAAAAAATTGGCCAAATAAGTGTTGTTTTTATAAGACAATACATCAAACATCCGTTTCAAAAAATTTTATTACCATTTTAGGGTAGAATGCTTGAAACACCATTATTTCGGCAGTAAAAATAATCAAAAACAGGGGAAATAAATTTTCAAAACCCAATCATAAACTTTTATTCGAAAAGGGTTTGGCCTGTTTTCCCCTTTTTTGTAAAAACCCCAAAGGGTTTGAATTAAGGCATTTTATTATATTTATAATAAGACCATGTATCTTTATTTACATCTACAATAAATTGGTAAAAAAATCAAATGGGAAGTACCAAAAAAAGTTTTCAAGCTTGCCATTATTATTGAATTTTTGCCATGTTACACGTTTTTTTTTAACTTTTATTTTAAAAAATATCTTGATGCACCCAACGCACAAAAATAAACGAATGCTAGTTTATAAACTTACTAGATGAAAAGCCTGTCTCCGCCAGGCGAGAGACAATAATATTAAGTAGCCTCTGTCTCCGTAAGACGCCTTCCGTACGGCTAACGGTAAAAAAACACTTTTTTGCTACTATTTTTGTCCCGGAGGCGAAATTCAAAAAACGGGCTTCGTTAGGTTCTAGCCACTGCTAAAGACTACCACTGTGCCAAATTTTATGATTTTAGCTCAAGCCATAACTTCAGAATCACGTGGACAGACAAATAAAGACAAATAAATAAGATTAAAGGGTTTTTTTTTTGGTACTTGCTGATTTTTTAACCAATTCTCATTGTTTACGTAAAATATTATAAAATGGCCTACATTAAAACTTTGACTTTTTATGGATATGATGGGCGAAAAAAGGCCGATCTTTACAAACAGCCTTTAAAAATAAATTTTTTATAGCTAATAAGTCATGGGAACGAAAAAGCCAGCAGTAAAATTGACCGGTATCAATTTGCATGGCCCTAAATTTAAATCGGCGCATACAAATACCCATTGAAATTACCATGGAATATTTTCAATAAAATACGAACCAATCCGCCCCCGGTCAGTGCATTACGTATTCATGGGCGTGTAAAGCGCCACGCGTCGGTAGAAATCCGAACGTGGGCCGGCAATTCGACACGTCCGAGTCCAACCCTTTTGAGAACCTTTTACGTCAAAGGCTAATTTATCTGTTATAAAATACATTGTAACGTATATAACTCAACATTTGAAAATATATGTATATCGTTAAATCTAAAACTATCGCTAAAAATAATTCAATTTTTATTAAGAAATTCTTGTAAAGGGTGATCCAACGGTTAGCGTAGATTTGTACCATTGATAAAAAATCATTTTATAAGAAACACGAGAACAATTTATTGTATCAGAAAGTTTGGGTAATTGTCTTAAAAGGTGCCTTCTCTCCGATTTTGACAAAATTTGGTAAACGGGGGTTTTTTGGGGAGCTAATTACGAATCTGAAAAAATATTTTTTTGGCAACGATTCGTTTTCAAAATATTCATCCTTAAAGTTGAAAATCAAACTAACTTTTTTAACACTATTCCTCCTTCTTTTTGCACCGAATTCTTGATTTTTACACTAAACTGGCACACAATATTTCACAAACACCCTTTAAAATCTTGTTTTTATATTTATTTTTCTATTTTTCCATTTAATTGCAAACCTCCACTTTCACACGTGGCCGCAACCATGTATACACTAGGGATTTTATTAGCTGCTGCTTTTGTACTTAAAAGTTCGCAATTTAATGGAAAAAAGTGTAAAATAAATAAAAATACAAGGTTTTAAAAGGTGTTTATGAAATATTGTGTGCCACTTTAGTGTAAAAATCAAGAATTGTATACAAAAAGGAGGGAAATACAGTGAAAATAAGGTTTTTGATTTTAACTTTGATGATAAATATCTCAAAAACCCGTTCCAAAAAAATTTTTTTTCAGATTCGTAATCAGCCCCCCAAAAAAAACCCGTATACCAATTTGGTCAAAATCGGGAGGGGGAATTTTAAAACAAGTACCAAAGTTGATAAAATTTAATTGGAAACCAATTTCTCAGGTGCAGAGATTTTCTGCGAAAAAGGGGAGATGTAAATTTTAAATGGCAAAGGCTTGAGCAAAAAAACAGACAGAAAACGTTTTCTCCTTCTTCCGGCCCAACAAGAAGAGGGGTAATTGGGGTAGGGTTTCATGCGACGATCGACAGCAGTGTTGCCGATCTAGGGGGAATTTTCCCCAAACGTGGGGAATTTTACAAATATGGGGAAAATTGGGGAATAAAATTTATGGGGAATGGGGGAATTGAGCCATCAACATTTTTTAGATAAAATAAAAATTTTAAAAATTTATAAATGATTTTTTTTGTTTTGTAATATTTTATTTATATTTAAATAAAATTAATAATGTTTATTAACATCTTTATTTTTTTTTGAAGAGTATTATTATTTTTCGTTAAATTTATTTTCAAAATAAAGTTTTATTTAAATAATCGCCTTTTAAGAGAATGGGAATGAGTGGGGTTTTTTTAAATAACAATGAGAAATGTGGAAAATTTTTAAATTTTGCAGGGAGGATGTGAGCTGCCGGATGTTGATTCACCTTTTCCCGGTTTTTTTTAGACGACGTCCTAGAGCTTTAATTTTTGCCACCCCTTGCCACCCCTTTTCATTTAAATACCTCCGCTGGCAAAAAAAATTTAAAATTGAATCAATGAATTTAGACCGGTATGAGAGTTGAATCGATTCTTTTTTAATTTTTCTCAGCCCGCAGAGGTATTTGAGTGTAAAAAAAGGGTGGTTCCAAAAGTAGTACCGGTCCAAAATTTTTTGTTTCTTTATGACTCTAGGACGATCGTCAAAAAAAATTCAGACCGTTAGAGAGTTGGACCGATTCATTTTGAATTTTTCACCCCCGGGAGGACTTAAGTGTTGAGAAGGGGTGGTTTCAAGGATAGTACCGGTCCAATTATTTTTAATGGCTTTTTTTGACTCTAGGACGATCGTTATGAGAGTTAAATCGATTTATTTTGACTTTTTTTTCACCCGTATATTTTTCACGGGGGTTTTTACTTTGTCATCAATTGCTTCCCTTTTTTTAACAATTAAAAAGGTCAAAAAAACTGAAAAAATTAATGACGAAAAAAAGTTGGCGTTTTTAAAAATAAAAAATGGCTGGTTAGAGCTGTTTTTTTAAAGCTAAAAATAAAATATCCTAAAATATGGGAAGAAAGTATGTCTTTTTTCAAACGAAAAAAAAATTGTTTGCAAAAGAACGTCGATTTTTTTTTCATTTTTGTATTTTTTTTTTGAAAATTCTCGACGGATTAGAAGGTGAAAAAATATGATTTTAAAACCCCTTTTAATTTCACCAAAAAGATGAGGAATTAACCTTTAACTTACTGCATTTTTAGGGAAGTAGATTTGTTTATTCTTAATGTTGTTTTCGATCTTGTTCCATTTGGGTAAAAACCCCTTTTTAAAAAACGGAAATTTTTTCCATTGAGAAAAAAAGCTTTTTTTAGATAAAAACCCTCTCCAAAAATTGGGAAAAAACTTAAGTTATATTTAGGCAGATAAAGCAAATCTTTAATCCGCCATAACGCTGGGGCCAAGAAATTTTTTATTTAAGTTTGCTACCCTTTAAAAAAATTAAAAATTTTTTTGGGGCAACGGGCATAATAATTAAAAAATTTTAAGAAAACCCAACTGAAATTCAAAAAAGAGGTTTAAACGTACTGGATAAATTTCCCAATTTATTTGGGGAATTATATAACCCTCGTGAAACGTTCTATATTACCGGTGCACCCACGTTTTTTAATGTTTTGCTCTTTTTTTTTCAAACAATTTGTGTAAATCGGATTGTAAATTTTAAGTACATTTATTAATTAAGAAGAAAGGTTTAAAATAAACAGTTATTTGTGCAACCAGTTGGGAAAGAATTTTTGAATCAAGCAGAATGTTATTAGAAAAAAAATGTTTTCCAATATTGGTTTGTCATTCAGACCCGTGTTCTAATTAAGGATATGGTAAATGAAGATATAATCGTCAAGCAAAGGAAGGAAAAGCCGGGGTGCAGTTGAAGAAAGAAAACAGAAGTAAGCCAGAGACAAAAGGAAAAAGGAAAAACAGAAGAGAAATGACCAAGAGAAAGAAAAAGGGACAGAAAAGCCAACATTGTGATGCCAACCGGAATTCTACGGACAAGCGTGAGGAATGGTTTTTTAAAAAGTAGATGTTTACCCCCTTTTGTTTAAGGGGGGCCTTTTTGAGAAAAAAAAATAAATTTCAAAATCAAAAAATTTTAAAATATCATTTTAAGGTAGTTAATTGTTAATAATTTGGGATAGAGGAAAATGATGCCATCTCCAATTTCTTTACAGTTTAAAACACAAAACTCAGTTTATCTAGACTCCTTTCCAGAATTGATAAAAAGTGCCATATTTTTTTATTCCAAACATGGATTTTTGCAAGAAGTTTAGTAGCAAAAAAATCATAGGGACCATTTTTGTAGATCCCGAACCTTTTCATTCCTGTCCAACCCAAATTTGGGGGATGATCATTTTAAATTAGAATGCTTAAATTTTAAAAGAAAAGGTTAGAATGTTTAAAAAACCATTGTCAGTGTTATTCAATGTTTTGTGGAATGTAAAATCTGACATTTTGAAAACATTTAAACCGTTGTTAACTTTTCCAATTGCTCATCATCATCCCGGTCATATTTCGGCAGATATCGGCCAAAGATTTTGGCTCTTGAGGGCCATTTTCATTTTTCATTCTTTGATATTTTCAGAGGTTAATGTACACATTGATACCTGTAAATTTAAAAAAAAATGTGATGGCCCAACCTGATCTTCGGGTTTCGGGTTTTTCCGGCCTTCATTTACTGAATAAAAAAAAACTTATATTAGGAATTTTTAAACAAATAATTATCCCGTCAAAATAACGACATTGTTAAGTTTAATATTTTCAAAGATCAGAATGTCTCGTTTCATTCAAATTGAACCGTCACGGACAATCGCCGAACAGCGTGCAATTCGACGCTTCCTCGTTATATAAATTTGAATACGGCAACGCCACGCGCGAAGTGAAATACGGCCCTTTATTGAACGACAAACGGCAATAATAACACACGATAATAGGGCCAACGGTTCAAGCGGAGATCGGTTCTGCTTTGTAAAAACGCCCTATAAATTAAAATATATGTATGGTATAGTAAACGAAATAAGTCGTGAAAAATTATTACGATCTGTTCAAGGTGTGTAAAATATAGGCTGGCCTTTAGTGCGTAAAATATAGGTTGGCCTTTACCTGAAGCAGGTGAAATGGTATATTACGCCTTTTCATATTACGTAACTAACAGTTAAAAATATGCGGTTTTTGATGGACTCTTATCTGGCAAACCAATATATTTTATAAAACTTTTTATAGTTATTTTTGTAACAAGTGCCTAAAATCAAGTTATGATAAATAAAATAACTTTTTTCATTATTAAGATTATGTTTAGAATTATTATACACGTTGCAATTTTATCAACAATTAACAGTTGCAGATCTGAAGACACAATAACATAAATCGGTACGGTTTAAGCAAAAAAAATAATTAGTAAAACGGTTGACCCAACAGGGATCCCTGCAACCTTCCGCTAATTTTAAATTTACACTTAAATTTAGAAATCCTCCTGAATTTTGCTCAGAATGTTTAAAAGATGTGAAGTGGTCCATATATGAGAAAAACCCCAAATATATCAATATAATAATTTTTGGTCAGTCTTTTTCTGATGATACAAAGAGCCTCCTAAATTTCGCACAGTATTTTTGAAAGGTGTTAGGTGGTCCAAATATAAGAAAACCCAAAATTTTCCCGGTTTTAGGTTATTCTTCGGTGGTTTGGCTTTTTGTAGAATCCTGGATGTTGCTGTGTCTACCGTCTCAAGATTTGATATAACATCATCCGTAGGTATTTCCTTTGGGGTTAAAGCAAAGTTTCCGCCTTTGGCGTGAACAGAGATTTCTTCATTTGACAAAATCCGGTCGCTTAGGTTAACAATTGTCCTGGTAACGTCCAATTCTGGTTTGGGATTCAAGTTTACTGTTATTCTCTCTAGCTTCTTCTTTTGGCGATTTGTGCACCTTTTGAGTTCATTTTCCGTACTTCCGTATGAAATGGAATCTATCTTATCCCAGTCCGATCGGTGGAGTGTATTACTTAATTTGTAAAAAAGTGAAATTAGTTTTATGTCGATCTTTGCCAATTCCCTCCTGGTATTTTGGATCCTTTCCCTAAAAAGTGCTTTTTCTGTCCGACTGTAGATTCTGTGAGCCAGGGCAGACCTTATAATTGGTTTGGTTTTTTAAAAACTTAGGGATAACATCTTCTGCTCTGCATCGTGTGAGGAAAGCCAAAGGGGATAGAAGCTGGACTTTCTTTTTTATAGAGTTTTCTAATTGCCGGTGTAAAACTGATACTTCTTCTCCATAGAGGCGACGAATAAACTGTGTAAGGCTTTCGCGGCCATCATCGGATAGACTACTGTTTTCTGGGTTTGGCCGTCGTCCGCAGTTCTCTGAGTTTCCGAGTGTTGGCATCTTCAGAAGAAGCTTCTCGGTTGATTACAAGTAATCAACCGAAAGCTTCCTCTAAAGATGCCAACCCGTGCTGGCAAAAGCAGAGAATACTCACGGCCAATACGGTGTCCCAAAAGTAATAACAGAGCAACAGCAGATTCCTTAGTCAAATATGCTTTAGTAACTGTTATCCAAAGTTAATAATAACAAAGATATAGGTGTTAAACTTTTAATGTTGCTTTTGTTTTTTCTTAATAATTCACAAATGACTACGGTCAAAAGGAAATTTAAATTCGTCCACTACTACCTCACTTGTTTTAAATCTCGTAACTTTTAGGCGTAGAATATTGACCTTTTTTTAAAAAAAAGGTTTATAAATCCCCTTTTCATCAAAAAAGTATACTTTATTTAAGTCTGTAGGGGAATTCTCAGATAAACCCCTTTAAAGGTCTTGCAATTTTTTGGAAAAAAAATTTTATCCCAAATTTTTTTTAAACTTTGCATAGTGATAGTTCAAAACCTGATCAAAGGCATCCAGGGACAAAACCCGAAACGCCTCCCAACCCCCCAAAATCACCCCCAAAAATCCCCAAATCCCCAGTGACAGTAAAATTTTGTTTGAAAACTACAGATTGTAGCTTTGTTTCTTTTTGTAGCTTTCAATTAAATAATTTTATTTTTTTTTTAGCCTAAAATAAATGCAAATTTGACGATAGCTTATATTTAGATAAACTTTAAGCAACTAAATTAATATTTCCAGATTTTCCAGATAAAGAGCTTCACCAGTCACAAGGGCTTGGCACACCAGTCACAATTTAATTTTTTTTTATTGTTTCGACTTAGTAATCAATCTAATTTTTAATAAAAACAGAAATGTACAGAATAGATTTTATGTTAAGAAAACCATCTCACTTAAAAGTAAAGTGGCCGAACTGAAATTCGTCTTTAAGTACAGATGATCAGAGGGGGGGATTTTTCAGGTTACCCACCAGTCACATTCGTTAAAGTTATAATTACAAAGAACTCATAAAGTATTCGGTTATTTCTTTAAAGGGATGTTGTTTATTAATTTTTAATAGGTTTTGATAAAATAATTATAGCGCATTGACAGTCAAATTTCGAAGTCAAATGTCCCACCAGTACATTATGAAATAAATTTAATTTCTATAATTCATAATTCTAAATGCTTTCCAAATACGCAAATTTTAATATTGAAATGCCCATTTTCTTAAAACTGACCTTTTTTAGTTGTCTTACTATTATTCTAGAGCAACGGTGTGTAGTCCTCGCCTCGTCAAAAAACTAGGCTCACTCTGTAACAATTTTACATTTAAAATGCTTCCTAAGTTTTTTAGCCGCTAACCGGGCATAATCAATTCATTTTTCACCTTATTACTGTCACTTATCCATCCATAAATGTCACCCCATCACTCACTCTTTTAGATCATTTACCTGCATCCATCGTGTTTGCATATAACCCATCAAAACTATCCTCTTATATTCAAATCTGAAGAGTTCTCCATGTCGCGTTGAAGAGGTCTCGACATTTTGCATGAAAGAGGCCCGCGCAATTCGACACCTATACTGTTTATTGTCATCGTGTTTTAAGTTTGTCACTTTGTTTGCATTATTAATAAGTATATGCTAAACGGAAGGGTTATTTTAACTCTTTTAAAGGGTTTAATATACGTAGGTATAAAAATGGACAGCTGCTCGAAAAATTTAGTTGGTTGTTTATAAAGTTAAAAATGGTTTCGATAAGCATTTTTACAAAATTTAGTAAAAAAAAGCAAAGTAATAGTATTAATATTAAATTAGTAAAACAAAAGAGATACGACATAAAATTAACATTTTCTTAATTTAACAGCTAATTCATTGGTTTGTTTTTAAAAACATTTTTTAAGATACGTTTTGAGAAAAAGGATTAGGTATTCAATGGAATTAATGGAATTTTTTTTTCACTTTTACCAATTATTAGTAATAAAAACTGGATTTTCACAAAAAACTAACTTTTTGTGTTTTGATTTTTCAGGTATTTATTGCTATCTTTTTTATTTTTTGATTTAAATCAGAAATTTCTCATATAAATTAAACTTATTCTGTTGGTATTAAAAATGAACACGATTTTTTTAAATAAAACTAAAACTTAAAGGGTGTAATTTAATCAGTCCCCAAATTTTGAACTTATTAGATATTAAATACCTAAATTGGTATGTTCGCAAAATCATAGATCTGTCACAAACTTGTTAAAGTCAACCTATCTGAAAACAGCTATCTGTAAATGTATGTGCAATCACCCAAAAATGCAAGTAACGAACAAACAATAAAATTATATTACTAGAACTAACAAGAAGTAATTAGAACTAAACAAAACTAACCGAATTAGGTCATCTAATATTTTGAAACACAGCAATTATTTTAAGCATTAAAGCAATCTCTTGAGCATAATTTACGATTCCTATTTATTATTTACAATACAAACTTTTATAAATTTGGGTACATAAATTTAAGAACAAAAAAGTTAATTTGGCACAAAAAATATGTTTTTATTTTATTAAGAGAATTTCTTTTAGGGACAAAAATTTATTATTATTAAAATTTATACCCCAGACCAAAACGTAATAAAAAATGGACAAAAAAAGAGGTGTCCCATTAAGAAAATGTTAATTTTATATTGTATTTCTTTTATTTTATTTAAAAAAAAAATTCTAACAATTATACAAGAAACCTAGCTATTTCACATGCCCAACATATTATAGCCCTCCGGTTTGTATGCAAAATAATACTTAAAAATCCAATTCTGTAGCACTTTTTGAACGCAGAAGTAAAGACATTGAACTACATAAACACCACTTGCACCCAGTTTAACAATGTATAAAAATAATCTGTCATTATGTTCATAAATCACTTTTAACTGAATGTTAATCGATAAAAATAAGGCGAAACCAAGGACAGCAAAACTCAATAGCTGCATAAAAAGTTCATTGTCCTAAATCAACTTTAATAATTATAATTTAAAGATGATCCGCACAACGTAAAAAATAATTAATTCAATAAAATAACTAAAATAATAATCTTGCTTCAAAATTATCTATATTTAGGTGTGTGGCGCCATCTATAACACTGTTAAATAGGTATTTAACTGTGAGCATAACGAGGCACAGCAGCTCCCTATAAACGCGTTTTACACGCTTAACATACGCTACCGCTAGATGGCTATATAGGTTCAGAAAGAATGCAGAAATCGACAGGAGAACGAATACTATTTTATTTTTCGTTAAAAGATGGCGCACACACACTAAGCGTGTTATGGATAAAGTGTTATGGAAATAGTGATGTAAATTTCCGTATCCTTTTGATATTCGGATTATACGTATTCGGAATCAAGAGAGATTCGGATTCAATATGTGAATACGTATTCATAAGAAGTCCTTATAACATAGGCAACCGTAAATATAGAGCGCGATCGCGCAAGCTGATACCGGACGTGCCGGTGCGGCGGGCGAATAGAGGAAAGGATACGAATACAAAGACAGTTGCAAGTAATCAACAGGGTTGGCGCAGCTGCTTCAAATTCCGCTTTATGTTACAAAAAAATTTCTCTATTTTCGCTATGCCTATCAAAATGTTTGTTCTGTTAAAAAAATATATAAAATAAACTAAACGGGGATGAGGTAAATAATAGGTTACGGTTAAAATATATAACAGTATACTAATTTTATTATTTTATTAATAGTTATAGAAAGGCAACATAGAAACAAATATTCGTTTCAACATGGAAAAAGTATAAAACAACCTCTGCAAGTCAAATGTAAAAAATATAACTTTCTGAGGTAACCTTTTTTTCCTTCCCTGCATTTTTAATTTATAAGTTTTTGAATTTTTTTTAAAATGGGTTACGTTACACTCGAAAGGTAAACAATATGTTTTTTGCTTGAAGGTCAAGTCTTACTAAAAGTAACGCGGATAAAGTTGATTCTATTTTTTTTTGTTTTATTATCTAGCAATAAAATAAAGTTCGCGCAACATTTACGTTTCCTGAGGGAGCGACGAAATTTTAGCGCTTATTTTTTCGCATTAAAAAATAAGTTTTATTTTAAAAAAATAAGTTTTTTTCGTATCCCAAAGTGCTTTAATTAAGGGAGCGCCATCCAGCGACAAATGGAAAAATCTTTATAAGACAGCTCGTAACGATTCGGATATCGCATATTCGACCCGCGTCGTGCGTCGATGCCAAGGAAGTTTAAAGGTGATGGAAGCCCAATACTGTGGCAAAATTGTCCGGCGTAGGGACGGGAATGGGGGGGTTGGCCTGCAGTTTGCAATGAAAGTAGGTCAGAGCCGGACTTCCATAATTCTTTGTTACTATCTACAAAGTTAACATCATCAAATGTCAAATTCAACATTCACTTTTTTTTTTTTTTTCACAAAATTGTTGGTTATTAATCATCTGATATAATATGGAAAGAATAGATGGCGCCATTTGCCTTCTATTTAAATGGTCGATATTTTTGGGAGTTTTTATTTTTACCAAAAATCTTAGTAAATAAAAAAAAACACGATTTTTAAAAATAAATTTCCGATGGTTTCATGTACTTATCACCAATTTTGTGATAAAAAAGGGCAAATAGTGTAAATGAGTTTAATCTTATCCAAGGTTGTGGTTGTACATTAAAAAGTGAAAATGTTTATAACGCTTTTTGGCAATACCTTTCACTAATAACAAACATTCATGGAAGAATAACAGTGGTTAATAATGTTTGTAACCTTTGGTACCTAGGTATCCATTGTAACAGTAACCTTAAATATTATGTGCTACAGTATTTTGAGCTTAAAAGTTGATAATGTAAGTTTAAGAAACCAAAATCTCATTTTTTTTAAACAAATACAGAAAAAGCAAAAGAAACTTTGACATAAAATTGTATTTTTCTTTTATTCAATTGAGGGATGTATAAATTAAAATTTCCTGGTCTTAATAATTAATAATTTTGATCCTTTAAAAGAATGTACTAAATTATTAAATGAAATAAAAGTACCTAAATGTAAACCTTATTTTTTTTTTTAAAAATCCACAGAAATACACAAACATTTGGAAATCATCTAAAAGATAGTTAAGATTGCCTTATTTTCTCACTGTTATTTCCTATGAAATTTTCATTTTCTATAATTCAAATTGATATATTATTATTTATTCGGTTACCTAACGTTATTCAAAGAAGCACCTAATTTAAATATAAGAAATACTTCCTAAAGTAAAAAATGCCGGGTATGTTATTTGATTTTTAAGATAAAACCATACAACCTCTAGTCATTTTGTTAAGGAAAATTAGTAAACAAACAATAAACACAAAATTATAGTCACAATTTAATAAACACTAATCCTAAAATAAGAAGGTTTTTTCAATCCAAAAAACTTCTGCAACCACAAAATATAATCACACAAACAAAAAAATCGAAACTAATACGGCTCCCATAAAAGATAATGTGTTGCCTAACTACATACTGATTTATCGTGGTAAGAGGAACCATTTTTTTGGGAATTTCGTTATTGCGCAAAATCGGCGGGCCAACTCTGACAGTTATTTTCATACTGGGCTGGACATTTTTTGATGGAATGGGCAATAGCATTGGGCTTCCTACACCTTTAAACTTCCTTGGTCGTCCGATCAACCGGCAGTTGGAAGAATTATCCGCTCCTTTGATCCGAATACGTATTCGAATTTACGGACTGATTCCGGAATATACGGATCCGTTTAATATTCGGTTCAACGAAAATTTGGATACGTATTCTTACCTCACTATATGGAAACTGCTTTTACTACCTTAAAGTTCAAGTGCTTATATAATTTGAAAATTTTCTCGCATGAAATTTTTCTTACTGCAAGATATTTGAATGCAATTTTATTTTAATGTAGGGGGGTCAATTAATTGAGGTCAAAGGGTATTGGGTAGTAATCATTTAGCTAGCCGTGGGATAGAATTTACCAAACGGTTTCATAACCAGTAAGCCGGGAAAAGTCATATGGCTGGTTTTGGTATGGGGTAAAGTTGGGAAGACTCAATTGTTACGGAATACACGATCAAACCGTTTCACAATCCATAAGTAGGGAAGTCACATGTCAAGCTTTAATCGATGGTAAAAAGGGTGAGGGGTGGGAAAGGGGAGAAGTTGAATGTATGGGGGATGTTAGGCATAAATCTAGTGACTGTGTGGGTGACTTTAGGTTCGAATACAGTATAAAATATTTCGGTAAGGCAATTGACCAATAATCAGTTATATGCTTCCCCAGACCTTTGGGGCTGATTTTGTGAAATTGGGGGGGTTATTGAGTTTCGTGCGTAAAACTTTATATCAGCGTGTTGAGTTTAAAAAAAAATGGCCGAAACCCATTTTCCATAAGAATTCTGCATGTGCAGGGTCCTTTTTAGTTTGAAAATTATTGCTACAATTTAAACAATAAGGTTTACCAATTTATTGAAATTTGTAAAAAATTAGTAAAATATTTTTAAATTTCTTAAGTATAAAATAATTGCATAAATGAAGTTGTTATTTATAAATATATTTTAAGCCGCGCCCGACGTTCTTTTAGGTTAACTGTATATTGTAAAAATATTTTTAGATTGGTACCCTAAAAATCACAAAAATATTCACTACAGAAGCGGGGCGGCTGCAAGAAAAATAGCACGCCGTATTCTTCTTACACGAACGAAAAATTAAAAAGAAAAAAAATGCGTGTGTGCAGAGGAACAATTGCAGCAAGAAAAATTTTACGGAAAAAATTTTAAACTGTAAATTACTAATCTCATAATTTAAAGTGATTGTTAAACATAATTCTGCTGGAAAATAAATATTCGGGATCAAGTTAGCCACTATCATTAACAGGACAGTATTGACTTAGAATTATGTATCATGTCTGATATCAAGAAAAATATCTTAAAATGATCTGATTGAAGGTCTAAACTAGAAAATAATAATAAATAAATTTTGCAAAATTATTTGTATTTTTTTTTAAGTTAGAGGCACCAAAAAATTGTTGAGTAAAATTCAACTTGCTATGATTTTTAGAAAAACAGAACATTTTTTACATTTTTATTTTTCGGATATGCAAAAGATCATTTTTTTTTTTGCAAATTTCAAAATTAAAATTTTCTTTACCAAAGTGGGTGTGGGTTCCATGTCTAACTTTTTAGATAAATTTTTTGAATATTCTAAAGCCGCCACTGCTAACCAAAACACACCAGAACCTAGCTCATACTTTGCGTACCGTCTCTCCGCGTTGCCGTCTCACTCGCATGTTGAAATTTCTTGGATGGATTTATTATTTATATGGCCACACGCCACAATTTGATATGATTACAACGCGTATTAAATAATAATGGTTTCTTAAATAAATATTAAGTTTATTATACATTGTTTTTAACGATTAAAAATTAAGTTGATTTCGTCTTATTGTTTTTTTTATGTTATAAGAGTCAAGATAGGAACTACTGAGTAGATGGAGAAATTCCGCCAACCTTTATTAATTTATAAGTAAAAGAGAATGCAGGTGAAATAAAAACAAGTTTTTTCTTGTAGTATTATCACTAAACCTAATGAAAATTAAAAAAAGCCTATTCAAATTTATGCAGGCACAAACTCCTTGTAGACATTTTGGACGTAGTGATAAGCTTAAATATTGAATAAATAGTTGATTATTTGAAATAACAAAAATTAAAGACACAATGTGCACGAGTTTTGTCGTATGAAAAATGCTTATTAAAAAAATTAACAAAAAGAAAAAAATTCTTTGCGTAAAAACAAAAATATGATGGAGTATTTGTGGATGTTCTATCAACCACATTTTCTTTGTAAACAAGGAAATAAAGCCCTAATAAACTTTACTAATACAGTGTTTACATAGGATGACTCTTATTTATAAAAAAGTACTTAAATCTGATTTACAAACAATGTTTGTACGAGAATTTAAGTGATATTTATTTAGTGCCGGGTTTTGATATAAAATTCGGTAATACTACATTAATTTCAGTAAGACACTTATGATAAATTTGAGTAAAAATATGGCTATAATTTAAACGATGTTCATGCGCACAAAAGCTAATTTTGTTACCGTATGCTTTTCATTACAAATGTACTCATGACTACGAAATTCTTAAAGTTAATCAACATTTTAGATTAAAATTTGCAAAAGATTACCCATTTTATTAACTTGGCCGACATTACCGACCCCAGAAGTTGTTCAGCGTCTATCTCGCGCATTTACTTAATTTCGTTGTTAAAAATATAGATAATTAATATTTTTATTGGCAAAATTTCAGTTAGAATTATTAGGAGAGTTTTCTGGTTTAGAAGTTTAAAAATTCGATTTTTTTTATTGCACTTTTCAATACCTTATATTATGAAGAATATATGGGCGAAACCGTTTTGCCCAGAAATATTTCTTATAGTCGAAATGCAGGATCATCGGACCGGTCGTCCAGTGTCATAAAGCGTCTTTCAAAACTTTTAACGAGATTTCCCAAAACTAACATTTGTTTTTCTGGGCGCATGGATTGCTGGAAAATTACTGGACCAATTTTAATGCCGCTTTGCCATTTTGTAGAGAATTGAACTGGCTATGGTTACAACCTCAAAAGGTAAAATCGCTTTAAAATTCTGGATTTTACAAACGTTTAAATACAAAAAAGGTCGATTTTTTAACATTTTTTGCAAATGGTCGCCATTTTCTAAAAAATTGACGGTTTCACTTTTCCTAGGTTCCGACCATAGCTACGCTCATGTATTTTAATAGTTTTTTGGTCTTGTCTGTTTCAGACCTTCCAGTTACCTGAACCAGATGCGCCCACCTACCAGAGCACGGCAAGCATGACCTTTTTCGGCGCCATTTTATTCGATGACGGTTTACCATTATCGGGCGAAAAAAATATTTTAATATAGCTTAAAGATGAAATAATAAAAGGGTATAGGCATCGTTTAACTTATTGTTTAATTTCACCTTTAAAAAATGTTAAAATTTATTTAAAAATTACTCCAAACCAAAAAACTCCCTTAAACCCGTAAAACTGAAAAAAAATGTTTAAATACTGGACGCAATTATGGTAATTTTATTTAGGAATAATCCTCATATATGTAAAATGCCCACAAGACTTACAAGTCTGACACAAGATAAAGTTAAAATATAAATGTACTTACTGCTCATATTTGCTCTGAAGCAAATCCAGTAGCTTTGGTAAAACAATCACGCAGAGATCCAAATTCCAAACAGAGCTGTAATAAAACAAAAAATATTATCTATTATTATTTATTAGGTAAATATTTACTGTCTACTAAATGAACTAAAAACTTCACTACTACTGCTATCTCCAAATTACAATAAACCTAAACCAGTTGTTATTCTTTTTTATTTTCCATCTTGTACATATTCCGTCTGTTTTAATATTCAATGTTTTTAATTACAACAAATTTAACGATTGTAGTCTTCTATTTTTTTTTTTTTTTAATAAAGAGCGCCTTAAGGTAGTTTACTTGCGACAGTCGTACACAAAATTATCGCCTTATAGTAAGTAAAGTTCGGCCCGTTCAAAATTCAAACCCCCAATCTCGGATGGACATCTTTTATCCTCGTGTCTTCCATGCTATCCGCGTCAAACTCGCCCATCTCTCTCTAACAAAAATTGGTTGTTGAACGGGCCGGACATAGTACTAGTACGGATCATAATATTTTTTCCTTTTTTAGTTTAATTCGTAATGCAGTATTTTGAATGGACCACAAATTTAGCGCTGTTCCAAATAAGATCGAATACGCTTCACCCGAAGTTAGAGGTTCTTAATGCTTGAAAATATTCTTTTTGTAGGAGACTGTACATACAACACATGAGGTCTGTTCGTTGTTCAATTAAATTTTACACTTTTTGGACCCACCTAGTTCTAAAATACACCTTCCATAAGGGCAATTACATAAAAACAGAATAAAATACTTTACACTATTTCTTAATAACAAACAGATTTGGTAAACTTTAAAAAAATCAACATCTTTTTAACAAAACGATAAAAAAATTTTTTTTTTTTAATTTCGATTTATACATTAGTTTTTAAAAAATATTGTAGGAACTGTTTTCGAGATATTCTGAAATGAATGCATGGCTTTCGTACATGACAATGTTAATTATGCACAATTTATTTAATTAATATCTCCCTTCATAGATTATAAAAAAAATTAGTTTTATTTCAATTCGATAAAAATACTTTTATTAACCCTATATTTCAATTTCATTTAATTCTTAAAAAAAGCCGGTTTACAAATGAACTACCTTAAGATAGGCATACTCCTTTTGCTTAATCTTCAATCGTCTTTCTTAGTTTAATTAAATCCATTAAAAAGCTATTTAATGCAACACTTAAAAACTAGCAAAAAAAAACACAGAGTTGCCATCTACGCTGAAAATCTGGAGAAGCTGGATTTGTCAGGTAATTCAGGACTTTTAAATATGCCATAAAAAGGACAGGTAATATTTTAAAATTCTACAAAATTACAAGAAAAATCGTTATCAGTATCAAATCAAAGCTGCCTATTCAAAATTTTAATTTTCTCTTTTAACGACGTCAAAAAAGAATTAAAAAAGCTACAAGATGCACATGCCAAATGGGGACGTATTCGGAAAAATGCTCGGACATGTCGATTGGTATTTTTGATTGCGCATTTTTTTCGACTAAAACCACTTATAGAGGTAATGGTGGTCAATATCAACTTTCTTAATTTAAATGCAACATCCTGAATATTATTTAATTTTTAGTTTTTTTAAACATTCTAGACATATTTTATGTACAATGTGCTATACCTAGACTTCAACTGTTTCGGAAAAATTAAGCGTTTTAAATTTATTGCATTTATTGCTTCTGTATGCTTACCACTTTCCTTAAGGTGACTTTTCGTGCCTATACCTACTAGAGGCAGTTTGCCGCTGAGCTGTGCGGACAAGCGTGCGAGAGTGAAAGAAGAATAGATGTATATCATTTCTCTCTTGCGCTGCGTGGTGATTAATTGGCGGGAGAGGTATATATACCACCGACAAATTAGGAGAGAGAGGTTATATACTTATTCTTCCTTCTCTCTCGCACACTTGTTAACAAGGCTGCCTCTAGTGGGTATATGCCCGCGGAGTAACCCTTAAGTAAGTGGCAAACATGCAATGACCATAAATCTAAAAACACCTAATATTTCCGAAACAGTTGACATTAGGTATAGGACATTGTACATGAAATATGTCTCGAATGTTCTGAAGAATCCAAAAATTGAATAATATACAGGGCATTCCATTTAAATTGGGGAAGATAGTATTGGCTACTGTTACATGACACACCCTGTATAAAAAGTTTTTACTGAAAAAAATGCGCAACTCAAAATAAAAATAGACGTGTCCAAGGGTTTTTTCAAACACGCCCCCATATATTAATTATCGAATTTATTCCATTTGGCTGATACACACTGTATTTTGGGTCAGAAAAAACGAGTATTTGTAAAATAATTTGAAATACAAAACTTGGTAGCAACCTTGTTACATATAATTTTAATACTTACTATTTAGTACTAATAACTCCTAAAATATCCACTAAAACGCTAACATCACCCATCGCCACTGCAGTCTCGACCGCACTTTTAATATCTTTATTTCTAAACTGGGCAAACACTAGTCTCATGCTTCGCTTCCTAGTGGCCACAATACTAAGCATCGGCTGGTTGCCTCGCATTAGTACTCCCAAGCCTTCTGCCTCTGACATTTCGGGCAGTTGTTGCCTGTAGCCCAATATGTCGTGATTTTTCTGTAAAAAAAAGGTTTAAATTAATTGAAATAAATGTTTATTTATTTATTTATAAACAATAGTATGCGGCTAAATAACCAAATAAACTACTATCTCTTAAGGTAGTTCATAAAATTATTGCCTTTAGTAAGTAAAGGCCGGCCCGTCCACAAATCAAACCGAGATTGGGATGAACATCTTCGTCTCTTCCATGATATCCGTGCCGAATTCGCCCATATTTCTCTAACAAAAATTGATTGTTGAACGCGCCGGGACTAGTACCAGTACGGATCATTATATTTTCCCCATTTTAGTTTAATTCGTAATAAAGAATTTTAATTGGACCGCAAATTTAGTGCTGTTCCAAATAAGATAGAATAAGCTTTACCAAAAGTTAGAGGTTGCTTGAAAATATTATTTTTGTAGGAAACTGTACATACAATACATGAGGTCTGTTCGTTATTCAGTAATATTTTAGACTATTTTACACTTTTTGGACTCACCTAGTCCTAAAATACACCTTTCATAAGGACGACTACGTAAAAAAATAAAATAGTGTACACTATTTCTTAATAACAAAAGACCTATGTAAACTTTCAAAATCAATATCTTTTAAACAAAAAAAGATCAAAATATTTAGGTTTTTTTTGTGATTTTATAATAAAAATATCGTAAGAACCGTTTTCGAGATATTTCAAAATGAATGCATTCATTGGCGCCCATAGACGAAGAAAACCTAGTCGGCCGACGGTGTCGACCGACGAGATCTGCCATACTAGCTCCCCCGACCTTGTCTGTGAACGATTTGATTTGTCATGCCCACAGACAAACATACTTAGTCCGCAATTTGTCAAACGATCGGTTTCTGAACCTACGCTGTCTTTTAATTAGTTGGCAGATATTTTATATTTTGACATACTGGGTAGTATGACTTAGTATTTTAAGCTGGTCTAAAATACCTCTTTAGTCGGTGAACTGTGCAAGGTATAAAATGGAGAAAAAATTGCTCTAATGGGTTAATGCATTTTAAAAATCAGTCAAAAGAATGATAGAAAGAAAAAAAGGGAAAAATGGTTCAATACATGACTTTCAGAACGAGGAAAATATGGTGCTGCCTTTAGTATGTGAATTGAGACAAAACAGACAAGATTTTTTCAATTTATTAAATTTTCATATGCTTCCCTTTTTAAATTTTTATTTAATTTCATCTAGATCTTTAACTTTGTACAAACATGGTCGTTCCTTATACAACTCTATAAACTGTTAATATTTCTTTTGTCCACTCCATTACACCACAAAATTTTATCCCAGATAAGACGACGAGCTTAACGGCTAGGTCCTTACGTCAGTTGTAAGTACAAATTTGACGTGTGGCGACCTGTTCCTTACCGACGAAGTATTTCACCTACCGGGTCTGTCGTTCGGCACTAACGTGCATTCCAAATATGCAAAATTAGACAGACATTATCTGTCGCATACCAGGTCGCGCAAAATATCGCCTTGTGTGTGGGTACTTATTGCTTTCATACATGACAGATATCGAAAATGTTAATTATGTACAATTTTATTAATATTTCGTTTCACAGACGATAAAAAAATAGTTTTTTTTTTAATTAGATAAAAGACACGTTTATTAAACTTGTATTTTTTTTTGTATGATGGCCTTACAAACTGGTGTATTGGCCAACAAACCTTGTATTTCAGTTTCATTTAATTCTTAAGAAAAGTCGTTTTACGAGTGAACTATCTTAATGGGACATTTCTTATTATATCAGACAGTCAGACTCCTGAAAAAAACAAGGACCAATCGTACCCAGTATGTCCTTTTAAATAGTGAATATCGACTGTACACTGATTATTTATTGCCATCTAAACCAAACGAAATTTAATGAAAAAAATTATGGCGGAAAATTATCGGCAAACGTATAGGTCTGCCCGCCAGTCGTTCTAAGGGCCAAGTTCGTTTTGGGACCATCGTACTTAGTATGCTACGTTAAAGGGGTATTCTAGTCTAGAAAGTTAAAAAATTGTTTTTTTGTGTATAATACGATAGTTTCGATGTTTAAGAATATTTCCTTAAATGGATTGTTCGAAATTCGAATTATTTTAAAAGTTATAGCTAAAGTTGTTCGGCGCAATGAAGCTAGAATCGAAAGTTCCGAATTTCGAGCTTCAAGTGCCCCAAAAAAAGAAAGAAGTGCTGGTATTTCGGAAAAAAAATCGTTAAATATTCAATCTGATGATGATATTTGCAACCGGAATCGCTGATTAAAAAAATGTACGTAATATGTACTGTTCTATCCCTTAGACTACCTGAAACTCAATTTAAAACTTTAAACGCGTTTTTCTTAAAACTAGTCACAAAATCCTAAGTTCTAATTGACCGATTTTTTTAAAGGTTAGCATGAATTTTCTTTACATAAGTATTCCTCCATGGCAGAACAAACAAAAAATGGAAATTTTTAATGTTTATTATTTTTAAAAATTCGGAAAAATTAAAAAATAACCCAAATAAGTCTACCTGGTTTCTGAGAAACCACCATTTTGCAAGATTTGATTTTTTTTTGTAAATTCTTAAAATATAAATAAATACTCCCTTAAAGGTTTTGAAAGGTTATTTATCGCGTTTATATTGATTGGATGTCATACTGAGTATAATTGTTCCAAGGTGCTTAAGATATGGACATTCAACACATTGTGATTTCTACGAAATTTTGTAATCATAAAAAGTATTTTTCTTTTTGTAATGTAATGAAAAGAAAAAAAAATAAAAGTTACTGTAGCGGTAATGCTTTACTCTTTTTAATGCCCTGTATCTAAATGTAAATACTTGATATCAACAGTTGAAATATATTAGTTGAATTTCAAAGAAAAAATGAGTTAATCGAATTTTCTGATCCTAAAATATAAATCTAAACTAAAATTAAAAAGCAAAGTAACTATTTATTTCGTCTTTTTTTAGCTACCCAAAATAAAATTCCTAGGTTTTTAATTAAATAAGAATAATTAATGTTAACACGATATCAGAAACTGTATTTGGAATCTACAAAAGATATCTTTGTTAATTGACCATGCAACATATTTAAAATGTCGCTACCAAATATTTACTTTCAGATACGAGCATTTCAACAATTTTTTTTTTTATTTCTTTAGTGACAAAAAACTTATAATTTAGAAATAGAAATTAAATTTTAAATATTTTTGTACCATATTTTTTTAATATTATATTAACTGTTAACCTGATTTTTTAATATTTCATAAAATGCTTTTTAATTTGCCACCATAACAACAAAAAATAATATTTTTAGTAAAAGTGGTCAAGAGAAATAGCTTTTTTTTATCTTGGGACAGTCCACGAAGGCTGATGCCTAAGTACTAACGTACCGTGGGTGTCTTCAGTGTGGTGAGAGGGAGTTTGTTCACACGGGACTTAAATTTTTGGAGATTGGGAGGAGAAGGAAAACTTCTGCGGGCAGCAGGTTCCATAGTCTTGACACTCTAGGGATGAAGGAACGAAGAAAGCGGGAAGTTCGGGGCCTTTCTAACTGAACTGTAAAAGGATGCATAAAAGTTGCACCACGTGTTGCTCTGTTGGGAGCTGCCAGAGAAGGAATTATACTGGCCAATTCCTCTGAGCAGAAGCCGTGAAAATACCTATAGAAGAGCGACAGATCCCCTACAGCTCGGCGGTGGGCAAGAAGAGGAAGTCTTTCTGTGAGCGTTGGATCATTAATAAGACGAACAGCTCTTCTTTAAATGGAGTCCAGAATGCTAAGTGTTGTAGGGGACGCCATTCCCCAGACATGAGAACAATATTCTAAAGAGGGTCTGATTTGGGATACATACAGAGTGTACAGATTGGAAGAAGAGAAATATTTTCTGCTCGAAGAGAAATCCAATCTTTTTTGAAGCTGCTGAAGCTATGATGAAATGTGTTTGTCAGTTAAGGTTATTCTCAAAAGTAACGCCGATAAGATTAAACGACTCTTTGCTCTGCAGAACTTGGCCGCTCATATGTAAGGGATGAGCATTTGCAGACTTTTTCCGATTTTTCGACAGCAAGGAAAAATGAGCTGTGGATATCTGTTGACGGCATTTTAAATCGATTACATGTAGGATTATTAATGGGTCTATTCACAAAGAAAAATTTGAAAAGGATCTTGTGAAGAGTTCTGCATGACATGCGCAATTTTTGTTTGCCTCCAATGAAAGTCAAGAATTAAAGTCATTAGTGAGCTAAGGAATTTTGAATACCTGATAAGTTTGGATATGTCAAGAGCAACGATCTGGATTCACCAGAAACTCAAGGGACTTGTTCCAGTTGTGTGAGACAAAGGAAAGAAGATCAGCGTGGATTACTGTGACGGAATCCATATTGTCTATCGTGAGATCTTATGTTTTTCCAGATACTTTAAGATTTGGAGAATTAAGAATTTTTCCATTATTGCAGAAACTGAAAGAAGAGATATAGGTCTATAGTTGAGGAGACTTTTGAATCCTTTTATGGACATTGACCTGCAGCTTCCAACTCTCCGGAAAATGCCTGTGTCGTAAGAGATTCGAAAGAGGCGAGTTAAGATAGGAGCAAGCTCGGGAGCACATTTTTTAAGACGATTGCTGGTATGCCATCCAGCCCAGACGATTTTTAGAAAAGAATACGCTTGATCTGTTTGACTTTAAAAATTATATCGGCATATGATGAGAAACAAGGACAACTGTTGGAAGAGAAGATAATAGGAGGATCAAGCAGAATTGGCGCAAATTGTTTGGCAAATAGTTCGGCTTTTCCTTTGGGGGTAGAGACAATTCCATCAATTAGGTGGAAGAATTTGTGCAAAAGTTCGACAATATTTAAAGGACCAGAAAGCTTTACTGCCATTTGAGCAAGAGAGAACTTTATCTTTTATTCGATTGTTAAAATGGTCTTTAGCTTCTGAGATGGTCTGATTATACTGATTTCTCGCTTCGATGCTAGCCTGTCGATTTTCGGGACTGGGGTTTTGAAGAAACTTTTTGTGGGCTTGAATTTTTAAAAGTCTGGCTTTGACACAGGATTTAGAAAACCACGGTTTGTGATTTGAAGTTATGGGTTTTTTTTTAGTGTGGGGAATATAGGTCTCAATGCCTAGTTTAATTGTTTCGGTAATTTGTTTACATATTTCGGAAGGATCGAAAGTAGAAAAGCAAGTAGGATCCCAAGGGTAGCTGGCAAAGAAATCTCTCAGACCATCCCAGTCGGCCGAATTGTAGTGCCAGACGGTTCGTGGCGGCATGCTTTCAGTTGCCTCAAAATGAGTGGAGTAAGATACAGTGACCAAGGGGAGCAGTTACTGATGCTTGATAGAGTTCGGAGGTGGAAGTAAGAAAGAGATCTAGGGGGTTAGAATTATGGGATGGGAACCCTAGGAAAGTAGGTAGGTTCCATAATTAGATTGGTGAGCGAGTTGCTGATTGCGAAATTTTCTGCTGCTCTGCCTGTGTATCAGTTTTTGTTGATCCTAGCCAATCCTTATTATGAACATTAAAATCCCCGAGGACGATTACTTCGGCCAATGGAAACTGGGAAATAATATTGTCGATCTTTATTGAAAGGAAATCAAAGAACTCGTTGTGGGAATTGTCAGACGGGGACCGGTATATACAGCAGATGAATTTGGTAGAAGATCTGAAAGTAAGTTTAAGCCAAAGAATATCAGGTCTACCCGATTCGAGGTTAGAAACCCTAACACAAGCCAGGTCGTTGCGAACGTAAGCACAAACGCCGCCATGGGGTCGAAAAGATGAAATGAGTTCATAACCTGGGAAAAGGAGGTGGTTGGTTGCTGTTTTGGGACTTATTTGGGTTTCGGTAAGAAATAGTATGCGGGGTTTGGAGGATTAAAGATAATGGTGAACTGAGTTTACGTTGGAGTTTAAGCCCACATATATTTGTGAAAGATATCAGACTTTTCGATGGTGGCCCCCCAAATGTACCCCTCGACCGGAGAACCGAATGGAGGGGTATTTTACCTCCGGATAACTTTACGTTCGAGTGTGCCATCTCATTATTTCCAAATTTAACTAGAGTGGAAAAAAAAAGAGAAAGAAAAAGAAAAAGAAAGAAGAGAAAGAAGGAAGAGGAAGAAGGAAAACTGACTCACCGCCCAGAACTCGAAACGTCCTGAGACTTCACGAGTCCTTTAAAGGGCAAGTGGGGTGGTACCGCCTCAGGCGAGAAAGCTCCTCTACCACCTACTAAGCTGTAAATTATTTTTAAGTTTTTAAAACTACGGCAAGATGGCGCAACCGCAACGGTAAATTAAAAAACCTATTTTTTCTCCAAAAATAGCTAGTTTTAGGTACAATTTTGATAACATCAGTAATAACTCTCATTAATTTTACATGGTAAAGGACTTTATCCCGTATTTTCAATTTTCCAATAATAAGGGTGGGAGAAGATGATAAATAATGCAACTGTCAACTAGCTCTATCTTCCACATCTTTTATCGAAAGTAGTTTAAGTGGCTACTCATTTAAAAGAATATTTTGAACTCTTTTAAAAGTCTTCCTTTTCGGTGTCGGCTAGTTTATAGTTCACCAACTAAATGGCGTTGTTTAAGGAAATCGTGTTTTTTCGAGATTTTCTCGAGAAACTTAAATAGGACAATATGGTTTTTTTGTAGGTTTAGAAAAGGAAAAAATACCTACACTCTGGCGAAAAGTTATTTCAAAGTAACCTGTTTTTAAAATGAAATAATATTAACAATTAATCAAAACGGACTTGGTGACAGAGTAAAAGAATAATTACTGTAGACTGTAGAGTTTAAAAAATACTGGAAACTATTTTAAAGTTTTTATTGTATCCACCAGAGAACAGAATGAACAATCGAAAACATGAAAATGCGGTGATTGGGGCATTTATTAACTCTCATTTAAATATTAGTCAAGCAGGTTTGAATAGGTAGTTGCCTTATTAGAATCTAATTTGCATAAAAAATGAGAATTTTAAATGAAGTAGCATATAACATGCAAGCAGTTTATTTCAAATGCTACCAGAACTAAACGGTCGTCTCTAGAATATACGCTCTGCGGTATCCAGACAATTGTTAATATAGTTTTATTTGAACAGGCTACTTTGAAATAACTCGAAAACAAATGCAGATATCAAAAGGCGGTTTTTGCTAAAGTAAGGTATTTTTGTCCTTTTAAACCTATAATAAAAACCTACTTGAACTACTTTCGATAAAGGATGTGAGAGATAGAGCTATTTGAAAGTTGAATTATTTATCATCTTCTTCTTCCTGGGAGCCGTCTTTCACTACCGGAGGCAGCGCAGCCTCTTGGACTTTTTGTGTCTTATTTATCATCTTCCTCCATCCTTATTATTGGAAATACGACAAAAAGTCCTTTACCAAACTGATGCATGATTGGTTAAAGTTTTGCTGATGTTCTACCTAATACTAGCTAATTTTGGAAAAAAATGTTTTTTTTTAATTTACCGTTGCAGTTGCGCCACCCCGCGGTAATTTTAGAGACTTGAGGTATTTCTCTAGATCACTTTTATTAAAAATATTTTTTTCCCTAACGCTCTGCGATGAATAGTTTCCAAGATACATCCGAAGTCCTTTCTTATTTGGACACCCGATGCAACTGATTACCGCAAAACTCTTTTAGAATATCTTCTTTAATATCTTCCACTAACCACTTAACTTTTTTGATTACCTTGTACATATATTCAACTTACCGGTAAAAAGTCATCAAAATCAACTCCAACTGGCCTATCGATACTTGAAGGAACAAACTCATTTTCTTCAACAGGACTATCTTCTGGTGTCAATTTCGTGTTAACGTAAATGTCTACAGGCGGATTCACTATGTGTAAAGATTTAGGTTTATTGGAATTTCTGGCACTATTATTGTTTTTTATAACTGCTACATTAGGTACACTTGCATTTCGACTAGGTTTAGAGAAGGAATTTTTTCTCGACGGAGTTCTTGAAGAATTCACTCCTAAAAATAAAATAAATTTTATTAACCAGAACTAATATAAACCTAGAATAACGTGTCTGTGTGTAACAATGTAACTTCAACCCTACGCCTAAAATAATAATATATTATTATATATGGAGGAAAAGTGATACTTTTTATGGCACTCCGTTCGCCTGGTAATAGAGAGCAAGCCATGACAAGTAACTTTTTCTCCAAATAAAATATGCTGTTCTTTCTTCAAACGTCGACAAATTAATTTCTTCTCCTTCTGTTGGTGCTATCCTCTATGGATGTTGGCAATCACATAAGTCCATAGGACTTTATTGACAGCTGTTCTATATAATTGCTGCCTAATATTCTTTAACCGACATTCGTCGGCGCATGCAAAAACAAATCTTTTTAATAGTAGTAATTAATAAAGATAAGTCGATTCGCAAGGAGGTTTAGACGGTGTTGATGAATAGTTGCCATAGTAATGTAACATGAAGCTGTCAGTGATCCTGTCAACAATAATTACTTTTTTTAATTGCGTCTTAATTCCGTATTGATAAGCAGTTATTGAGTAAGTACATTTAATATTTAATTGAGTAAAAAATAAAAATTTTAGTTTTGTTTTTGGTAATAAATATTGAGTTGTTGACGCTTGTTTTGTTGTTTGTTGGTTTGTATCTATGTTGCTATGATAACACTTTTTCCTCCGCCGGCGGGAAAGTAAAAAGTAAAGCTCCGACGGAGGAAAAATGAAACTTCTCGATCCTACACAGTCAAGTAATGACGGATTTACTGACATTTGAAGAAAAACTATTTTTATAAGTTTGTTGCTTCATTTTTGACAAAATGATGAAAGTAAACGCTATAAGCGCTCAGTTAACAGATTTCTAAATATAGAAAACTTTAACTAGCATTACAATAGCCGAATTTTGGATCCTTTTAGATTATTTTATTAGCTATGTTTAGTAAATCATTATTTACAACATTTTTTGAAAATATAGTTTTCTAATTCCAATTTAGTAACAGACACATAGGTAAGTATGGAGGTAATATTATTTCGAGTAATATTCAATCTATTATTTTATGAGTAGTTGATGTACTTGTAGACACTGAAACTGAAACGGATCTTTTATAAAACCATATTTATAGAGTTTGCTTGTGACCTAGATTTTATTCTGCCACCAAGGAACAATACTAACAAACAGATGTATACCAAAATGAAAATCAACATGCTAAACGAATGCCTTAATATACTAGAAGAGCAAAACTACGAAATTAGACTTTATGACTTTTATATTAAAGCGAAACAACTTGAAAAGAAAGACTAGGTATTTTTCCTCTTCTCAAAACAAATACTGAGAGCTTACTAAAAAACTTAAATTCTGATTTAATTAACAAACTAATATTTTCCTGAGTTGTACTTACCTTTATTAATATTTGCTTCGGACGCACTGTGTTTAATTACGTTATTCTGGGTCTTTTCTTTATTTTTATCTGACTCCTCTTTAACACTAGACTGCCTTTGAAAGTGGTTAAATTTGGCTGCTGGTTTGGTCTTGTTATTAGGTAAAATGTTTTCCCTATCTTGTTGTTTTGTCAGTCGACTAATATACACCTAAAAATACAAATTTTTAAAGAAACTTTTTTTATACAGCGTATAAAGGCGTGTTCAAGGTCTACAGTTAGTCTTTAAGGGTTTTAATGAATTAGCGCATCTATACTTTAGGTTTCGAAGGGGGGCTGCCCATATAAAACCATTTTATTTCGAAAAAACTCAATTGAAATATTTTTACAAATAATGAGATTAAATAAATTGTGAACTCCAACCCTATAAACCTAAGTGTGACAGCTAGGGTGCATAGACTTCAGCACTGAAGAAAAAAATACGCGCTTGTTTGAGAAAAAAATACTTAAATAAATGAGTCGCCTTTGGCAAGGAGCTGCGACCCGGCAGCCCCCTCTGAATACGCCTATGTCTTTATTACTGTCTATCTTGATACAGGGTGGTTCATATTATATTATCGTCTCTTTGGCAACTAATTAGTAACAAAAAGCAACACCCCTTGATGTTTTTTTAAATATTTCCTGATTTTCCACTGCCAGCTTTATTGGGCTGGCTACCACGGTTTTTATATACTGTTCCCAATGTTCTATAAGATTCCAGAAACATTAATTAGATTATTATATACTACGTCTTACAAAATACTGTAACAATTCTAAAAACTTCTTTAAGGGGGCTACCACTTAACTATTTATATGTGTCATATCGTAACAATATTATAGGTCAAGCTAATATTACAAGAGACAAGTTCTGGTGTGAAAAAAAGAATCTGTATGGTACATTCCACAATAATTCGTTGATTTCTCGACCGCAATTAAATTTAAATGACAACCCCCAATGGAAAACCCAGCCATAAATAAGTTGCCTGACAAATATCTATTGTGTAGGCACCGCACCTTTTGAAAGGGTACAGGTCCTGCTTACCTACTAATATCAATAGTTTAGATTAGCTATTTTGGATGCTTAATAACACACACGAAAATATCTTGACAAACTCCAAACGACTGATGAACTAAGATGAAAAGACTCTGCTTTATATTGAACACCTGCAATTTGTCTTTAATCTACATAATATACCAAAAAGAAGGTACAATAATATATAAAAGAAATTTTAAGTCCGGACCTATATGCGGGTACCCAAAGTTTATTAAGTTTTACAACTAACAGTAGCAGGTAAAACGAGAAATCAACGAATTATTGTGGAAAGTACTGTACTCCCTAGAAATCACTTTATATACTACGCCACCCTAGATGGCATAAGTTTTCTATCGCGTTTGGGGTAGCAAATCATGATTTTTTTCAATCGCTATGTTTGCTCCAGCGAGAGCTGACCTCTCCGACGTATTGATATTACTGAAGACGAACGAAAATGAAGACAAGTTAATTTTTTGTCCAAGCTGGGAAAATAATTTTTTGTGCTTCTGCCAATACAAAAAAATAGATTTTAAGCTTTGAGGTTAAAACTGTAAAAAATGTGTACAACTTCTTCCCCAAAAACTCCCACCGCTCTAATTGCTTGTTAAGGTAATTTGGCTTCTTAGAAAATGGTCATAACTTCAAATCAGAATCGAGGCAAACTAACTAGTAAACAAAATGTGCTAAAATAAATTAACTAAGTACTGTACATCTAGCGCCCTCTAGTTGCCAGTATTATTTTTAACAACTCGCTTACTTGTCTACTATGAAGGGTAGAGGAAAGGAGAAATACCTCATGTGGAGACGAACTGAAAAAGTGTCCAGCTGTAAGCAGTAAATAGGTGGCGCTAGCATAGGCAAAGGGTATGGTATGAAAATAGCAGTTGTTGACAAATTGAAGTTTGCCGAGTCAGAAAATTAAGTAAATATAACCTAATATGAATAACTACTGTCAAAAAACGTGGAGGTCTGTAAATAGTATGAATGAGTGTTTACTTGTAAAATACTTTTTAAACAATCATGGGCAAAGTTTGTGTCATAAAAAGTTGTCGAAGTGGACGTAAATTGAAGATGAAAACTGATTTTTTATGATGAAATGAAATTATTATTTAAATTTATAAGGTAGAACGGAAGCTGTTTCGTCCTTGTTCATTTCTCTATTCAATTCTAATTACTTTGGGAGTTCTTTTTGAAATTTACCCTGTTGCTACTGCAGCGCCACCCTTATTTTGGCGGACAGTTTTTCATCTTAAAGACAGTCAGCGTAAAATAATTCATAAAACCTCCAGTAATTGAGGTTTTATGATTTATTTTACGCTTTTATGTTAGTACATTATTTAAAAAACTTACTTGATCTAAATTTGATTTGGACCTAGAATACTGATTGGGACTCATAGCAGGGGGCTCTGAGTTGTAATGGTTATTTAAATTATCATCCAGAGAGAGAGCTTCGATATTTTCAGTCAGGTAATGATTGCCCAAAATTTGAGGTTCGGATGGATCGAGGTAGGTTTCGGTGGCCACTAAAACAATGAGGTTAACAATAATGATTTTGTAAAGAATACTAAAAAAAATCTTGGGACCATTTAATAAGAAAAACAATTAATTTGCTAAATATAAATAAACTTATTTGTCTTTAATTAAGCTGTGGCAAAGCTTATAGCGAAAATCATTGGTAAAACTAGTGTGTCGAGGGCATTGGTGCCTTTTTTTAACTTATGAAGGAAAAAAGAAGAGAAATACACTCAGTGCACACTGGTTTTTGAAAACAGTAAGATAGTACGTACTAAAACAGCCTTAACAACAACAAATAACATTAATTCTAATTTGGTTTTTGTAATAAATGTATGATTTTTACATTGAATAAGAGCTATCTATTGATAACTAAGAAATAGTCAATCTCAATCTAATAAATATTGAATTATAAAAAATAATTTATTTTTACCTGAGTAGTCACGTTCAGGTTCTTGAAAAGGCTCCGGTTCAGGGGGTGGTGTCCGGGACACTAAAAAAATAAAAGCAGTGGTTTAATTTTCATTGTTAAATCTTTAATGTATAATTTATCCACTTTTGCTTAAGTAGCTACTTTGTTTTTTTTTATTGTTTTACCAAATGAAATTAAATTTATATTTATATTCATTTCATCTATTTAATTTTAGTGCCCCGAAAACAAATCGATGGGTATTTAGACCTGCCACCTTTGCCACGTTAAAATGCTGCATCGAGCGAAGGTCACTTATTGTTGTGTGTGGTTCGGATTCCACGTTAAATTGTTATAACCTATCTGGATGACATGAGCTAGAAGTTAATGAGAGGTATTTCTGAGGAAATAGCTGTTTGTATAACGTCCGTCGTGTCACTACCGCGTTGTCTAAAAGGTGCCAGGAAATGCGATACTTGCATGTTTCGATACTTCGACATCATTGACGGAACTGGCAAAAAAGGGTTTAAATATTTAAAAACTCGGTACCCACGGTACCTAGTATTTATTTAGCCTTCGTGGGCTGTCATAAAGAAAAATAAACACATATAGATCTTAAAAAAAATTAATAGTAAAAAACATCTTTAAAAACAAGCTTCTAGTTACTGTACTAAAAAAATCTTTAAATTAAATTAAACCTATTAATTTTTTTACACTACACAATTTATATGATTTAAAAGCTTATCACGAGATTTACCTGTGTAGATAAATAAAAATACTATATTTAACTTGATCTTACATAATTAATTCTAAAAAAAAATTATGGGTTTTTTTTATAAAATAGGCAAATTTCGCGGCTATTTATCTATCTTCTCTATAAATAAAAATGAACCGCCAAAATGTATGTACGCGCATAACTTCAGAACGACTGCACCAAATTAGATAATTATTTTTTTGTTGTGTTTTTTATTGTCAGGAAAAGTTTTTATTAAAGAAAAAATTAAGAAAGTTGTGCGGAAAATTAGAAAATTTAAGAAAACTTAACGACCATGCAAGTGGGGCAGTATATTTACTGTAGCGTCCTCTATCAGAAAGAGGCAAAATTATAATCTTCAAAAAATGTGTGCCATCTAACAATGTGTGGACAAACTATTTGCTAAATGATAGTTTCCTATATATATATATATATATAATATATATATATATATATATATATATATATATATATATATATATATATATATATATATATATATATATATATATATATAATATTAATATATATATATATATATATATATATATATATATTATATATATATATATATATATATATATATATATAATATATATATATATATATATATATATATATATATATATATGTTATAAAATTGATATATATATAAGATGAGAGTGTCAAATTTTTAAAATTTTAAATTTTTTAGGTTTTTTTAATAATTTCTTAACATGAACTGTAAGCAAATAATCTGGTGATCGTCATATACAGTTCAGAAGTAATGGGACACAGATCAACAGCAGATTCCTTAGGTCAAAATAATGCACTTAACGTAAACTTGCCTTATCACAAAGTTGATAATAACTAAGATGCAGGGTGTCAAACTTTTAATTTTTTTTTGGTTTTTTCGTAATAATTTCTTAACTGAATGACATGGCGGTACAAAATTGGGGATTTGGGGGTTCTTTGAGGCGAGAAATTTTAATTTGTCCATACTTTTGATTGTTAAGTTTAGTATATTGACCTGGTTATATAAGGAATCTGCTGTTGCTCTGTGTCCCATTACTTCTGGGACATCCTGTATAAAAATGAATCTATATTTCCCTTGGTCACGGCATCACGCGTAAACAGCTAGACGGATTTCACTAACTTTTTGTTGTTGCGTTTGATATTGTCAGGAGAAGGTTCTTATGTATGAAAAATTTAAGAAAGTTGTGCGAAAAATTAGAAATAGATAGATAGATAGATGGATAGAATGTAATGTACCATAAAGCATTAAAATAATAAACAATATGTTTTTGGAATAATATATATTTTTTAATTATATCAATTGGAATTCAATATTTATAGTTAAGGCAGGACGTCTGTTGGGTTAGCTAGTACAATATAAATTGTGTAATTTAATAAATTGAGGAATTTGATTTAAGGAAAAGATTTATAAATGTCTTTTTACTATTAATTTATTTTTAATTTTTTAGTTTATAGATGGAAGTCCGCCTTATTGTACTTAAAGTGACGTAATTTTATTTTTCGGATTCTTCTCAGCAAACTTTTTCATGGGTATCAACCATATTATGGGAGCTCATAAAGACAACTATTTCGCCATCTTGAGCGGTTCGCCATATTAGATTTAAACTAACGTCATTTTATTTTTCGTATTTTCAGCAAATCCTTTCATTTGATACCCATATCATGGGAGTGCATAAAAAATAACTAGTTCGCCATTTGGACGGTCCGCCATATTGGATGTATAATGACGTCGCCATGCATTGTCATCTAAACTAAACGTTCAATCGGTTGAGGAATAAAAACTGCTTTAAAATTCAGGTGCATGATTTGTAACAACGAACAAACATACAACTACACAGACTAAGGATTTTTTCGCGACATACCGTTTTTAACCACTGGTTGATAGCAATTCTTTTTCCCACAATCTAACCGTGCTTAACCAGCCTATCCTCGCAAAAACGAAACGGTTTACGTATATCACGCGTGTGTCAACTTACATACTAATCGTTTAATACACTTTTAAGTTGAGATCCAAATGTAAGGTCTTTGGAGAGTTAAGAAATATGTCTAAAAGATAAGATCTAAACCAAATTTTCCCTTTAATAAGATATTAGCTGTTTCCAAATCAACTGTAACAAGTAAATTTTTTCCTCCATGATTTAAATATAATTGCACTAAATCATCCATTTGGAGATTAACTAACAAATCGAAAAAACTACAATCACAATAGTTGGTAAACCATAGCAAAAAAAAAACGTAACAAGAACCAAAACAATAGAAAAGCTGCAAATCCTCCATTATTTTAATTTGACACATGACATAACCATTATTAACTCTCCTCCCGACTAGTGGCGATAGCGGTGGATACTGGGTACAAAGTAATGACGTAAATACTGACGTCATAACACCTTCCCCTACGTTACCGCTTCTCGCCAAAATAAACCGGTATGTTAACTGTGCTAACAATTTTCAACGCGCTATGTCGCCAAAATTTGTTTACTGTAAGGTAAATAAAAGCTTGTAAAAATAGTTAGTTTGATGTTGGGCCATTGTAATCAGATAGAATACGAGTAGAATGAAACTTAGAATAAGTATTATTTTATAAATTGTTTTATTGCTGAACTTACAAATGAGTAACGCAAAAAATAAACACTTTTACTTCATAAAACACACAATTAATTAATCCACATAAAACGTAATTAAGTGAAATAAGAATGACTTAACGCGTTACAGTAAGTACCTAATGAGTCTAGAATTGTTACGCTTAATATAATTTATATAACTCATTTATGACGTTAATTTTAAAACTGGATGATATAAAACAAATAAATAACAAAAAAAAAATGCGTATCTGATAATGCATACTTCCTAATATTTATGATGTAATTAATTATCTTTTAAATTTATTTAACCCAAGGATTATTTAAATCTATGTATTGGGTACATTTTGCGAGTCATTTCCAAATGTTTGTTATTTACAAAAATGATTACCCGAAGTTGTTAGCAACGACTTTTGCTCAGTATGTTAAAAAATTATTCTTAAAAATATAATACGCTAACTTTTAGCAAAGTCTACGTAAAGAATATTATACAGGGTGTCCCAGAATATGTGGGCAATCTCTCGGAATCCAATAGAAAACCCAAAAATATTATGACAAGTTTCCATAAACTTTTTTCCTCCCCTACGGAGATACAGGTACATAAAGGACGCCCCTGGAAATCGTTTTTGTTTAAATAAATTTTAAAATACTAGGCGTGATTTAATATTTTTTTAATATGATGGTTACTAGATAAGTCTTCTTAAAATGAACCCATTAAATCATATTTGACTTATTTAGTTTGCCAGGGACGGACTAGCTCTGACACAATAATAGCAATTTTTTTAACACCCAGTAAGATAAAGGCTCAACAATATTATTTTTGGATAGCTTTAACCTTAAACTAAAAAAAGGTATTCTTGATTGACATCGATGAAATCAACTGTTTACGAGAAAGACATATCATGGTTGGTATTTTTTTACATTATACAGGGTGGTTTCTAATTGTACGTCGATATTTAGGGAAACAATTTTTGGGTTCATTTTAAATACAAAATGATATGAACGTATGTCCTAAACGTCTTAACATCTGAGATACAGGGTGATAAAATTTTCAAAAATAAATAATTTATTATTAATATTTTCCACCAGTGGAGTTCGTACAGAATTTAACCAGTCTATTTTGACAAATAAAAAAAAATGTGGTAAACTAAAAAATGCTTCTTTACACATAGTACAGGTATGCCAAATTTCATTAAAATATCTAAAGTGGTATTACAGATATTAATAATAAAAAATGATTTATTTTTTAAAAATTTTACCAGCCTGTATCTCAAAAGTTAAGACGTTAAGGACCTACGTTCATATGAAGTTCTCTTCTTAAAATGGACCCAAAAATGCCTCCTTAAATATTGATGTACAATTAGAGAACACCCTGTATAATGTAAAAAAAATACCAACCATGATATTTTATTTCTCCTAACAGTTGATTTTATCGATGTAAATCAAGGATACCTTTTTTTAGTTTAAGGTTAAAGCTATCCAAAAATAATGTTTTTGAGCCTTTATCATACAGGGTGTTAAAAAATGCTATTATTGTGTTCAGAGCTAGTCCGTCCCTGGCAAACTAAATAAGCCAAATATGATTTAATGGGTTCATTTTAAGAAGACTTATCTAGTAACCATCATATTAAAACAATATTAAATTACGCCTAGTATTTTAAAAGAAAAAACGAATACCAGGATCGTCCGTTATGTACCTGTATTTCCGTAGGAAAGGCTCGTAGGAAAAAAGTTTATAGGAACTTGTCATAATATTTTTGGGTTTTCTATTTGATTCCGAAAGGTTGCCCACAAATTCTGGGACACCCTGTACAGTAGAACCTTGATAAGCTAAAGCTCAAGGGAAATGTTAAAAATTTTAAGTTATCGAGTTTTTTACTTATCAAGAATTGAAGTTAGCGAGGTTTAAAAAATTCAAATTTTGACCTAACAAGGTTTAGTTAGAGGATATGTTAGCGTATTCATTTTTCTGCTTTGAAGGGAAGGGGATACAAACAATTTTTAAGTTGCCGAGGTTTTTATGCTATCGAGGTTTGACTTAACGAGTTTCTACTGTATATTATAATACTAAATAATCTTTAAACTTTGCTTTTAGTACCTGCGAACAGTATGTTTAAATTATGTGTTGTTTCGTAACATTTTAATGGTGCAACCGTAGTTTTTTATTTTAAGTCAATCGACATCTAACGCAAGAACATTTGGGAAGAGATGGTTAATTGCGTATCTAACGCAAACAAAGCTTGGGATTTAACTTAACAAAAAGTACATTCATTGTGATAAAATTTCTTTTCCGTCAAAATGAAAAATATTAAGGGAAATTAGTTTATTTGGCAGGAACTCATTGAACATTTAATGACTTATTAAAAAATATTAACCATAGCCTTAAAGCCAGGACCAACTAAAGAATTACAATCGAACATTTATGTTAAAAGACATAAACTTTTATTATTTAATATTTTCTGAAAGGTTTTTTTTCATGTTATTTTAAATGTGCTCATAAACTATTAATATTATAAGTTAATCCTTATTTGGATTGGAAAGTAAATTAAAACAAATGAAATAAAAGTTTTGCTTTTTTTCACTATTTTTTTAATTTACAACTTAAAAGGAATGTTTTCACATTTATTTGTGGAAACTTTTGAAAGGTAAAAAAATGTGCTGTCAAGCACTTTAGGAGCACCACCAACAAGCTCTAGAAAAAAGATCTTAATGTATATTCACAATTTTTCTTTTTGACAAATTCTGCTTTACCTTCTGTTTAACGTAATAATAACACAGATGTGTCAAACTTCAGTAAAATCGGCTGTACCAGATTAGTAATTACGTTATTGAAAGCCAAAAAAGGTGTAGAACATATAATTAAAAATAAACCTAGCATAAAGAAATGCCCAATTAAATACTTAACTGTGGGCTAACCGATGTTTTTTTACTAAATACTGAAAGGGATCGCACAAATTTACTGTGGTAATAATAATATAAAGAGGTCTCCTCCGAGACAATCTGGCACCTAGAGATTAAGCAATCCCTGGGGGTGGGATACACACACCCCCAGGATTCCAGAATTCTACCTCTTGGGTCTCCCACAGTCACTAACAATTGCAATCTTACCAAATTATTCCTCTGCAAGGCATATCTAAAGTCTTGGAAATTTAATTTAACAGGTTAGGTAGAATTTGTTTTTGTGAGCAGCCAACTGTTTTACGAAATATGTATTCCTGACTTTTGTAAGGTCAACGTGCCCAGGTGTAGTACAGAAAATGAGAGTTAGGAATCAGCCCAAAACATCGAAGAAATACTCGCGTTACTTCTAGAAAACAAAATAAATTCCTTTCCTGTTTAAAAGAGATGAAAACATAATTTTTTCGCATTTTCAACGGTTGATTTCTTAAGAAGCCACATATGTAGCATTAATGCCTTAGCATTCCTCCGAAGACGGAAGTGAAATTAAACTTATTTTAAATTTGTGCTTAAGTCTAAACGCATGATTGACAACAATTTTAAAAATTGCAAAAAAAATATTTACATTTCTTGGCGCTTAAAACCAATGCTTTTGTTAAAACACATAATATGACATTTGCTACAGTAACTTAGATAAAAAAAAATATTTACATTTTTAATTTTACTAGGTAATTTTATTGCTATTAAAATTAAATTAATAATTGGCCCAAGTATCATTTAGTGCATTAAAAAATCACTTGTCGCATTTGACTACTCGCATGTTTTAATTTGACTGTGTTTTAAGAAATGACTAATATAAAACCAACTCATTAACATGATAGAATATATGTTAATCCCAGTCAACACAATGTATAGGATAAAAATTACTTAACGCCTTTAATTTACTAAAATGTAATTTTAATTATTATTATATTTATACGTATTTTAATACAGCTAACACAGTGGTGGCACTTTCGTCAGAACTTTCAAGCTCTATTTAGCTTTCCAAGACATAAAAGAGCAAAAATATTAAAGCTTTGTTCACCAAGATGCTCTTGGTTTTAGGGAAGTTCACTCGTAAAACGGCTTTTCCAAAAGAATTAAATGGAATTGAAATATAGGTTTGATAAAAGTCTTTTATCTGATAAAAAAAAAACGATTTTTTTATTATCTGTAAAGCGAGATATTAACAATCAACTGTGCATAATTTACATTGTGGATATCTGTCATGTATGAAAGCCATGCATTCATTTCGGAATATCTCGAAAACGGTTCCTACGATATTTTTTGATAACTATTTGCCAAACAATTCGCTGCCAATTCTACGCTTGATCCTCCTATTAATCTTCCTCTTCCAACAGTTGTCCCTGTTTTTCATAATATGTCCGATATAATTTTTAAAGTCAGATCAAGTGTATTCTTTCTTCTCTTAATACTAAAAAATCGTCTGGGCTGGATGGCATACCAGCAATCGCCTTAAAAAAATGTGCTCCCGAGCTTGCACCCATCCTAACTTGCCTCTTTCGAATCGCTTACGACACGGGCATTTTCCTGGAGACTTGGAAAGCTGTACGTATGCAACCTGTCCCCAAAAAAGGATCCAAAACTTTCCCTTCTAACTGTAGACCTATATACTTTCTTTCAGTTGTTTGCAAAGTAATGAAAAAATTCATTAATTTCCAAATCTTAAAGTATCTGTAAAAACATAAGATCTTACATGATAGACAATATGGATTCCGTCACAGTAGATCCACAGCTGATCTTCTTTCCTTTGTCTCACACAACTGGAACAAGTCCCTTGAGTTTCTTGGTGAATCCCAGATCGTTGCTCTTGACATATCCAAAGCTTTCGATCAGGTCTGGCATGATGGGCTTCTTAGCAAACTTCCTTCTTACGCTTTGCTCTTGGGTTTCAGTTTCCTTTCTAATCGACGTATATCAGTTAGTGTAGATGGTCATTTCTCCAGCTTCTACCAAATAAATGCTGGGGTGCCCCAGGGCTCAGTGCTGGCACCAACGCTGTTTCTTCTACACATTAACGATCTTATCTCTTCCACAATCAATCCCATTCATAGTTTTGCTGACGATAGTACTCTCCACTCTAGTATTCAATTTCCTAAGCCACCATGTAATTCTGATTTGGAAGACAAGCGCAGGTCAATGCAGATATCTCTTTCACAAGACCTCAAACTTATCTTAGATTGGGGCGCCAAGAATCTTGTTCAGTTTAATGCCTCGAAAACACAGTCATGTTTGCTGCCGCGAAAAAAGTCTGCCAATGCTAATCCCTTACATATGAGCGGCCATGTTCTGCAGAACAAAGAGTCGTTTAATCTTGTCGGCGTTACTTTTGAGAATAACCTCAACTGGCACAAACACATTACATCCATAGCCTCAGCAGCTTCAAAAAAGCTCTTCCGAGCCAAAAAATATTTCTCTTCTTCCAATCTGTAGACTCTGTATATATCCCAAATCAGACCCTCTTTAGAATATTGTTCTCATGTTTCGGGAATGGCGTCCCCTACAACACTTAGCATTCTGGACTCCATTCAGAGAAGAGCCGTTCCTCTTGTTAATGATCCAACGCTCACAGAAAGGCTTCCTCTTCTTGCCCACCGTCAAGCTGTAGGGGATCTGTCGCTCTTCTATAGGTATTTTCACGTCTTCTGCTCAGAGGAAATGGCCGGTATAATTCCTTTTCTGGCAGCTCCCAACAGAGCAACACGTAGTGCAACTTTTATGCATCCATTTACAGTTCAGTTGAGAGGTCCCGAACTTCCCGCTTTCTTCGTTCCTTTATCCCTATAGTCTCAAGACTATGGAATCTGCTGCCCGCAGAAGTTTTCCCTTTCCTCCCAATTTCCAAATATTTAACAAACTCCCTCTCACCACACTTAAGACACCCACGGTACGTAAGTACTTAGGCATCAGCCTTCGTGGGTTTGCCCAACAAAAAAAAATCAATATAAATAAAAGTATTAAAAAATTAAAACAAAATACCCTGAATTTTTTGACCGTTTTGTTAAAAAGATATCAATTTTTTAAAGTTTTCTAGGTCTGTTTGTTATTAAGAAATAGTGTACACTATTTTTTTTCCTTTTTTATGTATTTGGCCTTATGGGAGGTGTATTTTAGGACTAGGTGGGCCCAAAAAGTGTAAAATAGTGTAAAATATAACTGAATAATGAGCAGATCTATGTGTTGTGTGTACAGTATCCAACAAAAATATTATTTTAAAGCATTGAGAACCTCTAACTTTTGGTAAAGCGTAGTCTATCTTATTTGAAACATCGCTAAATTTGGGGTCCATTCAAAATACTGTATCACGAATTAAACTAAAATAAAATATACTAAGTTTTAAAAGTATACACTGTAGGGCAAGATTTTTGTAAAAATTTTAAATCAATGTAAATTTTTATTTTCTTTCATAAAAGACTATTGAATGAAAAAAAAAACCATCTTTTTCGTGATTTATGGACCCGAAATAGTAAAGATCTGTAAACATCTCATTCATTTTTCTATGACTCTTTACGAATAAAGAAAATGATAAACTGGTTTTCCTTAAAATTTCCGTTTTCCTGTGTGATAAGCAACAGCCGCCAATGAGATAACGCAAATAAATGATAATTTAAAGCTATAAACCATTCTAAAATTAAATCTTCCAATATTCTAAAACAAACAATTTAAAAAACGATTAACCGTTTAAATAAGTTGCTCTGAATATCTTATTAATAATAACTTTTATTAAAACTGTTATAAATACACATTTTACTTACTGCACGAAAACTAACTGTATAAAGTGAAAACAAATTGTAACACGATTTGGCATTCATATTTTAAATAAAAAAATATTCAATAGGTAAATTAAAATAATAATTAATGGTCAGTGCATTTTATGAATTGAAAAATACCGTATAAAATGTCTACTAGAGTGGTTCATTATTTTTTTAAATTGGAGTACAGTAAAAGCTCTTTATTCGCGGGGTATATGTTACGTAAATATGCCTCGAATACAGAAACCGTGAATATAAAATGGTAATTTATATGATATTATAGGGGATACGTTCCTAGGTGACAAAATAAAAAACACGTATAAAAAAATGAATTTAATTAAAGCTTTTGACTATATTGATTAATTATTATCTTCAGGCTTAGGCAATAGTTTAAAAAATGTTGTAATTTTTTCTTGCTTGGCAGTATTTAAATGTTCCTTCAATTCAGACTGATATTCAGATGAGGCATTAGCAATTTGCCTCTTAAAAATAAGACTTCGTTCCATAGACGGATTAATTTTTATGAAGAAATCACAAAGCTCATTTGCCATTCTTTAACCTTCACTAAGATTTTTCATATTAAATGTCAAGTTTCCCGTGCTTGTTCAAACCTCATCTACAATGGGCTGTGAATTTAACATTTCGTCCAATAAGTCGGTTTCAGTCAGATCTTCATCTTCGATATCAAGCAACTCGAATGCATGATTCATCTGTTGAACCCATCCGTCTATTTCATTAGCAATTCGGCATTAGTCCATTTGACGACGCGTTTACAAAGGATTTCGCTGCATACCCATATTGGAATAATTTTTATTAATGTGATGTACCATGTGATTAGATCCGCGAATAAAGAAATCTTTAGCGGCGAATATAGAAATTCGATCGCATTTTTTTAATCCGCGAATAGTGAAAACGCGAATGAAGGAAGCGCAAATAAGGAGCTTGACTTTATAACTAAGGAATTTGAACTGACTTTACTTTTTATATTGTTCATAAATCTAATACTGGTCTAACGATACTCAAAAAGCAATATAATTTCACAACAAACACTGGTAAAGATATCTTTTTATATTTTATGACATTTCATGAGCTAAAAAAATAATAAAAACAGACTTGAGGTACTGGACAGACGGACAAAATTGGGAAACCATATTTTTCGTAATCTGAAATATGTCAAATTCCATTTTAGAATGACGTAAACAGCTCCAAATAAAAGTCTTCCCATTGGTTAACTGCGTTTGTACCAATGACTTTTTTTTTAAACCAATGCGATACATTTTTGTTCAGACGGTTTTGCTTTCGTCACTCTCAAACGAAAAAAAAGCCACATGAGAGATATAGTTTCAAAAGTTAAAATTACAGTACAAAGACTGTTAAGCGAACATTATGTTTTAAGTTTAGCAAAAGCCCAAATGCAGGCAAAATTTCATTTTTTTAAGTTATTCGAATACTAAAAATCTTGCTTCTCTCGATTTATGCGTCAGTCACAATCGGGTTCGCTATCAGGAAACTGTCAGTTCTCGTACCATGATTATAAATGGTCAAGACTTGCAAATTAAAGAATAGTTCAACTTTTCAAGCCAGCAAATATTTATTTTCTTCTAACCTGTATGTATACCGTATAGATGGATGTAGATAAAATTATAGAATACTATTTCATCTCTGGGAAATTTCCACATTTACTATTCTTGATTTCATCTAAAAAGGAGAAAATCGCCTTATTAATGATACCTTTTTCACAGGAAAGCTTCTTCCCCTTGTCCACCAATGGGTTGTCCCTCTTTTGTTTATATTTTTATGGCTTCTATTTTAAGGAATAACCCAATTCCTTTTCTCACCGTGTCCAATAGGATAAAACAAGCAACACCAAATTCCACATTTATGTATTCCTTTATAGTCCATCTGGAGAAACCTTTCCTTTCCCTCAAACCTTTAAATGTTTAGGCTCCGTATTAGTTTAAGATCCGGCCATTTGGATCTGCAGGTATCTGTTTTTTAGAGAAAACTTAATTTTAATAAAAGATACATGATAGTAGAATAGATTACAGCACGATTATCTGGCTAAATTTAACCGCAAATACCCTTATAAATATACCTGGTGATCCATGTTCATGCTCACCCTCTTTTTTTCTACATTTTTTAAGATAGAGAAATGAAAATTGGGGATACCATATAATGTCAAAATTGACGTTTTTTGACAAGTCACCTGGAGTTTTGAAGTAAGAAACCCTGTATATTTTTACATTTTTGGATTTTTGAAAACATTCTGCGTCCAACAGTACTCCATATGTCAAATTTTGACAGCTTTGATTTTTTTTTAATTATTAACGGTCAAAAGTTGACAATTACGGCACAGTTAGACGCAGAATGTTCCTAGGAATGCAGAAATGTAATAATATACAGGATGTCCAAAACGTCAAATCTGATGTTATATGATATCCCCAAGTTTATTTTGCTATCTGGAAAGGTACAGAAAAGATAGAGACTGAGCCATGCTCCTGGATCACCCGGTATATTTAATTGAAGTTAGCTGCGACTAAATTTTGCCAGGCAACCCTGCTGTAATGTATTCTACTTTCATTTATAATTTATGAAAATTAAGTTTTATTAAAAAAGAACAGATATCTGCAGATTTAAGCCGTTGGGTCTCGTACTATTTTTATAGACTGTGAGTGGCCTTACTTTAAGGCTTTACTAAAATGATGTTTTCTAGTTTCGTACACTTTAATAATTTACCTAAAATATTCTCGTTCCGTACACGACCATTCTGTTAATAACTTCTACGTAGGGATAATATAAACAAATTCAAAAGCCCTCAGTTCTGGTCGGTCATGGTTAGTTCTGGTTAGTTAAAGCGGCTTTCTATTTACCCCAATTATATTTCAGACGTGATAAATGAAACATTAAAAATTAATAAAATTTTGTTCATAACCCCTACGTAGAAATAATTTAAACAAATTCAAAAACCCTTAATTTTGGCCGGTCATGGTTAGTTCTGCTTAGTTAAAGCGGCTTTTTATTTTCCCCAATTATATTTCAGACGTGATAAAAGCAGGAACAGTAAACTTTTCCGTTTATGCCGCAATTCTGCAAAGACAGGAACCTACCTCAGTTTTTGGTGTACGAAACGAGATGTCGAAAACTGAAAAATTAATTTTGTGTACGAAAAAAGAATATTTGGGAAACATTTTTGAGGTGTACGAAACACGAGTGAACGAAAAAAAAATACTATGATAAATAAAATAACGTTAGTTTAGATCCGTTCCGCCTTTCTTTTTCTACCAAAAAAAAATTAACTTTAAGGACTTTTTCTTTTAAAAAGAAAAAAAGCAAAAGAGAATTTTTTATTCGATAGAAAAATACGTAAAACATATCTGATCTTGAAGTGCTTCCATTCAGTTTATCGTATGACATTTTACGAAGTAAACGAAACCAATAATAAATAACACACAAGAACACTCATATTCGTAGTGATTTTTTGCCTGATTTAGAAACCTTTAATTATAACTTAAATCAAAATATTTAAACTATTTTATTAGAAATTATTTCCTATAGAACACGTACAAAATAAAACAGATATTTTCAATTACTAAATTGGAAACCAAAGGTTTAAAAAATGGCATAAATTATATATTAAAAACAAATTTATATCAGCTAATTTAAATTAATTATTTCCCGCTAAAAACTATATTGATAAAGTTTAACAGGAAATATAAATTAACATATTTCTTTACCTTTATTGAAAGTGAAATGTGGTTTTTGAATATCTAATCTATATAAATTTTAGATTTAGTGGACGAGTTTAGGCAGGAAGGTAAAAAATATTTATTCCAGAATCTACAGGGCAAGTACCCTAAAAATACTATTTTTTGATAGAACTTTAAGTTTTACGGTTTCTAGGTTAGGAAAAACATATTGTGGCGTACTTCCGTTAATTAAACTCTTCCCCCGGACGTTCTTTTAGCCTTTGAAAAGTAAACATGCGGTTTGTCAGCTGAAAGTATGGAAAAACCATGTTTATAATTTCCAAAGATCAAAAAAGGGGCGATTCCTTATTCCCCTTTTTTCCACATGTAGATACGTGGCTTTGTGGACGTCAAGAATACATATTTTGTAAAACAGTTGGGAATCCCGTACGAATACAATTTAAAACTTTTGTTAATATTTGGATAATCTCATTTGGTTTAGGGCCAGATGATGAAATCATCCCTGGAATATGCGGACATTGCTCGCCTAATAGAAGCAGAGGTTTCTGGGTATATAAATAAAACAAGACATATCTCATCACTTGTAAGTAGCATAAAACTATTTCGCAGACAGAAGAAAATCATCATTTTATAGGCCAGGCCTACTTCTATCTCGACACTAAATTAGGTTTATTAGCACGCAGTGTATATATTACACGTAACGTTTTATCTAGTTTCCCCCTATCATAAACTCGTTATCGTGTTACCTAAAGGTATGAGATTTGGTATGTTAATTCATATTAGTGGTTTCTGAGACGATTTTAAAAAACGCCTTATCAAAATTACGGGGCACTTCCCAAAAGAGACGAAACTTGAAGTTTGGGACGTAAGTAGGTTTCAGAACACAAGTAAGGAAAAAATTCTGAAAACTGCACATTTTAACTCGGAACGCTCTGAAACAGGGAAGGTAATCTCGTATATTTAGAGGGTATTTTAGAAGTTTGCAATCTGATGGAACCTAAGTTTCCATTCCATTTTATTTAGTAAACAAAGAAAATTGCTGCATTTTATCTATCATACCCTAAACCCTATTCTACTCGGAAAAAACTTTAAATCCAGGATTTCAAAACTTGTCTAACCTTATAGTTAAAACTGTTAAAAAAGTCATATTTTGAGAAAAAGTATCACTTCTTCTCAATCATTTTTCCCATTGATTAAACTCGGAAAAAAGAAAAGAGATCCCACTGAAAACATTGTTAAAAAAAGAAATTGGTCTAATTTTAGATATCAATACTTTAAGAGCCCAAGATTTTTGGATAGAAACTTGGCCTTTATATTAGATAAGTGTTTTTGGTAACAAATATTCCTTAAAAATTTTCTTACACCAAATAAGGAAGTTAACCCTACTTATAGTATATTGTTGTTCGAATTATTTTGACTTTAAGCTAATAAAAAAAACTGTATGTATTTTTTTTGGATCACGTCATCCTTCTAGAAAACAAATTAACACAAATAGAGTCACTTAGTTATGCCGTTGTCCTGCTTTCATGTTAATAATTAAAACATAGACAAGATCCGTCACAATAACAGAAAAGTAACCTTTTTTATAAAAATCTTTGTATAAATACCGTCGTCAAATTTTCTCTTAAGTAATCAGAACTTCTAAAATATTTCCTAAATCTAGGATATTACTATCCCTGTCTCAAGGCTTTCCGAGTAAAAATGTGCAGTTTTCAGAATATTTTCTTTACTTGTGCCCTAAAACCTACTTACATACCATCGATATATAAGCAAAGGGAGATAAAACTGTTTACAATTAAAAGCAATCAAACATTGAAATAGTGTCTACCTCTCTAGGCCACTTGATGGTGCTTGATACACATGCACCCTTGCCAATTGTCCTTTTTTGGCGATTTTTTAGGATATTGCTTTATTAATATTTCCTTTTTAAATTCTTAAAGAGATCATAGATCATAACATGTCGTTATGCAATAACTTAGTAGCAGCGACAAAAATATGTTTTAGTTGATTTTTATTTTGCTTTAATAATATTATTCTTAAAAATAATCACAATGGAATATTAACGGTCAAGATGGGCAACACTGCTATTTGTAGTTTATTCATAATTTTTGTACGCTACGGTCACGAAGGTCGTCGGTCAGCTAGTGGTAAATTTTTTATTTGTGTTGTAAGGCGGTGTTGCGTTTCATTTAAACTAGCTCAGAGAGAGATTTGTGTTTTTAAAGTGCGGTTATAAGAGGATTTTCTTAATATTTTATGTATTATTTTTAATAAATAGACTAGAAAATGGTTGTGAAGTGCCAGATTTTTGGAAAACTGGATTCTCGTAACAAAAATCTTTCGTTTCACAGGTAAGTTTAAACAGTTCTTTTATAAAACTTTATTTCATTGACGTGCAGTACCATGGCGAACAAATAACATTTTGTTGTTAATACCTTTTATGTTGTATTTTTGTGCAGATTAACAACGATTGTTTACTTATTTTAGCATAAAATTTAATTAAATAACTAACGAAAAAATTGTTTAATTATTTTCTCGATTATTTGATAATCGATTGAAAGTAACCATCAAGGTATAGTTTTTGTTATAAACTTTTTTATTTGATTAATATAGCATATAAACGATTTTAATTATAATTTTTTTTAAGGTTTCCTGTTGACCCGGAGAGAAAAAAATTATGGTTTTCCCTACTTGGATTTGAAAAGAATATGCAGTTACCACAAATTGCCAAAATCTTTCAGATTATTTTGATCCTTGTGATATTATCACAAATAGAAATGAATAGTTAGTTAAATATTCTTGGATTAGTTAAGAATGCTTTAATATTGTTACTGAATACAATAAATTATATGCAAAAAAACAGTGAAATTTTTTCTCACCTTTTTCCATTTCTCGTAATCAAAAAACATTAAAAACATAAAAGTTAAAAATACCTATTTAATTTAGAAAAACGAAATTTATTCACAAGAAAGGGTCCCACAAATAGATTTTTTTAAATCCGAATACCAAATTTTAATTTTCCTAAAAACTCCCAATTATATTTTGATATTCGTACTGAACTAAACATTTTTGGTCTATTAATTTCCTCCTCTCACTTTTACAAAATGGTAGTGCATGCGTTTTGATCTCATTAGTGGACTTTAAGGGTGGCTCTCAGATGATCTGTAATTCCTTTTTATGACATAAAAGTAAATCTATAAAAATTGGTGGATAGCGATGAAGATAAAAACATGAGTGGGCAATTGCGATAAAGTTAAAAAAACAGCTTTTTATTATGTATGGTTAACGGTTAACAATGCCAGTTTCCAGAAGTGTCGCTTTATATGATAAATAAAGTTTAATTATTGTATTGAACCAATAGGTTTTATTTACTTGCACGTTCCTCGAAACAGCCCAAAAAAGTTGTCATGGCACTTTATTTGGACTGAGTCTCATAAAACAGCAATTTTTTTATAATATATTAAAAAAATATATTTTAGTAATTTTCTATAGATAAATAGTTTTTGAAAACGAACTACGCCACTGGTTGCCCCCCACGTTTTGCGCTGCTAAACATTTGCGACGTTGCCTGCAGGGACTTTTTTTTATCGGAAGTCCTTTTCTTACACATTATGAATGTTTGATACACAACAAAAGCCAATTTATAAATGAACGGTTATATCTCCCTTTGCTTATATATCTATGTTACATACCAATTTCAATTTCTACTCCATCGGGAAGTGCTTCATATTTCTGGCGAATCAATGAATAAGTTAGTCAGTTACTTAGTCAGTAGTAAAATGGGCGATTTTCAAAATCGTATATCTCAGAAACCCTTGACATAACTTTCTAAATGTTTTCACAGATAACACAGGCACACAAAAAAAAATGAAAGTTCTGTCCCACCGACCGCACCTAGTGGACTATACGTTTTTTTGGTCGCTGAATCCGAAACCGATGTCGGTTTATCTGTATCAGATCACCTTTAAGGTCATTTAAAAGTCAAATTAAGAGAAAATGCCTGAAAAAATCCGAAAAAATTTATGTGTAAGTTTTTAAGGATGCTGAATTTGACCCAAGGTCGGTTGACTTCTATGACCTCACCTTTAAGGTGATTTAAAGGTCAAATTAAGAGAAAATGGCTGAAAAAATTCATGTGTAGGTTTTTGAGGATACTGAATTCGAATCCAAGGTCGGTTGACCTCTATGACCTCACCTTCAAGGTCAACTTACACATGAATTTTTTTCAGATTTTTTCAGCAATTTTCTCTTAATTTGACCTTCAAATGACCTTGAAGGTGATCTGATACAGATAAACCGACATCGGATTCGGATTCAGCGACCCAAAAAACGTATAGCCCACTAGGTGCTGTCGGTGGGACAGAACTTTCATTTTTTTGTGTGCGTGTGTAATTTGGTGATTGTCTAGAATTGCAGCCCCACCTATTTTTGGCTATAAAAAATTGAAAAATAAAGATATTAACATTTTTTTCATTTTGTTCTATTTTACGGCGCATTTACGAATCTTTAAAAAAATAAAAATCTTTTTTTGGTATTAATTTTTATTTTGAAGATAAATAACAGGTATTTTTGTTAATTAAATGCATCCATATAAGTTTAGCACTGTCTAGTAATTTGCTTCATATTCTACGTGTAATGACAAATAGTTCCATTTTTTAAATATCAATTTTTTGAATTAAAATAAAAAATGTAATAAAAAAAAATATTTTTTTTTATGAATTTTAAAAATAAAAATAATTGACAACTCAAAAAAAAATAATTTGTAAATTTTGAAAATATTTAAAAAAATTATAAAACAAGCAAATAATTTTTAAAACTTTTTTTTCAAATTGTTCTATTTATAATAAACAATCAGAGAAAAATAAAAGTTTATAAGAAAAAAAGTATTTTATAAAAATTTCAAGCAAAAACAAAAAACAAATAAAATTTTAAGCCTTTTAAATTGAATATATTCAGTTATATTTTTAATGCGCTGCAAGTAAGATATTCTGAAAAAAAAAACTTGCCGATAACTCAATTTTTCGATTTTTTATGGCCAAAAATAGATGAGGCCGCAATTCTAAACAATTATCGGTAATTTGAATCTTTATATGGAACGATAACAAAGTTATGAAACTTTTCCAGGTTATTCTCAGTTATGTTTTATCTGATTTTTAGCATATAACACAAAAATTGCATTTTCAGGCTTAGAATCACTTTTTCTTAGTGACGATATAGGTACTACTGACCAACAGGTTGTAGCTTTATTCTAATATACAGGGTGATTCCTAAGTTGAGGCTTTTTTTAACTGTGTATAAAACTCGTTAAAATAAGCAACATTTTTAAATATTATTTTTTCAAAACCCCAAAAATTCAAAAGTTACATAAATTTATTTGAAAGTGTGTCTAGTGGGCCTGGGCAGAAAAAGATAGTTTATTTCTTATTTACGCTAGTTTTTTGTCTTGTTAATCACGAACGTATGAGTCAGTCGTATTGCTTTTACCGGACGAGGCGAGGATTAATTTTAATTTTAAATATTTGTTAAATCGCAAAAATGGCTTAATCCAAAAATAATAAATATGTGGCTATGTTCCTTATTTATGAGAGTGTGGTTAACCTGCTAATGTTGCTTTGAGATTGTACGCGCGACGGTTTCCCTTGCGTGCTCATTCTGGACCCAAGTACTCGGGTGATTGCAAGTGAGGTCGGTTTAAGTAAAAAAAAAGCGTGGAAAACATTGCGGGAAAAATCACGTTCAATGTACAATCTGTACACTCTGTATGTATCCCAAATCAGACCCTCTTTAGAATATTGTTCTCATGTTTCGGTTAATGGCGTCCCCTAGCAACACTTAGCATTCTGACTCCATTCAAAGAAGAGCCGTTCGTCTTATTAATGATCCAACGTACAGAAAGGCTTCCTCTTCTTGCCCACCGTCGAGCTGTAGGGGATCTGTCGCTCTTCATAGGTATTTTCACGCTTCTGCTCAGAGGAGTTGGCCAGTATAATTCTTCTTTGCAGCTCCCAACAGAGCAACACGTGGTGCAACTTTTATGCATCCTTTTACAGTTCAGTTAGAGGCCCCGAACTTCCCGCTTTCTTCGTTCCTTCATCCCTAGAGAGACTGTGGAACCTGCTGCCCGCAGAAGTTTTTCCTTCTCCTCCCAATCTCCAAAAATTTAAGTCCCGTGTGAACAAACTCCCTCTCACCACACTGAAGATACCCACGGTACGTTAGTACTTAGGCATCAGCCTTTGTGGACTGTCCCAAGATAAAAAAAAAAAAATGTCCAAGCACTACAGCCTTTTTGGGCGGTGACAACTTACTTAAGACAGGACCGTATTCGACAGACTAAATGAATGTTGGTTCCTTATTTTTTAGTATTTTGAAAAAAGTTATTTAAAAAAGTTGTTTATTTTAATGAGTTTCATATAGAGTTAAAAAAAGCGCCAACTTAGGAATCACCCTGTATATTCTAGATAATGTCGTAAAACATAAATTATATTTTTATTTTTAGTAACAAATAATTGGTAAAGAATAAATGGCGAAAATTATCATAAGCGATTTTTCTCGAATTATAAAATAAATCGTAAGTAGGTTACATTTTTTATATAACCAACACAGTTATTGAATTGAGGTTAGAAGATTCCATCTCTTGTTTCAAAATTATGCAGTTCCCTTTATGCTATTTCTAATTAGTATTGTTAAACTTTTTTTTTGAGATAAATTTATTCTTTAGCATTGTAGCCTGTAAGTAGGTACCAATAAACTACTGCCTATTGTTAATAAAACAATAGTAGCAAACAATAATAGATTTTACAATAGATGTGTATTTAATATAGGAAAAGTTTAAATTTACCGGGTATCCACATACGTACAGAATGTGTTTAACAACATGTAATAAACTTGGTTTTTTGCATAATATAATTAAGTTGGTTAAAATCTTTTTAAAAATATTTTATGGTAGACTTTAATGCAGTTTTTAAGGAGGAGGGTAACGTTTTTAAACTTTTTTTTTAAATTCGAATTTTTGAATGGAGAACCTTTTAAGAATATTGTGTAAAAATTTAAGAGGAATCGAAACAAAACTAATAAATAAACAGCGGAAAGTAAGGTAAGTGAACACTATTTCTATACATAATTTACGAGGTAACGCTGAAAAGTATTTTTTCAAATTTTTTAATATTTTTATTTTACAGGAACAAATTAGCCGATTTTTTTTCACAAAAATCACGTTTTTAACTTCAAAGTGTTCCAAAAAAGTGAAATTTCGAAACCAGCCCCACTTCCAGCGTTACCTGAGAAAAGAGATTATGTAACGAAAAAACTTTAGTTTTTTGATTTCAAATGATCCAGCACCTAGTTACAAGGGGCAATTCTACTATTTTCCGAGACGCTTTCAAATAATTGCTGCTATTGCCGTATTTTTTTATTATTTCTTTATGAAAAATTTACTAAATATTCTTCGAATGTTATACTTTAATGTAGCATTAGTTTTAATAAATAGATTTTAACTGTGTCGTCAAAAAAAAAACGCAAAAACGTGCCGTTTTTGCACGAATTAACGTTACCCCCTCCCTTAAAGCTAGTTTGTTTTAAGCTTTAGGGCTGCTCACGAAGACTTGTAGGAAGCCTAAGTACTACGGATGGTATACAAATCTCTGAGCTACCCCCCCCTGCCCCCTTAAAGTCTCTTAATGTCTTCCGAACAAGATCTACAATTTAACGTGGAGTTCGAACCACACACAACAGCACGCGGCCTTCGCGTGCAGGCACCCATCAGTCTACTAACCACACCCGACGTTGCTTTACTTCGAAGATTTGACGAGAAGCGGTGTTTAAACGCCGCAAAGACCGTTGTTGCTGCACTTCTTTATTAAAAGTAATGTACCATTGAGCTTCCCGAGATTTGAACTCACATCACGAGGTGAAATTTCGAACAAGTATTAGAAAGAGGGGTAACCTTTCTCAATTTTACGCAAAACCGGGTGTTGTAACTGACTTTTGTTGGTTAGGATAGGTTTTTTAAAAAAGCAAAATATAACGTACACTCATTTTTGAAAATATACAGTGTGTATCAGCCTAATCGAATAAAATTGGTATAAATAAATGGGGGCGTATCCGAAAAAAACGGTTGGATACGTCGATTGGTATTTTTAGATGCGCATTTTTTATCAACAAAAGCTTTTTTATACAGGATGACTCATGTAACTGTGGTCAATACCAACTTTCTTAGTTTAAATGCAACACCCTATATATTATTTAATTTTTGGATTTTTCAGAACATTCTTTACATATTTAATGTACCATATCCTATAAATATCTTTAATTTTTCGGAAATATTAATGGTTTTCAGATTTATTGCAAAAATTGGCTAGAAAAAAAATTGATTACATAGCATATACCTACTACAGGCAGTCTTGCCGCTCGGCCGTGCAAACAAGCGTGCCAGAGAGAAAAAAGAACATGTTGTGTATAACCTTAATCTCTCGCTCCGCATGCTAATTGGCCAGCGGGAAAGAGTATATACACGCACAAGGGCGATATACCCTTCCCGTCGATCAATTAGCACATGAAGCAAGAGAGAAAGGGTAAGGTTTGCATGGCCAAGCGGCAAGGCTACATCTAGTGAGTATATGCTCTAAGGTTGTAGCAAATTTCTGTAATCAAATAATCTTTTTTTTATTGTTAATTTTTGCAACTAATCTGAAAATACTTATTATTTCCGAAGCAGTTGAATATAGGTATAGGACATTGTGCATGAAATACATATGTCTAGAATGTTTTAAAGAATCACCGTATCTGTTATGGGTTAATCTTAAAAAAATATTTTTATATTAAGTATTATATTTATGTGTGTCTTCCTGTAAAATATAAGTATAAATATTTTTTTACATACCTAAAACAAGTATAGATATACATTAGGGGCAAAGTCAACATACCATTTATTTTAAATATATCAAAAAGATCGTCCCTACTCGCATAACCTCTCTTAAAAATTATTCTGATAACCTTTCGCTGTAGACGAAAAACTCCACTCATAAAAGGTGAGTGCCTGCACCCAATAAGACCATACTTACAATGTGACACGAAAAGTAAATGATATGTTAATAATAATGTTGCCCTAGGCATTTTACCTTTTAGTGATTTGATTACAAAGATGTTTCTTGCTAGTTTATTTAAAAGGCATTCAATATGATGCTCAAGAGTTTGGTCAAGATAAAAACCCAAGAACTTTAAGGAATTTTGGTTTAGATGAAGATCTTTGTGACTAAAATACAATAAATTGGTTTTTTTCTCATTTAACATTACCCCATTTTCCGCAAACCACCAAGAGGCACTTGCTTTAGCTTGTTTCATTTTCCTGCCTGGACCTTCGCTGGTCTTATCTTTTCTTTCATTAATGTAAATCAAAAACAGGATAGGACCAAGCATCGACTTCAGAGGTACCCCGCAGCTGTTTTTTTACATCTGATTTCTTATTTTTTGTAAAGACAAACTGTGTTCTGTCAGAAAGGTACGAGTTCAAAAGCTGTACACTTTCTTTATTGAAATTAAGATTGTTTGGTTTTTCTATAAATAACAAATGAAAACACAGTCGAATGCTTTTCCTAAGATCACAAAAGAGGTAGTTCTTAACTTCCCACCCCTGAACACGAAATTGCCTATAATTACAAATTTCTATTTAATGTTTTTATTTTAAATACTGTTAATTAACATTTGAATTCTTAAAACTAATGCGGTAAATTAAAAAAGCACCTGTTATCATATTATCGATTACACACGGTTAATGAAAATGTTTTTGTTTTAATCTTTAACGGTAATCTTAAAAACAATAATCCATTTTACAATACACTTGATTCCAAAAATTATATTATTCATTATTTAGCACGTAGGCTGTCGCTACTTGACGCAAATCATGATTATTATTTTTAATTGATATGCAAATGTTTACACATAAATAAAGCGGTTAAATTTTTATGCAAAAGAATTTCTGGAGTCTTCGGCTTAACTTAAAAGAATTTTTTAATAAGTGTAGGTGTATAATTACCTGCATACAGAGTGGTACGGTACTATACGGAAGTTCGGTTCTGAGTAGATTGTGATTTTATTTTTACATGGAATAAATATTTTGAAATTCGATTTAAAAATAAAAAATTTAGGATATATAAAAACAAATTTTTTAAAGTGTTTATCTTTGGAATTCCAGGAAACCACATTTTTTAAAAACACAAATGTTTAGTTATAGACCAGGGCTGAAGCCTTTAAAAATAATAAAAAGTAAAAAAAATAATAGTAGTAATAATCTGAGGTCGGGAAATGATAAGGGTGAGTTTTTAAAGGTAAAAAACGGTTTATCTCGATTTTCGGCAAAACTACACGACCTATAGAAAAAAGTTAAATGGCAAAGTTATAGGTAATAAGAAGATCTACAACTTTTGTATTTACATTTTTTTCACATAACCTCAAAATATATGTGAAAAATTCAAATAACCAAGTTTTTGGTTTTTATTTTACTTAAAAAAAAATACAAAATTTGGTTAAAATTTCCCTTTTTATGGCCCAAACACACTGTATTTTTTTATTTAAAATATTTATTTTTTCACCTTATTTCGACTTAATATAGAAAAAGCACCCTAATTTTCAATCGAAAATTTTCGTGTCAAAATATCTGCTTTTTTAAAAAAGTCGTTGGACTTTTTGTTCGTTGAAATATCTACTTTCTGATGGTGTAAAAAATTACTATGATAAATGTTTTCAGAAAATGCAAACAAAAACGAAAAAAACTCGAATCCAAAACTTTTTTTTAATCATTATGTAGAATTTTAAGCTATTTATTAAAATATACATTTTAATTATTTAAAAAACCTTTTTTTCATACAAGATTAAAAGATTTTATGTTACATTGATAAAGAAAAAATTGCAATTCAAAATATATTATTATAATTAACAACCAAATGTACAAAATGGTTTAAAAAAAATCGAATTTGAGTTTTTTTTGTTTCTTTGCATTTTCTAAGAACATTTACCATAGTAATGTATTTTTTTACACCATCAGAAAGTAGATATTTTAACGAACAAAAAGCCCATCGACTTTTTAAAAAAGCAGATATTATGACACGATAATTTTCGATTGAAAATATATTTTTAAAAACGGAAAAACGCGAAGATTGCATTATTTCAATTAAATACAGGGTGTCCCGTTAAAAAAAAAATATTATTCCAGATTTTTCTATTTTTTGATTTTCAGTTGTTTTTCTTAATATAATATTTAAAATCTTCATAAAAAATCCTAAAATTTTTGCATAAACCACTTTTTGTATTCCTTCAAATAATACCTTTGAAGGCATGCCAAAATACAAAGAAAAACCCTGTACATACAATTACGTCAATACATTTTTATTAAATTTTATTATAAACATTCCCTAGAATCCCCAAATTAAATGTGGCAACGCAGCATGTACCCGATACCCATCGTAAATATTTTTGGATGCCTCGTGACGTCACGCGGCATTTTAATACCCAGATGTTATTTTGGCAAGGAGGATTTATATTTGAATCGGAAATACTAATAGCTCTAGTTAAAATTTTAAACTAAGAAAACTATTTAGTAGAAATGTTATTAAAAGTTATTTTAAGCTAGTAAAAATATGTGAAAGAGGTGTATCATTGTATCATAAATCGAATAAGGGCCTCTCCTTTACGCTGGTAGCATGGCCGGGTAGAGCCTGATACCCCGTGAGGGGTATCAGGCTCATAAAGCCACATAAAGCTAATTACCATTAGCTTTATGTGGCGACTAAAGCTACTCGCTTGGTTAGTGTGTGTAGTGTGTAGTGACTTATTGATTGATTGATTAATTAATTGATGGAAAATGCAAATTTTAAGGGCTGATTAGATAAATGCATAATATTTTAATAAAATGGGTTATTTTATTAACGTAACATAATACTACATCATTGTGTTACATACGAATACACTTGATATAACTGAACACGTATATTAAAAATAATATCAATGAACAGAAATATATGAAATTTTAACTAATCTGTAAAAAATTAAACGTTGTTTTTGTAAGAAAACGAATGTAACATGAATCATAATAATTGTCAAGTTTATTTTCAGTTAAAGAAAAATAAAATAAAAAAGAATGTTTTAAGCACCCTATACCTATTAAATGGAGAAAATATTATTATTTATTATAACGCATTTTAGGAAGAGTGTAGGTATATTCATTTATGTAGGATATTATATAGGTAACAAAAGCAAGTTTTTTTAATACCCAGATACTGGCTAAACAAAATTAATGAGAGTAAATGTCTAGCGGTCTGCACGATCATAGGATTATGTAGATATACTTTAAACTCGAGTTGCATAGTTTTGTAAAGAGCTTTTTAGTTTAAATAAATTATGTAAATTTACACTCCTGATTATGCTAGAATACTTCGTACAATCTATTCTTTTTTCGTAACATATTTTTCACAATTACCGACATAATTTATTAACGTACCATGAGTGTCCTAAGTAAAGCAATGGACAGTTTATTAACACGTGACTTAAAAATTTGAAGGTTTAGATCCACAGCCTGGACACCCTAGGCAGCAAACAAGGTGGAAAGTTGGGGGCCTCTTTAGTTAGACTGTAAGGGGATCCATGAAAGTGACAGATCGAGAGAGCAGAAGTGATAAAAATACCCTTAAAAAGAAGACAGTTCCTCCACAGTTCATCGGTGGCAAAAGAAGAAAGTTCTCTTGTTAGATGTATGTAAGGCTCTGGCAAGGTCTAATTTGGGATACATACATAGTACATAGATTGAAACAGTGAAAATAACTTCTGGTTCGAAAAAGCAACCCAAGGTTTCGCAAAGCTGTTGCGGCTGAGGATACGATATGCTTGTGCCATTTAAAATCGTTCTCAAAAGTAACACTTACAAGGATAAATAATTATTTGTTCGACAGAACTTTGCCGCTCATAAATAAAGGATGGAGAGCGAACATGATTGTGTATTTAAGGCATTAATTTTAAATTTCATCATTATTTTTGCTTATTTTTTTTGTCAACCGGTTTAAAGGTTAAAGAGGAAATCGATAAAAATCTGTAAACGCTGTAGGGCTTAAATTTTGGTATCAACCAGATTTGGGAAATATAACTATATTTCTTAAAAAAAATAGGTCAAAGAATTGGTAATTACTTCGTATACGGTTTTCTCAAGATTCTTTAAAATATTATAATAGTTTGATTTACATATTATCGTTTACATGAATTTATTTTTTTTTATTTCGTATTTTTGTTTAAAATGTTTTTTTTTTTAATTTATTTAGTTATTCCATTTTAATTTAGACAATTGACAACACGTATAAATTTCTCCATTTCGGGTCGATCTATCGTTATTGTCCTCTAGTAAAACAAGTGGGACGAAAATAAACCAAATTGAATAGTAAATTCAGTTTTATTGTGTTTTTTGTCTATTGCTTTTAACCCAGTGAACAAAAAGAACTGATGAATAAATTTTAATTAGCACCCTCCCCCCACGCAGCCAAGAGTGCCTAGTTTTTTTTTGCATAATTTTACCTATAAAAGTGATTTTTACAGGAAAAAAAGGTTTGGGTAGCTACTTACCAAAGTCTGGACTTAAATGATACCACTGGCAATAAAAAAGTGGGCCTCCTTTCTTAGATGACGTCTTGATCGGCGAACGTTTTAAAAATACTGGGTACGCGATCATAAAATAGGAAGTATAAAACTAAAATAATAATTGAACCGCACTCTCTTTTCATTTCTTTACTTACATCTAACCTAGGTATTGGCTTTCTGCCACCTAAAAAGTATTTTTTATTATTTTTAGTCCATCTTGAAAATGGTGTTCCAGAACACATTTAGTTAAGTAGAAATTTCAGTAATATTACACGCACCTAACTTATACGCAACCTTGCAACCACACGATTTAAAAAAAAAAAACAGCCGATGATGACCGAATTCGGAAATGAATCTTGGTTTCGAGGTGATGTCAATTTATAAGTCATCCGCATAAACATGTATGTAAAATGCCGACAAAATACCGCGTTCTAATGACAACCAAAATTTACCATTATAAAAAGGGCAGTGTGTTGACCAGGGGCTACATGGGAATAATACTTCGAGTTTTGACAATTTGGCCGCGTTTTGAGCAATGTGCAATAATTATTCTGATTTTATGTTAATTGGTTTATATTTTAGGATAATATATTATGTTTTACCAATAAAAAAATGACATTAAAATTTAAAATAAACCAGTAGTTCCGTGTAGAAAAAAGACGGAAAAACAGTTAGAAAAAAAACTACTTCTTTAATTATTTAGGTTTGATATTAGATAAATGCTTATAATTTATTTCCTATTCCTTTTGGTTAGTTCTAGTTAGTTTCTATCTACTAAAATTATTATTTTTCACAGAATTAGTGTCAGCAATATTTACCGGACCCATTTCGGCTTAGCCAGAGTTACTTACATTTATTTTGGTTGAGATAAGTTAGTTTCGTCCCAATCGAATTTCACATACTTGCGATGTTGCCGATTACTCTCCATATTTTGCATCGTAACATTTACGTTTTTTAATTGTTTTCCAACTTTCAGGTTATGAATTGAGAATTTTCGGTTTTTAACAATTTTTTTCTATTTCTTACCAAAAAAAAATATTTTTTTAAAATGTATTTTGTATGTGATCTTGAAGTAAACTAACTCGTTTTGCCTGTTTTAGCTCTCCCAGCACCCCTATTCACTTCCCGGCTTTGCATGATTGTACTTATAATTAACTAAATTCAGAAGAGTGTCCAATAGTCCAGGCAGTGAAGCACTAAAAAGGTCAAAAGTTAGGAATTTTTTGTACTAAGACGGATCGGAATGCGGTTTTTTGCATTCCAAAAATTTTTTGTAAAAAATGTACCTACTTTGTGACTTATACAAACCGCAAATTGCATTGCTGCAGCCAAAAATGCATTTAAAAAATTCATTTTTTTAAGACGGCTTTTGGAAGATTTAATAACTTTGTAAATAAGAGTCAGAACTGGTCCAAACCGAATTCCCGGGGGTTTTCGAGGTTGCTGATCACGATTATGATGTTCAAATTGACCCACAGCCGACCTGGAGCTCAGGAACGCCGATGAACGTCATCTCCGTGAGACTCTCCCAAAATTTACGCGGGGAAGGAGAGAAACTCGACGCTTGGGGGTTTTTTGGGTCGCTGAATCCAAATATGTCATCGGCGAACACCCCTAGGATACCCGGTGAGCCGGAACCTGGACGTGGAGGTCATCTCCGACAGTTTTCCTGACAAGATTGCCAAAAACCACCCGAAAATCATTGTGGGGGCGTTTTTTGGGGCGCTGAATCCAAATTTCACTCTCGAAAACGACCCCTAAACACCTAGTGCACCGGAACCTGGTCCTGAAAGTCGTCTTCGAGGTTTTTCCGATCCATCTTACAATTAGTATAAAAAATTCCGAGGTGAGTGCTTTATTGCCTCGACTACAACATCAGTGAGTATTAATGATTTTTAGCAAAACATTAAAATAGCAGAAAATCGTATTAAGCATAATTACCAAAGAATTAGGTAACTTCCTTAGAAAAATATTTTAAATTTGAAGGGATATTTATTTCTTCTAATAGTGATGACCTACCGCATCTTAACATTGAACCAGATTTGTACATATATCTGGTTCAAAGAAATACGTCGAAATAATTAATATAAAGACTATGAATCACTTTTTCTACCCACTCTCTAGTATCTACAACAAAAGAAGGACGTACAACATTCGTCTTCCTAAACAGGTGATTTAAAACCTTGACAAAAATGTAAAATCCACAATAAATTGATCGCACACCGATTAAAGCAAGGAATCTTGCGAAATTGAATACGTATAAAAAAACGTTTATAAAAGAAACATTTTCAATTCTGCATAAAACTCGTAAAGTTTACTTACATAGATTAAGTTAGGAAAGCAAAGCGAAATGTCAAGAAAAAAGGTCAATTATTGATCGTACTAGTTTTTTACGTGGCAAACGTAGTACGAAAGCTGTTTTATTTTTCGTCCTAGAAATTTACTGATTAAATCACAAAGCGTCTAAGATTCCAAGTAACCTAGAAATAAAATATCACGACCAAAGCGGCACAGGCACGGTCAAATCAATTTTTTATCGGTCAGCGTTAGCTGTTAACCGTGTATTTTCGCCTATAGTGCAGTGTAAAATCACACTTTTCTGTATTTTAAATTTTTTTGTTTCTCCCTAAAATTAATTTGTATTGTGCTAAATTGAAATATGAACTCGGTTTATACTTATCATCCATAGGTTTTTCGAGAAGGAAATAATATAAAACATGAGAAACACGAATTCATATTGTATTGAAAAAAACTAGAAGACAATTAAATAGTTTGTTGTCTTTTTTTGCTTATATTTCTAGGAATATAGATATAGGATAAAGACAAATGTTTAGCAACAACATGGTTACCTATGCTTGAAGCTGAAGTCATTTCAGGTTAACTTAAAATCAATTACCACACCACCTTTGTTTGTCTTTATAATATATATATATATATATATATATATTATATATTATAATAATATATTATAATATATTCCTAGTCCAGTATATAAAAAAAACGTACATGATAAAACAAAATAATTTTAGTGATACTGAACTTCTACAATACGCTAACAAAATGCGTGGCGATTTCTAATTATCTTTCTACTTGACAGATCTTCTGTAACTGCGAAAACACCTATTTAGAATGGGTATAAATAAATGACACACCTCTGTGTAGAGGTTGTGAACAGGAAGACGAGACGGTAGAGCACATCCTTGACGACGACGTTCTCACCTACTTTAAATCAGTAGAAGGTAGCACAACGGGCCTACTGAGGCCTAAGTACAGTGATGTTTATCACCCTCCGCACTTTTAGATACAGATACAAAAAAGCGAAACTCCGTTTTAAGACAGTTAAAAGCAGACAACCTGTTTTCTTTGCTGTTCACTATGAATGACACTCTCTTCCTAGACGCGTTTCGCCTGCCTTACAAGACTTGTTCACTTGCAGATTACGTGCAAAATAAAATTCAAATATACAGAGAAAAATCATAGGTTCCAGCACCAAATTTGTAAGTAAATTTAAATTTTTATCTTTTTAAAAAAATTTTCCTTTAATACCAGACGAAAAATATTTTACCTTTTTTACATGTTCATATTTTTCATAAGGTTTATTTATTTAAAAAAACAATAACATATTTATATGTTTTTAGTTATATTGTGGCAAGTGTTGATTTCCCTTTAGAATTTACTTAAAATTTAGATTTTTGTAGAATTTAACATTAATGAAAATCTTTTCTTTATTCTGAAGAAAAGCCAAATCATTTTTTCCACTAAATTAATCCCAGAAAAATACAATGATTTTAAAACATTTTCTTATGTGGCTAGAATAATTTTAGTATATTTATTGTAATACATATCTGTCTAATAAAAGCTCCAAAATATAATCTGTAAAAAATGAACATAAACCAACCTATTAATGCATAGCCTATAATTTGTAAAAGTTGCTTAAACAGTTAACTATTGTCTTTTTTTTACAGTAAACAACTAAAAGAATAAAAATCTGTCTTAATTTTCCTATTTTCTGAGTTAAAATTACGACGGCAGGAACACGGCTGAATACTTTGTAGAGCTATTAACTTGCTCAACGAAGTTGTACATTGAAGAGTGCATTAATCCGGTTTGTCGTTTGACCATCCTATTTGTGGTAATGGCTTTAAAAATACTTTTTCCTTTTACTAAAAATATTTTAAACAATATCCTGTTTAGCTAACAACCAGTAAACATGTAGTTTTGTGAAAATTATATTTAAAAACTAATGCATGTTGCCATAATCTCCCTTTCTGTAAGTTTTTGATGAATTTACCCCATGTTAATAAAATACTCATAGTTATACACTGAAACAACATTGCCTATTGTTTTAGTCAATTGCTTGAATTTCTCTAAACCAGTAAAAGGTATGTAATTTGGGGAAGTTTAAACAAAATACATATAGAATGAAGACGTTAAAAACCATACTAACCAAAATTAACCAGTTTATGGTTATGCTGCAGTACACTGACTACATAACTTTTTAAGATAGTCGTTTGAGGCGCGGAGGTACACTTATTTTGCTAAATGTGGTATTTCCAAAAGAGCATAACTGCAGCAAACCTAATATACCTGCTTAATAAATTTTGGTTGCTATAACAATTTAAAATTTGAACTATAAGAGTAAATTTTACATAGAAAACTGTTGACTTCTTCACAGTAAAGTAGGAAACAAAACGTGACTTTGTACTTTAACTAACTTAAATCAAAAAGTCATAATCTATTTTAATCACGATCCTTTACTCTGGTTTAAACATGTACAGGGTCTTTGATTATATTTACGTGAAATCTGAAGCCCTTACTTTTTGAAGATAGATAAAAATGTTTTTTTATTAAAATTGTAGCTTTTTTTCCATATTATCTTTTAAACTTATCAGTAAAAAAAATCGCAATAAAAAAATGGAAAAATATAGGCAATTTCAACTTTCTTTTCACCCTGTATATTATGAGCTATAACGATTTCTGATTTCTGGTTGGTAAGAGAGTCTTGCGACATACAACACAAGTTCTAAGGAAAAACATTTTATTTTAACAATCAAAGATTATTTCGTAATGTAGGTTCCCTCGGCTTCTACAACTCGTGCCTAACGATCTGGTAGACTTTGCATGCCGGCAAGTAGTTCAATGTATTTTTGATATCTGCAAGATCATCAAATTTTTTATCCTGTAAATAATATTTCAAAGCTCGAAAAGATGGTAGTCAGTCGGTGCTAAGTCGGGTAAATACGGTGGGTGTGGTAAAACTTCCCACCCAACCTGTGAAATGGATTCTTGCGTCATCTTTTTTGTTTAATAATTTGAGCGAGCTTTCTTAGTAGTGCAAAGTAAGTCTCTGTCTTTATGGTGTTGGTTGGTAAAAGTTCATAATAGAGCAAGTCATCAGAGTCGCACCAACAACAGAGTAAAACTTTCTTGATTTGACGGGGCAGCTTAGGGGCCGGTTCCGGTTTTCCCCCTTTGGTAGCCGGTGTCGCTTGCGTTTGTGGTTGACATATAGCACCCAGGTCTAATTTCTAGTGATTATTTCTTGAAGGAAATCCTTTTTGTGCGGAAAATGCAGGAGTGAAAGACAGATGGACATGCGCGTCGCCATGTTTAATTCGCTAGATCAGACAAAATAACTTTTCTGTATCCCAGTTTTTTAAAATGTTGAATAGAGTCGAGGGATGGTTACAGCCGAGTTTGTTGGCTAATTCTCGTATTGATGTATTAGGCTTTACTGTGTCCCATGACTTTCTTACCAACCCAATATATACATTGATGATATTTGGGTGAACCATTTTTAAGATGTTTTAGCTTAAATGAGAACAATTAAATTGTTATAATAAATTTGTCGTCTCGATATCATAAAAAGTTAAAGTTTATCATTTTAACTATTAAGAATAATTAAGGCAATCCACGTGTCTTCCTTCATTATAGCAGGCATGTTTAATAGTAAGAATAAACATTATTGATCCAAAGAAAACCCTCACCCAATTCAGCAACATAACAATTTTATGGTTTCCATGGTTTTTTTGATACTAATATGATGTTTTTTGAATTTTATTTATAATTTAGGCTAAAATATTCCAAAATGGTTATCAATATCAACAATGTTATAAAAATATAAAAAATATTTTAATTTTTAAAATAATTATTTAAAATTATATATATTTTTTTTGTATATATAAATATATTAATTAAAAAATAATAAAAAAATAAAAATAAAATTTGGGAAAAATAAAGAAAAAAAAATTTTTTGTAGAAATTATGCGAAAGGGTGTTCCTTTAAAACAGTTAAGTTGTTATATTTTTCCATTTCTTTATTGCGATATTTTCTTACTGATAATTTCAAAAGATAATATGAAAAAAAATACAATTTTATATAAAATATGTTTTTTATCTTCAAAAATAAAGGCTCCAGATTTCACGTAAATATAATCAAAGGCCCTGTACAGTTTGCATTGAGACTGTTTGAATAGTAAATTCGTAGACGTTCGTTGCACAGCGAATCGACCCGAAAAAATATTTTCCGAGAAATGAGCAAATTTAGATTATGTTTTTTAAAAGTCTACCGTAACAAAGTAAATTATTTTCTTTTGTATCACGACAGGTAAGAAGAAATCTTTTAGTAAAACATTATTACTTAATGTTTGGCATTGTTTCAACAATAATTTTCATATTAAATAAACAAATCAAATAAAAAGTAATCCGCATATATATATATATATATATATATATATATATATATAATTTTTAAATTAAAATCCAGCTGTGATGAAAGGGGTTTGGGAAAATGACCTATGAAAATAGATCACATGTTTGTTCTAATATGTTTTTGTTTCATACTATCCTATATTTATTAAATAATGAGCGTATAAAAGATAAATAAGTAAAATATAATATTGTAATGAGCATAATATAATAAGAGAAAGGTTCGTATATAGCAGTATCCAATACAAAGAAGCAATACCACCATGAAGTTCTAATAAAAACAATATCATAACAGGCTTATCGATTTCAAGAATACATTTTTTAATTCTTATCTTAAAGCCAGACAGCGTGTAATTTAAAATATTAAATTACTAATGTGAAACTTAGAAGCACGACATAAAAATTATACCGTAAAAAACATGCCATAAAATATAAAATGGGATTCAGATTATTTCGCTTTCTTTGACCTTAACTAACGAATATCGCCACTGCGAAAAAAAAATGTGACATAAACAATTCTAAAAATGCAATTTTTGAGTTATGTGCAAAAATCAGATAAAATATGATAGAGAACACGCTGGAGAAGTTACATAATGTAAATACCTCATTTCAGCCACTGAAGCGCTAATTTTCTCCTTTAACCTGACTCCAATTGTAGTGTTGTCATCACACCAAAAACGTCACATAATACAACATTTTACTACTCAAGACAAAACAGGGCGGTATATTCATAATAAGGATTCGATTGCTTCCAAATCGGGCTTAGAGACTGGCTTAAGGGACTAAATACTAGACTAAAGAGTTGGGAGGAGAAAAACTGTGGATGAAATTGACCGAGGAAGATAAGAAAAAACAGAATTTGTGCGACTACTGAGCTTTGGGGTACCCCAGCATGAATTTGGTAAAAGCTAGACGGTGACCATGTACAGTACAATGACTGATATTCATAGACTAGAAAAAAAAACGGGGAAAACTAAAAAAACCCAAAAGGGGAAATTTTTAAGTTTGTTTAAAAAGCATATTATGGCAGACCTCGTCATAAGCATTAGATATGCCCCCTCACAGGGGGAAAAGTCCATTTCATGAACTAATTGCCCCTTCCCCGAAGTGGAAGCAGATAGTGTAATAATATTTTATTTTATCATCTGGACAATTTTTTTCCCCCGTTCATGAAATTGATATACTATTTTTCCATTTTTGGGAAAACGAGACGGTATTACAGAAACTGGACAAAAAAATCATCCATTCCCCGTACGGAATATTTGGCATTTATCTATTTACTGAATTGAAGACCTACTTTTTGGTTGTTGGGGGTTATTTTTCCAGTTTTTAATCAAGCGTATAAAATTACCCGGTTTAAATTTTTTGTTAGTATTTTAAAATATAATGTTTCCATTCAAAACACCCAGTTGTTTCCTTGTGGACAAATAAAAAAACAGTAAAAGGAACTGGACATTTTTTGTCCAGATGGTTTAATATTTAATCTCCTTCTCTAAGTTTTCCATTTCATAAACTGGACAAAAAATTGTCCAGATAGTGATATAAAATATTATTACACTACCTGGTTCCACTTCACGAACTGGACATCCAGTTCACGAAATGGACAACTACGCAAACTGGGTGCGACAGATATATCATGAGCAGTTATGTGAAAGAAATAAAAAAATATTTGCTGTGGATCTTTCGTAACGAGACCTGCCATGTATGATTCTGTGTCTTTCCAAACATTTTAAAATTCTGGGATTATTAAACATTTCAATTTCCTTTCAAACAACTAAGGGAAGGGATAGAAGAAAGAATTGTAGATCCTTTCTTAGGAATAAGTCGCATAAGTGCGGTCTTTTAGCCCTCCGACAAAATGTCTGTGACATAAGAATGCGAAAGAACCGAGTTAGGATCGGTGCAAGTTCAGATATTTAGAGAAGGTTAAAAGCGCTTGATCTGTTTGAACTTAAATATGATTTCGAAAATTTTATGAGGAACAGAATCAATGTCTCTAATATAATAATATTAACCAGGCGCTAGCTTTATGCAAATTTGACTTAGGGTTTATCTATTCTTCCTTGAATTTTCTGTTAATTTGCATTTTCCAACAGTTGATTCTGATATATATATATACAGGGTGTCCCAAAAGTAATGGGACACAGAGCAACAGCAGATTCCTTAGGTCAAAATAATGCAATTTACGTAAACTTGCCATATCCGAAAGTTAATAATAACAAAGATACAGGGTGTTAAACTTTTAATTTTGTTTTCGTTTTTCTAATAATTCTTTAACCAAATTACCTAGCGGTACAAAATTTGGGATCTGGGGTTTTCTGGGCGAGGAATTTAAATTGTCCATGTTTTGATGTTGCTACTAGGGCGCCAGCTACGGCCTACCTCACTTGTTTTAAATGTCGTAACTTTAGGCTTAGAATATTGACCTGTTTATTAAAAAATTAGTTACTATAAATTCATCTGCATCAAAAACGTATACTTTATTTAAGTCTCTAGGAGCAGCCGTTCTCTGAGATAAACGCACTTTAAAGAACGCAATTTTTTATGGAAAATAAATTTTATCCAATTGTTTTCAAACTTTGCATAGTGATAGTTCTTAACACGCTGACCAAAGGTCTTTCAGCACAAAACCCGAAAACGCCTCAACCCCCGACCAAAGTCCCCAAATCCCCAGTAACCTTTGAGGGTGATTTTGGGGTTGGGAGGCGTTGGGTTTTTGCCCTGGAAACCTTTGATCAGCGTGTTAAGAACTAATGATGGAACGGACGTCCGGTTCAAGTATAATCCGGCAAGTCCGGCCACTTCACCGGACTTCCGGTCCGGCAGGTTTTTTCTGAAAAAATCGGCTGCCCGGCGGATTTTTTAATGTTATTAATAAGGAAATATAATTTTATAAGTCATTGGAAATAAAATAGAGGGAAATAAAAATATTGGGTAGAAAAAGCAGCTTACATTTAGTAACTGATTACAGGTAATCTCTAATTCTCTTATAAATAAGGAAAAACACTGTTAATAATCAATATGTATCTTTTTCAAATTATGATAAATAAATAAAAGTTTTTCAGCATTTTGACTGGTTAATCTAGAACGCTTTTCTTCATAAATGTTGCCAATTTCTGAAAAAGACCTTTCTGAATACACACTACTTGCTGTGGCGCTTAAATATTGTTTAGCAACTTGGGCTCCATTTGGAAACTCATCCTTGTGCTCTTTCCACTAATGTATTGGATCAGACTTTCTCTCCTGTAGGGGCTTATTAAGATAATTTTCAAACTGGTCTGCTATTTTTTTTTCGTGGTCTACACTTACATTACCAATTAAGAAAAAGGGAGTAGCAATTTTTTTAAAACATGTCCAAACTGACGGCACTTCTTGATGTTTCATGATTTTAGACAATGGTTCTTCATCACTATCACTGTCATGTACTGCTGTTAAGTTTAAATTTTCAGTGCTATCAGTGGTAATCTCCTTAAACTTTGTTATCTCGTTTAAAACACACTGCTTCGGGAGCAAAATATTTTCTGGTGGAAAAAATGCTAATTTATACCTAGGGTCCAATACAGTAGCAATGACATAATTGGGATTCTGGTAAATTAGTTGAAATCTTTTGTCAATGTTTTCTAGTAGGGTTGTTGCCATAATATATGACGTGATATTACTCTAGCTGAATACTTTGCCTGTCAATTGTCCTTGTAAGAAAACTTTTAGTTTACAATATTTCCTTGGTACTTTAATATCTTTTATTGACATTTAAATGTAAGTAGCACCGATTAATATTTTAATTTTTATTTTTTGAGGAAAAAGACATAGAGTTCGGCGCCGGACTTCCGGCGTCCGGTTTGCTGGGCGGCCGGAGCCGGAGTTCGGTAGTCCGGTGAAACATGAGTCCGTTCCATCACTATTAAGAACTATCACCACAGATTTAGTCTTTTTAATCTGGGCTATCACTATGCAAAGTTTAAAAACAATTGGATAAAATTCATTTTCCATAAAAAAATTGCAAGATCCTTTAAAGTGCATTTATCTCGAGAACGGCTGCTCCTAGAGACTTACTTTTGGGACACCCTATATATATATATATATATATATATATATATATATATATATATATATATATATATATATATATATATATATATATATATATATATATATATATATATATATAAATAACGACCAGTTAAACAACAAAGGTACTAAATTTCTGTATGGTCAGGAGAGGGCTAATTAAAATGAAACACTTCTTAGTTTAACGAGCTTTCCAAAAAAAATAATTTACTTCCTCAGGTCTACAATAGGAAAAACAAACAATCAAAAAAAGGCAAATCTTTTCAATTTTAGGTATACATACAACTAAATGCATTTTTAGAAGTTGGTAACATCAACAACAGCTGAGTTTTAATGGTAACAGGATATTATTTAGTTTTGAAATGCATATTGATGTTTCTTATATTGCTGATACATTTTTAAAATATTTTAATTGTTGTTAAATGTAAGACTAGTACAGAATGGAGGATTTTATACCACTTTATCGTTTCAGGGTTTTTTATTCATGTATTTTTTTAATTATTATTTTTGGAATGCGAGTATAAGGTCCGGGCATATCTAGGTTAAAGTTAAGATATTGTTAACTATCTTCCAGTTAAGTTAACAATATCTTAACTTTAACCTAGATATGCCCGGACTTTACTCGCATTCCAAAAATAATAATTAAAAAAATACATGTTAAACTAAAAAACCTGAAACGAATAAAGTGGTATAGAAATCCATCCATTCTGTACTGGTCTTACATTTAACAACAATAAAATATTTTTAAAATGTATCAGCTTAATTATTACGAAACATCAATATGCATTTTTCAAAAACTAAATAATATCCTGTTACCAACATTGTAAAACTCAGCTGTTGTTGATGTTACCAACTTCTAAATAATGCATTTAGTTGTAAGTATACCTAAAATTGAAAAGATTTGCCTTTTTGATTATTTTTTTTTTTCCATATTGAGACCTGAGGAAGAAAATAAATATTTTCGGAAAGCTCGTTAAACTAAGAAGTGTTTCACTTTAATTAGCCCTCTCCTGGACCGATCCCAAGAAATTTAGTACCTTTTTGTTTATAATATATATATATATATATATATATATATATATATATATATATATATATATATATATATATATATATATATATATATATATATATATATATATATATATATATATATAATATTCAATATTTTTTGCTGGTAAATTATTTTTTTATAACATACGCAATTTTTCAAAAAAAAAACAGGTAAACTCTAGGCATACCATCTCATGGAATTTAAACAGCTTCCGGTGCACAACCTTACAAGGCAGCACACTTTTCAGACTCGGTCACGCGCTTCCGAGATAGTCTGCATACAAAACAGCTTTTACAACTTAAAACTTAAAAAAATCAAAATTCTACTTGCCACAGTTCATCGGATACTTAGTCGTCGTTGTCCAATTAGTGAGATCAAGTGAAATTCACTTTTAATATTTTAAAATTCTAATAAATTCCAGTTTTTCTAAGCTATATTGCCACGCAAATTGTAAAAGTATAATAATAAATTTAAAGGTCGCAGATTATTTAATTTGAAATTACGATTATAAATAAATTATACACCTACCAATAAGTCTTTGAATTTTGCCATGGGAAAAGTTATTTAGGCCATGAACTGTGGAATAGCATGCTACGTTATAAGATGCAAAGGTGTTCTGTGGTTTTGATCAAAGTTGACAATATAAAGTAACAATAAATGGTAGTTCATAATAAATTTACTACAAAATATAGACTCTTGTTCACACAGGATGTAAAAAGTCGATAGACCCTTACAAACTTGCAGATCACCTAAAAAAGAAACTCAAAAAACCCTTCCAAAACAAAAACAAACTTAGGGACCGTTCATAAAATACGTTCGCATAACAGGGGAAGTGGGGTTCGCTTAATGTGACAAGACGTGACAAGAGGGGACGGGAGACGGGGAGTCTAAGAAAACGTGACGTTCGCAGTTCATAAAACAATTCTTCCTTAATTTTTTTTTTTATTTTTTAATTTATTTTTCTATCACGCTAGAAAGTCGTTTGTATTAAGTGTGAACATATACTCGTCTGGCAAACCAATTTCTTAGGTGCAGAGGTTTTCAGTGCGATAAAAGGAGATGTCAATTTAGTAGGCAAAGGCTTGAGCGAAATAAAGAGAGACAGAAAACGTGGAGTTGCCGATTCCCTTTCTACCGACCCAAGAAGAAGAGGGGAATACCTCGGCGGAACCGCGACAACACACACACACACACAGTAGTTAGTGATGCCAGATCTAACAATTATTCTTAAGATTACACGAATTTGGTGCGATTTCATGACCTTACGAATAACGAAGCAATTCTTACAATTTTTAAATATACCTTTATAAAATAAAATATTACATTTAAATTAAATGACACCAACAATATACTTACTATTCATTTATTAATAAAATAATTTATTCCGTTCCTGTAGTAAATGATAACAACGACATATCGAAACGACCGGGGAATCCCCATCGCCTACAAGCGTTTTTATGCGGTCATGTTAATCACTGTTGTATTTAATACAAGAGTAATTAAAAGGTTGTTGAATTTTTATTAGACTTAAGCCTAAAAATAAAATAAAAACTGCTACTAACCAACCAACCAATAGACATTGCCCTGCTGAGCTTCGCACATCCAAGCTGATTATAAATCTCCGCCCTAACATTCGACAATACCTCGGGTGTAATGGAGTTATTTATTTTATTTATATTGTCTTGTTCGATAAAATAATAAATACCTATTATTAAAATAACAAAGTATCTTTAAACATTCTAAAATACTAATATTTTTTACATTTTTTTTGCTAAGCACATAACTTTTTTTAAATGAAAAGTTTTATAAAATGTATCATTTTTAAAACATTTCTAAAATTGCTAATAAATATTTTACGAAATGACAACACTGTCGATAATATCCTAACAAATCGTAGGCGCCGCGCCGTCGACCGTCGTTTTGGAAGTGGAAAAGGGGAAATTGTTGTCGTCCTCTTTTTAATGTGTGGTCATACCATATGTATCCTACTCTATAACATTAAAATTGGCTCCCAGGCCCTTGCCTTGCCAACCCTGTATAAGTATTTTGATGTATACATTGTCGTTACAATAGCTTAATACAACTAATCATATTTACTTATGTTTGTTTCGGCACCGGCACTATAAGTGTGGTTGGACGCAACTAGTGCCTCTGCAGAACTAACTATTTATAGCGGGAGGGTCCAGCTTTTGTGATGTAATATTTATAGGGGGTCGCAAAGAGAGACGCGGTGTGACGAAGGGGGGGAGGGAGTCAAAAATGGTGAAATTCAGCGTGACGCAGTTTTTGTACGACCCCTCATCGACTTTTGACGGTGACAAGTAGGCCACCATTCACAAGTTAGAAGTTTTTTCTAAACGAATATGGAGGTCCAAAAAAATGATACAAAAAAACTACGTTTACTGCCTTTTTTTTGCTTATTGCCATTTTACAACAAGCTCAATGCATTTTGTCATTTCTTACCAATCCTATCAGTTTGGAGATAAACTATAACTTTTTATCATTGACTGTATATCAAGCTGTATATCGTATGGTTGGTATGTATGCAGTTTGTTAGTTCATAGATTTCACAAAAAATAGGGTATGTTTTATAATCATTTGCATTTTTTCTTTTAAAATACCTAACTAGTAATTTTGTAATATTTTTTTCTATTGTCCGTCCAAGAGCCAACATTTTTATTTGGATTTCCACTCTAAAACTCTAACTTCGTTTGTAACCCCAGAAATGTCCAGGAAAAGATAAGCCCGTATCTGGCAACCCTAATACATACTGCGGTAAAAATTTTAATGGTACACTTGGGCACTATGAGACTCAGTAAACTATAGTATTCTCTTGACAGAAATTACACATTTTTTAAATAATCAATTCCTGTTCAAACTTTTTTTTCCATAGTTGGCTAAAGAAAGAACTCGAAATGCTTATTTTAAAGCATGACTCAAGCAACAATAATTTTTTGCGCGACACAAGTTATTATACTAATATTATTATTACTAGAACCTATTATATTCAAATTAAAGTGAGATCTTTTGTTTGCACATGATTTTACGACAAAAACCAGTTCTTTTAATTAGGCATTGTCGCTTCACTGTACCGCGGCAAAAGTTGACTAACATGACAAACAAGTATTTATTTTGTTCTACAAGTCAACGTATCAAGATTAAATCTTAGAAACTAACGGACCACTTAACACAAGCACTGTCATTAACGTTGCAGATTTACTTTTTACAATAGATGATATTGCAATTGTTGCGTTTGTATTTTACCAATAGCATTAATTCGGAAAACAATAAGAAACAAATTAAAAATAAAAATATTTTTGTGTTTATTTCAAAGTAACACACCTATTACAATGTTGCTGTAACTTCTGTAAACCCCTAAATTTGTTTATGCTTTACTAACCAACACTCCACAATTTCTGGTACACGTACTAAGTAGAAGGAAATATCCGACCTTTTAGATTATCTTTCATTTAAAGAAAGAGCATATACTAGTTCAGCAAGTCTTTGACAAATAACGAAGGTGTCTAGGCATCTCTTACCAGAACTTTTTATCATCATTTTGATAATATTAAAGATGCCACTTGTGGACAGGTTCATGAAAATGATAATTGTACAGTTAAAGCAATCAGAAATCAATCAACTGCTTGTTTTTCACACACACTGGAGTGTTTTGGTATCCGATAGACGGATTTTCTTTTCATATCAAAATCAATCATGTGATACGTTTACATAAAATGTTTAGTGCTTTAGATATACCTTTCAACTCAATCAGAGGATTTATTATTACCATGTCATCAACTGAAGTCGATATTTTGTCGATGAATGATTTACAAGATTTGGAGTCACATATTTGCATAACGAAGAGGTTTATGATGAAAATGCCTTTGCCATTAAAAATGCACATAATAGGAATCAATTTAAAATAAACATTTGTCCATTTATTATTATTGATCGCTACCTTGCTGCGATTCCAAACAATATGAACATTTGTATCTAAATTTTTTGTATCAACATTATCCTTCCTGATTATCTTGAGACAGTCCTCGAAGGCTGATGCCTAAGTACTAACGTACCGTGGGTGTCTTAAGTGTGGTGAGACGGAGTTTGTTCACACGGGACTTAAATATTTGGAGATTGGGAGGAGAAGGAAAAACTTCTGCGGGCAGCATATTCCATAGTCTTGACACTCTAGGGAGTTCGGGGCCTCCCTAACTGAACTGTAAAAGGATGCATAAAAGTTACTACGTGTTGCTATGCTGGGAGCTGCCAGAGAAGAAATTATACTCTCCAACTCCTCTGAGCAGAAGCCGTAAAAATACCTATAGAAGAGCGACAGATCCCCTACAGCTCGGCGGTGGGCAAGAAAAGGAAGCCTTTTTGTGAGAGTAGGATCATTAATAAGACGAACGGCTCTTCTTTGAATGGAGTCCAGAAAGCCAAGTGTTGTAGGGGACGCCATTTCCCAGACATGAGAATAATATTCTAAAGAGGGTCTGATTTGGGATACATATTAGAGTATACAGATTAAAAGAAGAGAAATTCTTTCTGGCTCGAAAGAGGAATCCAAGCTTTTTTGAAGCTGTCGAGGCTATGGACGTGATGTGCTTGTGCCAGTTGAGGTTATTCTCAAAAGTAACGCCGACAAGATTAAACGACTCTTTGTTCTGCAGAACTTGACCTTCTCATATGTAACGGATAAGCACTGGCAGACTTTTTCCGCGATAACGAACATGACTGTGTTTTCGAGGCATTAAACTAAGCAAGATTTTTGGCGCCCCAATACAAGATAAGTTGATGTCTTGTGAAAGAAATATCTGCATTGGCTTGTGCTTGTTTTCCAAATCAGAATTACATGGTGGCTTAAGAAATACAATACTAAAGTGGGGGGTACTATCGTCAGCAAAACTATGAATGGGATTGATTGTGGAAGAGAGAAGATCGTTAATGTGCAGAAGAAAGAGCGTGGGTGCCAGCACTGAGCGCAGGGGCACCCCAGCATTAATTTGGTAGAAGCTGGAAGAATGACCACCTACAGTAACTGATATACGTCTATTAGAAAAGAAACTGGAGAGCCAAGAGCAAAGCTTAGGTGGAAGACCGTAAGAAGGAAGTTTGTTAAGTAAGAGGAACGATCTGGGATTCACCAAGAAACTCAAGGGACTTGTTTCGGTTGTGTGAGACAAAGGAAAGAAGATCAGCTGTGGATCTTTTCCAGATACTTTAAGATTTGGGAATTAATGAATTTTTCCATGAATTGCAAACAACAGAAAGAAGAGGTATAGGTCTATAGTTAGAAGAGAGAGTTTTGGATCCTTTTTTGGGAACAGGTTGCACACGTGCAGCTTTCCAACCCTCCGGGAAAATGCCCGTGTCGTAAAATATTCGAAAGAGGCGAGTTAGGATGGGTGTAAGCTCGGGAGCACATTTTTTAAGACGATTGCTGGTATGCCATCCAGCCCAGACGATTTTTTAGTATTAAGAGAAGAAAGAATACGCTTGATTTGTTTGACTAAAAATGATATCGGACATTTTATGAGAAACCACAGTTGGAAGAGGAAGATTAATAGGAGGATCAAGCATAGAATTGACAGCAAATTGTTTGGCTTTTCCTTTAGAGGTAGAAAATTTGCCATGTTTACTTCAAAAGCAACTCTGATACAGGCATGTTGGTGTCCAACCCCATTTTACCATTGTTGTTCGGCAATATTTACCCAACTTATGGACTGAAAAAAAGAATGCGCCAGTGAAATGGCCACCACATTCTCTGGATCAAAGTATGTGTGACTTATTTTGAGAGAAAGAGAAACTTGCAAAATTGCAATGAAAACTTGCTAAGATTTATTGACGTGAATTTTAAGTGCAGACAACTTTTAATATTTGTGACACATTGGGTTTTTCTAATTTATTATCTTACAATGTTTTAATATGTATATTCTGCTAACTTTGTTCAATAAAATTTACTTTCCATATTTACTGAATGTTTTATTATTACATTTATTTAACGAGATTAGTGACACTATTTTTTTTTGGCAAAACTTATCATTCAACAAAAAATATTTAGGATTAAAAAATATTCTAAATACATCCAGTTATACGATAAAAATGTCTAGCTTGTCAAAATGTTTATAATATAGAAAACCAGAAGAAATAAATACTGATGGCGTAAGTTTTATAAATTTCCAGTCGTTTATAGTCGGTCACTGTATCACAAAAAAAACGTCAAAAATAGAATCAATTAGCAGGTTTTTAAGAAATTGAGGATTTTTTTAATGGTTATGCTATCTACCTGCTATAAGAAGCAAATAAAAAAATAATTAAGCTGCTTAAATGAATCTATGCCCAGTAGAATTTTTTGTAACATGCGCTGGATTTGCGGGGTTATCGGCAACTCCAACTAGCTGGGGTTGCCGGTTATCGGCAACTCCAGCCACTAGCGTATGGGGCGGGATCCGAAGCTAAGACGAGCAAAGGGCTTAACTCAAGGTGTTAGCATACCGTGCTGATGAGTGAATGACATCCGGTGCCTTAAACAGGTGGGTGTTTCCGACGGTGCCTCTAAGGCACAGGGCGACCTCTCAGAGTATCTAGCCTTACTGCGGTAATGCGGAGCTCTACCGTAGTGGACTATTACTTCCCTAGCTCCAAACAGAAACCGGACAGAACCGCTTTCATAGGAAAAAAGTAACAAAGGTCACAAGCAGACAAGGGTGCGCCGACCGAAACGGATAAATCCGTTTCGAAAGGTGCCCCTGAAAACACAGGCGCCTGTCACGGGAAAGAGCTAATCCATCGCTAACAAGCAAGTGCTGAGGAAGGGAGCCCTGAATTCAAACAGAAGGCGAACAGAACCGCTTTTATAGGGAAAAGGGTTCCCTGGCTTTAAACAGAAAGCGGATAGAACCATTTTCATAAGGAAAGGCCGGAGATACGGCCTTCGAAGGTACATCTGGTTCCTGTAACAAGGACCTGGTATAGTATTGTTTAAGATATAAGAAAATGACTAGACATATCGAAAATCTCCGACTGCAATAAAAATCCTTGAAAGTGATCCTTTATGGCCATGCCAACAGAGGTGAGCCTAGTTCAGGTCCGCACTTTACTCTATTCATTTAGATATAACCTGGGGCAAATAGGACTTCATGAATACTTATATATTATTCCAGTCAGGTAGAAATACGACCCTGTAGGTTAGGGTGCGATAATAGTACCATAAAATGCTAATTTCGAAGGTTTTACTGCACTCAGAAGCAGTCGAGACTTTTAGTCATTTCCTTATATCTTAAAAAGTACTATAGATACCCACGTCACATACCCAGAGGAGGGCATGACAGATCTAATCGTCTGCTCGTCATACTTTCCAGGAGAAGAGGGACATCAGAACACATATTGTGCTCGTGTCCGGTAGCGGCACGAGTAAAGGGAGATGAAGAGCTCTTTCCCAATTTAATATCGGATTCATTAAAAGTCTGATCCCATTGGGCGAAATATAAATATACTCGTAGGTGGAGCCACAATAGACCGAGCGGTCGCGTGGAGGTTTTACGCCCTCCACTCACTTTAAACCTAACCTAACCTAAATAAACCTATTTTCACTTCAGAGGTTTTTTAATACGTATTTTTCAGACCCTGCATAATACCACTTATTTGACACTGGTTTTTAATTATTATTAAAAAAGTAAATCCCCTATAATACTCTTTATTTTTTTATCTAAGGATACTTCAAGTAACGTATAACGTGGGTGGGTCTTACATGAGGTAAGAGAGGCAGTTTACTAAATGCATTAAAAAAACAACAAAACACCCAAACAATTAAATTTGTTAAAATTTCGGTATAAAATTTAGGAGATTCTATGAACTTTTTTTATTATTTATGACGCAAATGACACATCAGTTTGTTCTGACTGGTATATTTATAATTTTTTAAAATACAAAAAGGGTAGTGTGTTAATTGATTTTAAGTTTAATTGAAATTACTGCAGCATCAAGCATAGGTAAACCATGTATTATTTAAATTAACAGATATTGATGCTACACATTTATCTTTATTTAGTAATATAAATGCACTTTCTTATATTTTACGTTTTCTTGTACAAATTTCCTTTGCTAAAATACTAGAAGCATTCCAGTTTATTAGGTGATTGGTATCAAATGAGTGCTGACAAATTTTTGGTTTGTGAAATTTTTTGGGAGTTTTTTTCTTTTTTCTGTTTAAGGCTATGTGCCAGTTCATAAGGGTCAAAAAGGCTAAGCATACTCCCATTCTCTAGAAACCTTCCAGACGAGTAGATTTAACAAGAACTTATTAAAACTTGATCATATTTGCAAAAGATGTTAAAATCGTTTTTATTATGAAACAAACTTTGCATGTAGGAAGCGATATCCGAGCCCATTTCTGTACAATATCAGGCCACTAACTCAAGGTGTGGCGAGGAAACATTTGGGGACATCAGACCTTTGTGTTGCATAATAATACTTTGTTTCTTATTAAAATGTATCTATTGTTGCAAGCGAGGCTTTCATACTATGCATATTGTTTAGAAAAGGCAGAAAAACTGTGAGAAATAAATTTAATATACTCCGTATTTATTAAATTAATAGAGTTTTTTTGGCTAATAAGTATTATACAGGATGTAAACTTACAAGGAGGTTAAAACAGTTTATTAAGACTATGCATTTATGTAAATTATATGAATTTGTTAACAGGATACTAAGTTGTGCAGCGAGGAAACGTTTGAGAACATTAGCTCTTGTGATGCATAATAATACCACAGTATAAAATTACCATGTTTCTAATTAAAATGTATCTATTGCTGAAAGCCACACGTGTGAAGACTTCTAAAAATACGTATATTATTATGAATGCATTTTGTTTTAAACATCAGTAACTCAGACTGGTAAATTAAATAAGACTATTTAAAATATTTTGACAATACTTTAGGCCAGTTGAAATATACCGGAAAAATTATACGAGCAGTAGGTTTGTCATTATTTTTCTTTTATTACTGTTTCTGACATTTTTTTTCACCAGGCAATATTTGTTTCTGATATCATATTAAAAAAAAATGTAAAATAGCCATCTTATGTATTTTTTATTTGTAGAATACTTAGGAAAATCATTTAAATTAAAACAAAGGAGATACGACAAAAATTTAACATTTTCTTTAAGGGACCTTATTTATTGGTTCATTTTTAAAAGCGTTTTATTTTTAAAAGATTTTGTATTTAATTTAGTAACAACAGAATTAATTTAAGGGGTTAGTCCACCCGGTCATTTTTTAAAAAATCGTTTTTTTCTTTTTTCTAGTTTTCGAAAGTTTATGCATTTAACAACATTCTCTAAAAATTTTGAATGATCCGAGCATTCTAAATGTACTTTTCTACCTCTGCCCGAATCACAGAAGCTTCTAAAGAAGGCAGAATAACGCTTAAAGAAGATAACTTAGATAAGTCAAATTCTGGAAGAAGCAAAAGAAATTTTGTATGGTGCAGGCATCGATGACTAGATATTGATAAGTTTTTTTTTAAGTTTTTCGTTAAAAAAAAAACTTTAAACGCGTTTATTTTGAAACTATGTTTTTCGACCTTACGTTGCCCGATTCTTAGAGGCTACTGTACCGAATCTCATGAAATTTTACCCAGATAACTCTTAGATGTATGTGTTCGATTCGTCCTAGAATTATCTCAAAATTTTAAATTTTACTAGGTATTTTTTTTAATCAGAAACCACAAAAAAAAATGGTCCGCCACTTTGTTAATTATATGTAAAATTTAATGATTGTAGGTCGAATGGAACCCACTGTTAAACCTAATCTAACGCCACTAATTTTTTTTTAATTTCAGATAATTCGTTCCATAGATATGGACAATGTAACTCACATGTCTACTTTTTAAAGCGTTACCATTACCTTTAATTATTATGTATACAAAAAGTTTAAAATTATAAAAAAACATAATTTTTCTGGCAGTTTAAAACTGTGTTTATTAAGCCCAACATGTTTTTTATTAATAACTTTGATAGAAGCTTGAAGAAAAAAAGGTGATAATACCGTTTTTCTAAAGCGCGCCGAGTAGTCTAACTCCTTAATTCAATAAAAAAATATGCGATTTAACAGAGCCGGCTTCCGCTTGCCATGTAACAGGTTTTAACTCGAAAATCTCCAAACGCGTCCGAATTATCGTAGTGCGCCCGGCAGGGGCGTAGCCAGAATTGTATGTAAGGGGGAACAAAATCGTAGATTATATTGTTTGTTTTTACCACATGAGTTTGACATGAGCAGTGGAGGTAGTAATTAAAAAAATATATAAAAATCAGAAATAGCTTGAATGAATGCGAGCGGAGACCGATGAAGGAGCACGACATTGGCTGATCAGTTGCCCCGTTTTATGATTTATTTTTCTATAACGAAAAAAACTACGCTACCCTTGTCGTTATGTGACATTTTTTAGAGTAAGAAATGATGTAAACAAAATTATATTACAGATACATCACAATAGTTGGATTTCACAAGCCAGCCTTTAAGCCTGTTATTTTCTTAGGTTTTATAAGAAGCGTCGCAAGTTATGAAGCTCGTCAAATTACAGTTTACCAGCGAACGACCGATCTTCTAAGGGGCAGCTGCCCTCCCTGCCCGTACCTCGCTACGCCCATGGCGTCGGACTATTATTGATGCAATTGCGCTCCGGATTACTAGACATCCGGATTAAAGAGGTTTTACTGTATTCTCTTAGATTCTTCAGAAAACATACACAAGACGGCCATTTCCCATTTCTTCTTAAGTAAAAGGAGAGCCTCAAATATGGCCTGTTTATCCTCGTTCAATGACCCTGTACCTCCAAAGCTATTATGGTACGTACTTCACTACTTCTCTTAATAGTTAAATTTTGTAAACTTAGTTAACAACTAAATGAAGCTTTTAGTAAGCCTATAATGCATTAAGTTGATTAAGTGATTACGAAAGAACTTTTTTTAATTTCTATATTTTCTTAAATAATTTTTTCTATGGATCTTAAGCTGTGCGTATCGTTAGATGTGCACTTGACCATTTATTTAAAATATTTAATTTTTTCTGCCCCCTTAAAACTTATTCTTTACAATAATTTATTTAAAAAGCATTCTTCTGTGATATACTAAATTATTATATTTCATGTAATAACTTTTAATAACTACTATATTTATAACAAAGCTACATAACACGTATTATAACTCATAAAGTAATATTTTTAACATAGTCATTTTAATAGGTGTTGCATACTAACAGTTATTTCGTTTTTACTAATTTTTAAGGTCGCCCCAAAACAATATATTTATTTGTGTAATTAATATTAAATTTGGTAACACAGAAATCGCCAATAAATCAATAAACAACTCGATCATACAGAAACGACTAAGACAAGTGCACTTGAAAGCGTCTTTTCTTCACAAGGAACAACCAGGTGGTCTGAGTGAAAGTACACAAAACCATATTAAATTCTCATTGCCAATTAAGCTGTCTTAATGACTTTTAATTTCTTTTACCTTACTTTACGGCAGATTTGAAATATTTTGTTAAACGCCTATTCTGATAAGGCAACATTGCAATTATTTAACAAATGATATAATTCGCTACAGACTAAGCAAATTATGAGAAAGTTCCGTTAACTATACTTTTATAAACAAAGAATTTAGATAATTATAGAAGTGTTTGTTTATATCTTATTTGATTATCCATACAACCACATTCTACGATTAATTCTATGTAGAAGAGAGCACCCCGTCAAAATAGGCCAGGCAAAAATAGCTCCCACTATAGTGCCCCAACAACAAATAGTCCTAAACCAGAACTAACCAAAACAAACCTAAGGCTGTCAAACAGGTACAGGGTTTTCCGTATAATTGCGCACCTTTAAAATCTTTATTTTTATAGATAGAAAAAAATAGTTTATATGAAGTTGCAGGATTTTTGATGAAGATTTTCATGGTGTAAGATAGAAAAACAAATGATGATCGGAAAATTAACAAATCACTATCAACTTCGTTATTTTAAATGGAACACCCTGTATATGATTAAAATTCAAATTCTGCTAATCTTCCTCTTTTCAAATATATATAACTTATTTATGTTCGGATAAACGAGTTGCAAGTTATTAGAATTTAAAATCTGTTCTTATAAGCCATAGTTAGCCATGGATACAACCCAAAGTTTGGCAAATTTAAGTCGCGTTAGCCATGGTTCGTGTTGGAAACCAAACAAAAATTAACTTCTGTCAATTTTTGTCATTTTGGGTTGTATCCATGGCTAACTATGGCTTATAAGCAGATTTTAAATTCAAATAACTGCTCTTATCGACATAGATAAGTTTATATATTTGAAAAGGAAGAAATTTGGAATTTTCAATCATATACAGGGTGTTCCATTTAAAACGATTGATAGTGTTTGTTAATTTTCCGATCATTATTTGTTTTCTATCTTACCATGAAAATCTTCATGAAAAATCCTGCAGCTCATATAACATTTTTTCTATCAAAAATAAAGATTTAAAGGTGCATTATGGGAAACCCTGTACCTAGGCAAATAAGTAGGTTTGCTCCTTTGACCGCCTCCAGAATTTAATAATAAAGAGTCTTCCAAGAAGAACGATATGATTTTAAACTTAAATAAAATAGAAACGATTTCAGATATAACCACACTTTTTATATTATCTTAAAATATAATCGATAACATTTATGTTTTGAATTGCACGTCGTTTAAATGTCCCACCTAGGCTTTGTGTACACGAGTGAATTCGACGAGTCCAATTTTCGAAGACTTTGTGCAATAAATAGGGCCTAATCTAACGAATGCAAAGTTCAATGTTCAATCTCAAAGCATCAAGGGTTTGTGGCCTGTTTGCATAAACCTTGGATTTTAAATAACCCCACAAAAAATAATTTAAAGGAGTCAAATAACAGCTTCTTGGTGTCTAGGCAACAGTTGCATTTCTTGAAATTATCCTTTCACTAAATTTTCTTGCAGTATGGCATGCTGGAACCACATATCTTCTAAATCAAGCGCATCCAAATTTGGCCCTAAAATATTTCTCAACAACTGTCGATATCGTTCATCATTCACTGTAACGGAATTTCCAACCACATTTTGGAAAAAAAATGGTTAAACGATACCACCATGCCATAAACCACACCATACAGGGATGCAAAGGCTTCTTGTGAATCTGTTGTGGATTGTTTTTACACCAGAAATAGCAATTTTGCTTATTTAGGGATTCACTTAACCAAAAATGAGCTTCATCTGAAAACATTTTTTTTTCGGAAAAATTGTGATTCCCTTCAAGTCGTTCTAAACTCCAAGCAGCATATTCGCGGCGCCGACCATGGTCCAGTGGCTTAAGTTCTTGGGTCAAAACAATTTATACGGGTGTAAATTGAAATCTTTTGCAAAATTCGCCCAGTTGTTGTTTTTTAAGTCCTAACTCTTGAGCACGACGAGGAATTGATAAATTTGGATCTTCTGCAACACTATCTCTTACAGCATCAACATTATCAACAGTTCTGGCATTTCGGCGTCTTAGTGGAGTTTTACATCGTGAAGAGTAAAAATTTCTTTCAAATTTCTCAACGATGCCGATGCGACGAATGGCAAGCACAGAACGGCGATTTTTAGACAAATGTTTTCGCTAAGTGCGCGAAAAGTGTTCACAAAGAACGACCATTTTCGTAAATTTTTTGGACAATAGTCAGACGTTCTTGGAGCGAGTATTTAGCCATAATAAATTGTTAGAGTTTACTGAACATAAATGACAACTAGTGACAGGTATAACTTTATTACCATGGTTACTGCATCATTACAAAATCATATAATTTTATTGGAAAACCCTTTGTTATTTCTTGGCTTTCCTTTCAACCGACATTAAACATGACTTCCCGCTGCAATTTGCCCTGTTTTTTTTTAGTGACGAAAGAACATTTACGAGTTGGACCAGTGCTAACTGCACAATAAAATATAATGGGCTCAAAGTCAGTATAAAGAATATGCAGAATTTTTACTTTTTGAATCCGGTGCTGAGCCTAATCGTATTTTGGTATTACATTATTAAAAACACCAATTTCACAATCAAAATTATTACATTTATTAAAGAAAGAGGAATCTGTCATAATTTTATATTGTAAATTATAAATAATGCTGCAAAAACGATTGTTTTCTAATTATCCCTTAATCGTTTTAATATGTAAAAAATGATCAACACACAAAAATAAATATTTTAATTTTGGGGGCTTTTAGGCCGAGGCCATTATAAAATGGGCTAAAATGATTTTGGGCTATTTAGTCGGGTCTATTTTGAGGGTCACGATAGGCGTATACATTGAAGTTGCCGACCTTTGAGAGATACTTCATTTCGAAAAATTGTTGAAGAGGAAATCAATTTGAAAATAAAATAAAAACATTTTTCTCGAAAATTTCCTCCAACATTTTTAAGCCAATCAGAGACCCGTTTTTTGTTTGGTTACCATGGAAACCGAAAATATTTCCGGAAATACTCATTTTTCAGTTTACCCTGAAATGGACTTGAGATTTTATTTAAAAATTTAAATAGGTTTGTTTGTTTACAGAATAACAGAAACTTTGACGTGATATAATTTTTGACATACCTATATAAACATTCATAGCCAACAATACATTCCTAATATAAAATGACAAAAATCTAAGGTTTTAACAGCACACCAAACAAAATTATTATAAGAAGACAATTAAAATTTGTTAAACTTGACTTCTTCGAAAGAATGCATCTATCAGGAAATGTATTTACCTGGAAATGTTAAAATGGGCAAAAAATATTACTTGGGGTTCTCGCTAGATAAAATCAGTTATGTCTTAATTTTTTAGGGTACAGACTTGAGCACCCAAAGTCGATTGAGCGTAAAAACGTTTTTAAAAAATAAACAAATTATCAAGTTTTAACGACAAAATCGTTATCGGTTTATATATATATATATATATATATATATATATATATATATATATATATATATATATATAATATATATATATATATATATATATATAAAATATATGTATTATATATAAAATATGTTTAAAATTAAAATTTTTAAATCATAAAAATATAACATCCGGTACACTTTGATCTTGGTTTGCAACAATCAAGTTTTCAATAAAGGTTAAAAAGAAAAATGGTATAGGCTAATTTTAAAAATTAGGTACTTTTTATAAAAACAGTGTCTGGGTTTCCAGTTAAAGTTCTCATAAAAGATGCCATTGGGAAATTTATACAGACATCAGATACCGCTGTAGGATAATATCACACAATATCAAACGTGAGGCTTTAAAAATATTGTTCACTTTCTCTAATTTTTCGAAACTTAAACTTTCTAATTCTGTATGCTTCATTACTGTTTCTATAAATACTTACACTGTAATGAGATACTTTTAATTGGCTTTACCCAAAGCTGAGCCCAATAAATCTATTTTGGCCCTAAAACTTTCTTTCTAATTAATTAGAAAATAAATACGAGGAGTTTCAAATTTATTCAGTTTTGTGTAAAATGTTTTTGTTTTATTTGAATTATAAAAGATAAATTGTGATTAAATTTTTGAAAAATTTAAGAATTAAATTATGAACTGTTGAGACACCCCTCCATTTCCGCACTTCTATCTCTTTCCCAAACTAAAAATATTCGTCACCGATTAGTCTTACTTTTAACAATGCTGTATACCAGGCACAATATCTTTAAAATAGCACCATATTAAAGACGTGTATTGTAGAAGGTAATTTGTGTTCTTAAAGTAATACACTTTAATATTAAGAAAATAGTTCAATTGAAAAGAGTCAAATTTTCCAGTAAAAAAATCATAAATAAAAAAATTAATCGACTATAAAGTCCACCTTTTTCATTATTTAATTTTGGGGTAGCCTGGGCCAACTCTGGCCTCCCCTACCGCCGCCACTGGTGGTGTTTAAACTGTTTCCTCCATCCCTTATCTATATTTCTTTTACTCTTATTATTGTATGACCGAACGTATGACGATGATGTGACAATATTTAATTTTAGCAACATTTTTGTAAAACAAATACTTACTTAGATTAAAACAAAAAACAAAATCATAAACAAAATATTATTTAAAAAAACATATCAAATACACTAAATGTATGTAAAAAATAACAAATACTTACATCCTTTGCCTCGAAATATCTCATTATAGTCTTTTATATTCGTAATATCAGCCATGGATTCTTCTTCCGGATCAGTCCCCGACGTACTTTCCTCTATCGTTTTTACATCGATCATCCTGCCTTTTAAACTTACAGGCCTCTCAGCTTTCGAGAAGCTTTTTCTGAGACTAGAGTTCTGAGTAAATGGACTTACTGGAATCGGCGATTCCGAGGCCGTTACTGAACCCAACGGAAGGCATTTTTTAAGATCTACTACGTATACTTGAACGTTGGTTAGATAAAATGAGGCTCCAACCTGAAAAAAAAAACGTATTTAAATTAATAAAGTTATATAAATTCGAACCATTTTCTTAACACTTCATAGTTATAAATTATTTTTAAGGCCTTCGTTAGAACTGCCGCGACGAGAGAGGCTAAGCTATCTTCTCGTCTCATGGACTTGGGAGAACATGGCTCTTTCTTGCTTAAGAGGCCACTCTTTTTCTCTCTCTCTCTCTCTCTCTCTTTACATGCATCTAACACTACGTTCCAGGATTGACAGTAAACCACTTTTTTCGATTTTGACCAGGGCAGTGGTCAAAATTGGTTTAAACCGTCCAAAACTGGTACAAACCACGGGTCAAAATTTTGAATATATTTTTTAAAGCCTAGCAACCATGATCTAATAGTTTAGGTATAGGCGCGTGTGCCGGTAGTATGCGTAACTACCGGCATACGCGCCACGCGCACCTGCACCACTTGTAAGCGGAAGAAGCGGTGAGGCGGCACGCAGCAACTCTTCTGAACTTAAACAGTAGATCAAACAAAAAAAACGATTTTATTAATTTAAGTGATAAAGAACCTTTGTAATGTTTGGTAATTGTCTCGAAAGTTGCCTCCTCTCCGATTTTGACCAAATTTGGTATACGGGAGTTTTTTGGGGCGCTGATTACGAATATTTGTTCGGCAACGTTTCGTTTTCGAGATATTTATCATCAAAGTAGAAAATCAAACTAACCTTATTCCCCCAGGCAGCAGCCATATTTGTTTACAAAATTCCTAGTGTATACACGGTTGCGGCCACGTTTCGGCGTGTGAAAGTGTAGGTTTGCAATTAAATGGAAAAAAGTATAGTGTAAATTAATATAAAAACATGTTTTTAAAAGGTGTTTGTGAAATATTGTGTGCCAATTTAGTGTAAAAACCAAGAATTCTGTGCAAAAATAAGGAGGAATAGTGTAAATAAGGTTACTTTGATATTTAACTTTTTCAGATTCGTAATCAGCGCCCCAAAAAAACCCCGTTTTCCAAATTTGGTCAAAATCGGAGAGGAGGCAACTTCCGAGACAATTACCTAATGTTTTTTCTATTACACCGAATTTAATTTGCGGTATAATTTCTTTTTTTATTTTAAACTTATACGGTCCTATACCTGACTCTTGACAGGTATAGGTTACGTGTCATGTACCTGTTAATTTTTGTGCTATTTTTTGTGATTTTTGGATTGCTGTTTTTGTTTGTATGTAAATTAAACATTTAAAGACTGAATTAAATATGTTTATAACTAAAAGTATATGCATCATTTAAGTTTTGACCATTTTTGACCACTAAATGGTCAAAACTGATTTTTCCCAGACCGGTTTTAACCTGGTTTTAACCACCCTGTCCGAAACTTTCCAACCCTGCTACGTTCCTAAATTTGCTTGGAGATGACTGTCAAGAGAAAACAGGTTTTAAATCATGTTGATATTAGGCATCAAAATGCATAATGCAATAAAAGAACTGGATGGATTTACTGCTCAGCAATTGCCAGCTCGGGTTTTACCTCTTATCAAAGCTTAACAAGAGGTGGAGCGACCCATCCACATTGTTTACACTCTGGATAAATCCAGTTAAGATAAGAGGCTATCCATATTTGGTAGAGACCCCCATTTCTCCGGCTCGAGGCCGTATTGAAGCCTCCGACTTATTCAAAAAATGAAGCTATTTTAATGAACATTTAAATGCTGGAAAACGCAATCCCAAAATCGAGATATATTCGGTTTCTGTCAGTGCCTTTTTTGTCCTCACGAGTCTGTGCTCTGGACCGCCGCTTGGCCAACGTCACCACGTGTGATTCTAAAAAAGGAGTTATAGGAATCACTCCAGACTCCGAAACAACACGTTCACAACATTATAATTGGCGGGGTGAGTCTCTCGTTAATTCCCGAGTTTTAAAATCAGTTGCCACTGCTCCGCCAACCGCCCTTCCCGGAAAAAAACTATGTAGTTCTTTATCGAGTTACTTCACTGGTCGGAGGTCAAACATTATGTTGCCCTTGAAGTCCACTGAACCTAACTTTCAGAATTTACTTGTTTAGTCTTCCACTTTGGCCTCCGAAATGTACTGATATCAATAGAGTAGTCGGGGGAAACCACCTAGGAATTATTCACCAAAGCCGGAGGCATTACAGAAAAATACGGGGTATTATTAAGAAATACGGGGTATTATTGGGCAATACGGGGTATTATTGGGAAATATGGTGTATTACAAGGCAATATGGGGTATTACAAGGAAATACAAGGCAATATGGGGTATTATTTACAAATACTAGGGTATTATTGGGCAATATTTACCGTTAAAAGTTTAAATTTAGTCGGCTGTCCTAACGAACGGATACGAAGGTTCACGATTAAATACACGTTTTGCCAGACATCGTTGCCGGATTGTGGCGCCAAGCATATAATATTCTTATTTAACAAATTTTGGTAATACAACCTTTTGCTGTTCTTGTAAATTGCGCGAGTTTATTCTCACGTGACAAAACTGTGCAAGACCGCTGCGCAAAAAGCATTTTTGTGAGAACGTGATTGGGCAATGGTAATTTAAGTGAGATTATAAAATAACGTAAGAGGTTAGTAAACTTATGTGTAATAATAATTTAAAAAAGTTCGCAAATACCATAAATTACTTAAATTTTTGAAGCTTACATTTAAAAGCTATAATATTTAAATAATAAAAATAATTTCTATCTAATGTATGCATATTGTCCTAATAAATATAAAAGGATTAAATGGTATAAATACTCTTATATGTTAAAAGTTGGTTCTTAATAAAAACTGTCTTCATCGCTTTTACTAATTAAGTTTTTTACACTTACATTGAGAGCAGTAACTTCTATTTTCTATTGACGAAAAAAATATTTCTTTGCATTTTGCGCCAACTTTTGAAGCTACATAATTAAAAATTACATTATAATCAATTGCCTGCTAAATCACATTTTTTACAAAAGGTACTATGTGTGTCAATTTTTACTGGTGGACCGTATATAGGGTTGGTTTTAACCATTTTCTTACTCAAAATCACTAATTTTCGGGTGCAGAAATCGCTAAGCAAACATCCGGATTACAAAAAAAAACTTATAACTATTTAAAGTTGATCAGTTACATTTTAGGATCCTATTTGGAGAAAATTTAAATATAGAAAAACGAATTTATACCATTTGGTACGGAGTTTTTTTTTAAGAACGTGGATAAAAAACAGCAAAATAAACAAAGTAAAAAATAATTTTCTCAGCATAGAGCATATCTTTGTGTAGAACCAAATGCTCATTACATGCTGAAATTAGCTGTTACTTTTAGAGACAAAAACCGATGACTCGATGTTAGCTAAATGGTAGTCAATGTTGCAAAAATATTTTTCGATGCACCCGTTCTTTCTCCAGCAATTCTCCGTTAATGAGAACGAAGAAAATGAAATTAAATACTAATATTAAGAAAGAAATCTCAACTTATGGATGATATAATGCTAAACAAAGCATACAGAGCAAAAAAGCATGACATAGAGTTTAGGTAAAGTTGAACATCTAAATGAAGATAGTCCATTTCTTAAAGTAAAAAATGGAAAAAGGGAAGTTATTACCAAAAAATCGACATACGTTAGTACTGACAGAATAAAACAGATCGAATTAAAAAAAAGTAAGGTTAAAAAAAAGGATGACGTTACAAGTTCGAGTAAGGAAGAACAGGAAGATGTTTCAATGGTTTTTGGGCTGTCGATTGTCTGGTGTTGGCGAAACGTCAAGTCAACCAGACAAACGACGCCGGCCTAACAGCCCAAAAACCATTGAAACATTAAACAATGGCCGCGAAAGTCTTTCACAGAACAGGAAGATGTTATGAAAACTCCACGGATACCACGACATACAAAACGATATTGACAACAAAGTAAGCAAATCGTTTATTGTATTTTTTTAATGCTTAAAGTACTTTTTTATTTTTTGCATTCTATTACATATTTATACAAAACTTGTAATGATGCTTAGAAAAATAGCACTCTTTAATAGATATCTTTTATGTGGAAAAAATCATAATATTATTTTTAAAAATAGAGATACACCTTGAGAGGTAATAGGTGGTTAACTATGATAAACAGTGGTTTATTAGAAGATTGGTCTTAAGAGAAAAAGAAGATACAGTTTATTTTAAATTTTTAAAGCCCGACTGTGTCATAGAACAAAGGCATAGGCAAAACTATAGGTTTATCATACACTTATTTTAAGAACTAAAAATAAATTAAAAATTACTTATTCAGTTTTAATGTTTTAGTTAATTTAATTATAGATTCTAGCTGGTTAGTTCTAAATACCTTTTACTTTAGATTTCGTTTTTTCTTTAATTAGACCATATAATAAGTATCATATTTATGCTAACTAGTATTGTAAAGCTTCCTTTTTTTATTTTTTCAATATTTTTGTTTTTTTTTTGTATAAATAAGATTATTGTGACGTTATTTTTTTAACAATAATTGTTTTTAAAAAATTATAGGTACTAAGACATACGTGCAGTCAGTTTGAAAATTTTCAGTGTAAATATCTCGAAAAATAGGTTAGTTGTAAAATTGCAATTAGATATAAATGTTATACAAGGGGGCAATAAACCCACTGCAGTGAGTAACCCCTGCCTCACCCCCAACTTTAAAATTTCAAATGACGTCACCCATTTTGTAATAAACTAAATCAAATGTCTCACTGAGTAGTATCCATCAGCGCAAAAATATTTTTTCGGTGTTTATATAGAGGGCTCTAGGTATTGTTTTTTGGCCATAATCGAAAAATGAATATATTCACAATTTTTTTAATTAATTCTCTACTTGTCACCGGAAAAACAATAATTTCATAAAGATTTTTTAATTTGAAAAGTCAAAAAATCAATTTTTTTGCGTTTGACTAAAGATTTGAAGGTCATGCATTATATTTTTTATAATATTTTTATTTTTTTTCTTCGTTACGCATCAAAAATAATATAATTTAAGAAATAAAACTCAAAAATATAATTTTTTTAATTTAACATTTTTTTAATCGAATAATTCACATCCACTAGATATATGAGTATTTATCAGTTATTTCTGGTTATTTTTTTTGAAATGTTCTATTTGTCATCGGATTTAAAATTCTTGATTTTTTTAAATATTTTAAAAATCATAAACATAGAGCGATCAAATTTTTTTTAATTGTTCGTTTTTTGATGTTTACAAGAAAAAAAAATTATAAGTATTGCGAAATATTATTGGATGCCCCTCAAATTTGCAGTCACAAGTCAAAATTTTGAATTTTTGAGTTTTCAATTGCAAAAATCATTATGAATCGGTTTTTTTCAATCATTTAATAATTTTTATCATAAATTCAATAAACAGTAGACATTATGATTTTTCTGACCAACAAATAGTAGAGCCCCACTTTAGTATAATTACCTTTTTGTTATTTAATAGTGGTGATAAAAAAACAGTATTTAAGTAAAACAAAGTACTTTTTATTAAAATGCTAATTTATTTCATAAGATGCTTAAAATGCGTTCCATTTTTTCCAAAGTATAATGTATTTATATCTAATGAAATAAAATAGCATTGTAATTAAAAGAAGTCCATTTTACTCGAATTATGTTATTTCATCCAATGTACTAAATGAAAAAATATTGTGAAGATGAATACTACTTAAGGAACCCTTTCATTTGATGTGTCACAAAATGGGTAATGTCACTTTAAATTTTAAAATGAGATGGAGCGCCTGGGAAGTGATTTATCATGGATTGAAGTATCGTGATTCTAGTGTCCCCTACCTGCATAGCATTTGTGTCAAAATAGAATTTTCCAACTACTTTACTTTTCGATAAATTTGCATTAAAAGGTTTTAAATTAACACCCTGTGAAAATAGAGACAATTATGCGGAGGAAATAGGGGCAATACGGAGGAATTATGAGGAAATATCTAGGAATTATGGGGAAATATATAGGAATTATGTAAAATTTTACGCAATACGGGGAATTATGAGGCAATATAGGGTAATATTTAGTAAATAATTCCCCCAAAAGGCATTATTTGTTCAAAATCACGGGGTGGTTTCCCCTCGAGAGTAGTAGACTCGGTAGTAGTTATATTGTTTGAGCTCCCAAAAGTAAAGGTTTTACAGGTATTTTTATTTACTTGTTTGCGCATTCTTTAATTCAAGTAAATAACATACCATTTTACGTCAATCGTATGCTTTACGGACACTATGATTTTTTCGCAACAAAATATGTATATAAATAAACATAGATACCATAAAAATAATAAAATATAGTAGATTATGACATTTTCGAGAGCAACCCTCTGAGCTCGCAATTTTTACCCGGAGAAAAAATATTTAGCTTCAAATCATCGCAGAGTTTATAAATATTCGTAGATTTACTCTGTTCGGTCTATTATGAACAAAAGAATAAAGTAAAAGAGTAAATCAAGATTTAAGAACGTAGTATAAGTAGTTCTTAGAAATAAAATTTGAAAATTTCTGTACATATATTTTAGGAAAGCTACATAATTCTTTTTAAATTAAATAAGCGCGAACTTAAAACAAGCTCTTGTCTGTGTTGTAAATTTATAAAATTTTAAATTTAAACCAAAATTAAATTAAATTAAAGGTTTGTACTAGGATTTCTTTGAGTTTATAAAGAAACGTCACCTGACAGATCAGTTCTGAGGGTGGATTTTTATTTTTCATGGTGTCTTCCTAATATACGTATATGTGTTGTTTCGTGTATTTTTGGTGTTCTAAACCTTTTTAAAAGTTACAAAAAAATTAACCTTATGGCCAAATTTTGACCACGGATTCGTGTTTAGGAGGAAAAAATATATCAAAAACCAAAATCGCATCTCTGGGGGTATATTTTTTGTAGAGTAGTGTTATTAATAAACTTATCTTTGAAAACATTTTGTATAATTCACCATACTTTGCATTTAACTGTAAGCCTAAATTTTTAGGCGTTTATAAAATAGCACACATACAAATTAAATCTGAGAGACTGAATTTTTATTGGTAGTTTTTTCAATTAATTTTCTTATTTAATAACATTTTTCCGACAAATATAAAATTCTTTAAAACACGCTGTATATATTTGCAACGAAATATTTAGCCTTGACCAAAATAATCGTAACAAAAATTGTAACACTGCAAATATTAACACCTTTTTAATTTGGTAACAATCAGAATCACCTTGTAAATTAATACCTTGAGCAAAAATTTTCCAATAGGTATATAATTGGAAACAAAACTAAACCAAGCTTAAAACGCTTTATTTAGCACATATCAACGATTAAGCCTTAAGATCGGCCTTAAGTAATTCTTTATCGATCTCTATTTGAAGCTAAATTTAAAGAAAAATAAAAATATACAGTAAAACAGCTTCTCCTCTTCTTAACTGACAGTTATTACTGAGAGTTTTAATTTTAATTCTACATTTTACCTAATTCATTAAAAATCGAGACAGTAACAGTGAAAGTCAACAGCTGCAATACCCACATATTTTTTAAATTACCTAACAAAATGTTAAGATTATAATTAAAAACATAATTTCAAAAACAAACATTACTGCGGCACAGAATTACGAAATTACTTATTTAACTTTTTCATAAATTTATCGATTACTCCAGCTGAAAGAGTAAGCGATATATTTAGATATTTTTTGTTTGTATTGTATTGGTTTTCTAAATAAATCCGGACATAAAACAGGCAATCAGCCGCACAAGTTTTACGTTTAAAAATAAATTGCTTTCATAATGCCGTTCCATACTTCAATGCAATTTCTTGAATAAAGCAATACATTACATTATTACATTGGAGATATGCACCACCTGTTACAAGTTTTGATGCTATTATATATCTTAAATGCGCCGAATTATCTAATAAAAGAAAAATGTTCGTAATTCCTTTGTAATTTTGATAATACATATATTAATAATAATTGCTATTTTTAAAATTTACCATGTTTTTTTTGTAAATTGAGATATACCAAAAACCAAGTTCTTTTTTAACTTGGCTAGTTTTTTTACCGATTTTTGTGTATTAAGGTAGTTCAATCGTAAAACGACTTTTCTTAAGCATTAAATGAAATTGAATTATAGGGTTAATAAAATTACCTAACTTTCATCTAATTGAACAAAAAAAAAACGATTTTTTTCAGGGCTGGCAAAAGCCTGGGGTTTTGTATCAAGTTGGTGGGTTTTTGGGCTTTGTGTCGGGTTTTTATGTTTTTGTTGTGTTTTTGGGTTATTGTGAGTTTTTGATATTTTTGACATTTCTTGATGAAAATTTAACCTAAAAACTTGTTTTGGTTTGGCGTTGGAAAATAAAAAAATATCTAAATGTGGATTAGATCCAATATAAATCCACCTTAAGAATGGAAAAACTGGAAGATCAAGAAGTTCTTAATGTGCTAGAAACTATGGTAGATGTTCTAGAGATTCCGTATGATGCACAATGTGCAGAAAATGACAAAGAATGGCAATCAGTTAATATTCTTGATCTTGCTGTTCAAGAAAATGCAAACTCAAGTTCAACAAGTTTAGCTTCAATAGCTTCTGATTTGCCTGAGTATTTACCATTGACTGATAGTGATGTCGTTGAAAAAAAAGAAAATACTCCACCATGCCTAGAGAAAAATGGTAAAAAGAAAGAACAAAAACAAATTAGATATTTATTAGATTGGTAAATATGTAAAAATCTAGATCCTAAAAATGTTTTTTTTCTTTTATTTGGATTTTTGTTTATGGGTTTTTGGGTATGGGTTTTTGCCTAAATTAAAATGGGTTATTCATACAAAAACTGGGTTTTTCAAGTGGGTTTTTGGGTCTTGCCAGCCCTGTTTTTTTATCGTCTGTAAAACGAGATATTAACAATCAAATTGTGCATAATTACCATTGTCGATATCTGTCATCAGCATTCATTTTGGAATATCTCGAAAACGGTAAAGATGTTAATTTTTGAAAGTTTACATAGGTCTGTTTGTTATTAAGAAATAGTGTACACTATTTTATTCCTTTTTTACGTAATCCCTCTTATGGAAGGTGTATTTTAGGACTAGGTGGGTGCAAAAAGTGTGAAATAGTGTAAAATATACGAATAACGAACAGACCTCATGTGTTGTGTATAGTCTTCTACAAAAAATAATATTTTCAAGCATTGAGAACCTCTAATTTTTGGTAAAGCGTATTTTATCTTATTTGCAACAGCGCTAAATGTGTGGCCTATTCAAAATACTACATCAAGAATTAAACTAAAATTGGAAAAAATATAATAATCCGTACCGGTACTAGTCAAAGGAATCCCGGCCCATCGCAAGTGAACTACCTCAATAAATGTTTCGGCAAATAAGTACTTTTTCACAAAAAAACAGTAAGAAGTTTATTATATAATTTTTAAGGCAAATTCCAATTTTTAAATACTACTGACCTCTCACCGTCAGATCTCCCCCCACTTCTATATCTATTTTTTACCCTTATATCGTAAGAATCGAGCTGTGGTGTCGGTGGTCGATAGAATGACCATTTTTTTTTATCTTGGGACAGTCCACGAAGGCTGATGCCTAAGTACTAACGTACCGTGGTTGTCTTAAGTGTGGTGAGAGGGAGTTTGTTCACAAGGGACTTAAATATTTGGAGATTGGGAGGAGAAGGTAAAACTTCTGCGGACAGCAGGTTCCATAGTCTTGACACTCTAGGGATGAAGAAATGAAGAAAGCGGGAAGTTCGGGGCTTCTCTAACTGAACTCTAAAGGGTGCATAAAAGTTGTACTACAAGTTGCTCTGCTGGAAGCTGCCAGAAAAGGAATTATACTGGCTAACTCCTCTGAGCAGAAGCCGTAAAAATATCTATGGAAGAGCGGCAGATACCCTACAGCTCGACGGTGGGCAAGAAGAGGAAGCCTTTCTGTGGGCGTGGGATCATTAATAAGACGAACGGCTCTTTTTTGAATGGAGTCCAGAATGCTAAGTGTTGGGGGACGCCATTCCCCAGACATGAGAACAATATTCTAAAGAGGGTCTGATTTGGGATACATATAGAGTATACAGATTGGGAGAAGAAAAATACTTTCTGGCTTAAAAGAGGAATCCAAGCTTTTTTTTAAGCTGCCGAGGCTATGGATGTAATGTGTTTGTGCCAGTTGAGAATATTTTTCAAAGTAACGCCGGCAAGATTAAACGACTCTTTGTTTTGCAGAACTTGGCCACTAATATGTAACGGATGAGCATTGGCAGACTTTTTTCGTGACAGCGAACATGATTGTGTTTTTGAGGCATTACACTGAACAAGATTTTTGGCGCCCCAATCCAAGATAAGTTTGAGGTCTTGTGAAAGAGATATCTGCATTGACCTGCGCTTATTTTTTAAATCAGAATTACATGGTGGCTTAAGAAATTGAATACTAGAGTGGAGGGTACTATCGACAGCAAAACAATGAATGGGATTGATTGTGGAAGAGAGAAGATCGTTAATGTGTAAAAAAAAAGGGTGGGTGCCAGCCCTGAGCCCTGGGGCACACCAGTATTAATTTGGTAGAAGCTGGAAGAATGACCATCTACAGTAAGTAATATACGTCGATTAAAAAGGAAACTGGAGCAAAGCTTAGGTGGAAGACCGTAAGAAGAAAGTTTGTTAAGAAGCCCATCATGCCAGACCTGATCGAAAGCTGAGGATATGTCAAGAGCAACGATCTGGGATTCACCAAGAAACTCAAAGGACTTGTCCCAGTTGTGAGACAAAGGAAAGAAGATCAGCTGTGGATCTTCTGTGACGGAATCCATACTGTCTATCATGTAAAACCTTGTGTTTTTCCAGATACTTTAAGATTTGGGAATTAATTATTTTTTCATAATTTTGCAAACAGAAAAAAGAGATACAGGCGAGGATATAGGTCTACAGTTAGAAGGGAGAGTTTTGCATCCTTTTTTGGGAACAGGTTGCACACGTGCAGCTTTCCAACTCTCCGGGAAAATGCCCGTGTCGTAAGAGATTCGAAAGAGGCGAGTTAGGAAAGGAGATTCCCCTCGGCGACGTTCTCACCTAGTTTAAATCAGTAGGATGGGCAGCGTACTGAGTGAGGAGTCCCCTTTAGAAGGTAGCACAACGGGCCTACTGAGGCCTAGGTGCAGTGATGTTTATCACCCTCCTCACTTTCAGATAGATACAGAGGCGAGTTAGGATGGGTGCAAGCTCAGGAGCACATTTTTTTAAGACGAATGTTGGTATGTCATCCAGCCCAGATTTTTTGTTATTAAGAGAAGAAAGAATGAATAACACTGGTCCATAAGTTCAGTCTTAATAAACCGTCCCTGGATTTATTTTAGACACCCACGGTAAATCTAGGCGCACGGTAGAGCACCAGGCCAAAATCCGGCATGACGCACGTACTGTGTATATTACACGGAAATTTTCAGCGTTCTTTTCCCCTATTCCTAACTTCGTTATCATTCCACATGAAATTATGAGATTTGGCATGTAAGCAGAGCTGTCAAAGTACTTTTAAATAGTACTTCAAGTACAAGTACCAAGTTTTTTTTTTTTTTAAATTACTTCAAGTACAAGTACCAAGTATTCATTAAAATGTACTTGCTTTTTCAAGTAAATTAAAAAAGTACTTGTAGTATCACCCAAGTATTTTACTTGAAGTAAACCAAAGTACTTGAAGTAAAACAAAGTACTTGAAGTAAAACAAAGTGCTTGAAGTACACCAAAGTACTTGAAGTAAACCAAAGTACTTGAAGTACATAAAACTACTTGAAGTAATTAAAAGTACTTCAAGTAAAACAAATTATACTTGAGTAGTATTTTTTGTATGGAAGTTAGAGGGTTTATTCCCCAAAACGGAGGTTTTCCAACTACTCCTAAAAGCTTTAAGGACTGAGCGCTCATTGGAAAGTAAGCCAGTCGGTAAAAACTATAGTTAGGAAAACAAGTAGAGTTGCTAAGTGTCCCGTTTTAAGTCGGGATCTTATGCATCCGATGTCCGAAATAATGTAAAATTTCGTATGTAAATTTATGGCAACAGGCCTACAATGCCGTACTCGGGTGAGCGCTTGGGCCTTAAACTATTATAGGAAATATTGGTTTTTCCCAAAATGGAATTTTCCGAAAAACATTAAAAACTAGAGGTTTTCCCTGTGGTTGCCAACGGATTGGCGTTGGCACCCGTTGGCATCCGATACATCTGTCAAAAGTAAGTGTTTTCATATAGGTGCCTACAGCAGGTTGGCACCCAAAACCTATTCTTGGGAAATATTTTAATTTCCCATCAACACAAAATCAAGTCAGAACAACAAAAACTTCAATTTTGATGTCGTTTCCATTTTAATAGTGAAAATTTTGTTTAAGTTGCCTATTAAAATACAGGGGTTTTCGTTTAAATGAAGGTAATAATGAACGCATTCACAATACGAAATAAGGTAAAATACCCAAATATTGACAGTGAACTAAAGATTGACACTTTTGTAAAATATACGCTATATTAAGGAATTTTCAATGAATGTATGGCATAAAGCTATTGGAAATAGCACATAAAGCCATCTGTCTTTAGCATTCAAAACTACATATTGATAGGTTATAATTTATTTCAATATGGCCGATTTTTCAGTTGAGGCTTGGAAGTGTCTTAACCTGTTTCTAGAAATTTTAGAGTTTTAATTAAGAAGTGTGTTGAGTTTGGTGATCCATAACTAAGGTAAGATCATATATGTGTATGTTTTTCTTAAACTGTAGCGTATTAGGGCTTTAAAACTTAGTTTCTCAATAGAAACATTTCATAAATCTTATATTTTCATTATTTTATAGGGGGGTGTCAACCATTGATTCTTAAATAGTAGAAAGTTCATAGATTGACAGTGTGTGTCAACTTTTGGTTCTATGACGGTTTTTTCTTGTTTTACTGTTTTCTTTCTCTCTCAATTAACCTGATTTTGCCGTTTAAAATAATATAAGTTTGGATGAAGTTGCTGAATGGGAACTAATGGATGACATCCCCTGTCAACTTTTGGTATCTCAATGTCAACCATCAGATCTTTTTAGATTTGGATATTTTGAAGATCAAAATGGCCCAACAAAAACGACAGTTGCTGAAATACTCACCTGAAGATATGGAAGCAGCTTTAGCAGATTGTGATAGAGGTCTTCCTGTTGCAACATCAGCCAAAAAGCACAAAGTTCCGAGAATAACCCTCCTTTACAAGTTTCGTGGAAAAATTCCCAGAAAGTGACAAATGGGTTTGAAATCATATCTATCCAAGGAAGAGGAAGATATTTTATGCCAATGGATTATTCAGGCAGCAAGGGCGGGGTTTCCCGTGGGAAGGATCAGTTACTGGATAGTGTTTAACAGCTGATGAATGAACTAAAACGTGAAAACCCTTTTCAAAATAATCGACCAGGAAAAAGTTGGTATAAACTGTTTTTAAGAAGAAACCCTGACATTTCTGCCCGAACTCCTCAGAATTTAACTTCTTCAAGAGCTTCAGTAACAAAGGAGTAATTAAATAGTTGGTTTCATGAAGTCTATCAATATTTAAAATCCCAAAATTTTGACAGCATTCTAAACTACCCGGAAAGGATTTTCAATGCGGATGAAGCAGCGTTTTTTTTTAAATTCTAAAGGAGATAAGGTGCTTTGCAAAAGAGGAAAAAAAATATTCATCAGATTGTTAATAGTGATGAAAAAGAGTGTCTGACTGTTTTACTTACGGCTAATGCGGCTGGCAACATGGCGCCACCCATGGTGATATTCAAATATGAAAGAATACCTAAAGAAATTGCCATAAGTGTTCCTGAATATTGGGGAATGGGGAAATCCGAGTCAGGGTGGATGACCAGGAGACATTTTTGAATTTGTAACAAATATTTTTCATCCTTGGCTAATTGAAAGTAAGATTCAATTACCTATCATCTTATTTATAGATGGGCATGTATCCCATTTAACTCTGCACCTTAGTCGATTTTGCGAAGCCAATGGGATAATCCTTGTAGCCTTATATCCAAATGCCACACATCTTATTCAGCCAATGGATGTGGCGGTATTCCGAACAGTAAAGCTGGTTGGAAGGAAAAAATTCAAAAAATGAGGTTTCAACGCGTTGATGCTCCAAAAATAAAGAAGACTGATTTCTGTTCATTACTTTCGAAAACTCTGGAGGAACGACTAAATGAATCAGTTTTGCAAAATGGATTTAGAAAATGTGGCTTGGTGCCTTGGAATCCTGAGGAAGTTGTTGTCACAGTTCGAAGTGTTGATCTTTCAGTAATACCAGAGATAAATAAAGTTTCTAAAAATCTTGTTGAACTAAAAAAAGGCAAAGAGTTTTAGAAAAGAACATCGATCCAAAAAAGATCAATCTATTTAGGTCTAGTAATGGTATATGGACAGGTCAGATTGAAGATTCATCTTTATATAACTTGTATATTCAAACAGTAAGAGATATTAAAGCTCTTGAAAAGAAAAACACTCCAGAAATCATACCAGACAACGAAAAGAATTTTGATATAGAAAAAATCTTTCAGGAAAGTTCAACTTTGCAAAATGACAGAATGAGGCCAGAAATTGATTATGAACCTATGCCTTCCACCTCTACTGGTACAACAGCAATTAAAATCATAAGTGATATCACTATTATTCCTCCCAATAGCACACAAGATATAACTCATAAAACACCGATAAAGAATGTGGCAGATATTGAAAATTTAAATCCGGCTGAGATTCCCACACAACCAAACAATTATATAATTCCATCACCTTTTAAACGTGCTCTAACATGGCCAGAACCCAAGCCATTAAAAAATAAAAGAATTTTAAGGGAAAAAATACCATCAGTAGTAACATCGAAGCAATGGCAACTATATTATGAAAATAAAGAAAAGAAGAAAAACAATGAAGAAATTCAGAAAAAACGCAGAGCAGAAGAAAGACAAAAGAAAAGAGAGATGCTAAAAAAAGCTAAACAAGAAAAAAATAAGATAAACAAGAAAAAAGAGACTAAATAAAAATGAATCCAAAAAAAACAAGGGGTGATATCACTTCTGATTCTGATACATATGAAGAATGGCAAGCTTCTGATTCTGACTCGGATTTTGATGATGAAATCAGTGCCTCAGAAATTCCACAAGACGATCAGTACATGACAGAATCAGTGACAAAACAAGAAGAAAGCTTTAAGGAAAATGATTATGTTCTAGTAAAGTTTCCCGGCAAGAAAAAGAACACATATATGTGTGTGTTATCCAGGCCCTTCTGCCAAACAATGAGGCTGAAGTTGTCGGTTTAAAGAAATGCGATGATGAAATATCGTTTAGATTAAATGAAACTGATGTCTGTATGATACAATTAAATCAAATAATAGGGAAGCTGAACTTTCCCAAAATGAAAATATCTGGCGATCGTCTGAAATACCAATTTGATAAAGAATTGAACGTTGATGGATAGTTCAAATTTTTAATTTAGTTTAGTATTTTGTTTTTTAATGCTTTTGAAAAGTTTCTTTTCCCTAAATATAATAAGTAGAGATCCAACGCTGTAAGAACAACACCGATACGTCACGGTCTCATATGGCAAACCCGTATAAAACCGCGACGTATCGGAGTTATTCTAACAGTGTTCGATCTCTATCTATATTTTAGTAGTATATATTTTTATATTATAATAAATTAGCAACTTAAGTCAGTTTGGTTATTAATTTTAGGGATATTTACAAATGTGTCAACATATAGATTCAAACATGTCAATAAATGGGTATTTTAAGTGCATGTCCAGATATTTATTTTTCAAAATCAAAATATGGTTTTCAATGGTTTAAGAAAGGAGACTGTTTTCTAAAAACACTGATCTATATAAATCAAACCAATAAATATTAATTAATATAAAAGAGGTAGAGAAAACTATTTATATGTCAATCTTTAGTTCCAATACATGTCAATCTTTAGAGTGGTTACCTTTTGGTATGTCAATTTTTAGTGCAAAAATCTATTTTTAAAATTTGAATGTATTTTTTTAAGAAAACTCAATAGATAGATTTTGAAAATATGCATTTTAAAGTGATACTCAAGTTTATTTTTCCATACCAGAAACAGCCTTAAATTAAAAATAAGCAAAAAACATGCAAAACATGTCAATTTTTCGCTTAATGTGTCAACCTTTGGGTGTTTTACCTTAGTTGGGGAACCGCTCCATCAAACGTCAAATCGCACCAATAGAATATTCTTGAACCGTCACGTTTTTGACATTTTTGGAAGTGATTTGGAAACTGTAACGTATCCTGAATGCGTTCGATAATAAAATTGTCATGAAAAATGGCTGTTAGTTATCATTATTAAATATAACAAATTGGGAACAAAATAAAGGATTTTTTATAAGGATTGATTTCGAAAAAAATCGTCGGTGGAAACCTTGGCACTAGCTTACCGGTGCCTAAAATGAAAAGACCCGGTGTTTTAACATCTCTAATTTTTTGTAATTATCAAGTTAAATGATTAATAGTCTAAAACTAATAGTGATAGCGCGAAAGGATAATTTATAATTTGATGAGCAAAAGATAGATAGAAACAGCAGCGGTTGCGCGTATTTCTTGTTTTAACTTGTTTGTACGATTATCTAAGGCGTGTAAATTCGAGTATTTGGTTGATTTTTTACTTCAAGTACTTTTTATTTACTTGAAGTACTTTCTTTACTTAAAGTACTTTTGTTTACTTGAAGTACTTTTTTTTACTTCAAGTACGTTGTAATACTTCAAGTACTTAAATAAATACTTCAAGTAATTTACTTTGTCAAATCAAGTAAAAATCCAAGTATCTTCATAAAAACTAATCAAGTACAAGTACAAGTACCTCCTAATAAAAAGTACTTGAAGTAAAATACTTCTAGTATAAAAAAGTACTTCAAGTAAAATTTTACTTGAAGTACTTCAAGTTTTGACAGCTCTGCATGTAAGTAGGTTTGAGGACGTAAGTATAGAAAAAATCCTAAAAACCGCACATTTTTACTCGGAACGCCCTGAAACCGGGGGCGGTAGTCGAGGCGGTAGTATCGTATACTTACGGAAGTTTGCAATCTGATTCTATTACTCGATGATACAAAGAAAATAAAATTTTAGACACTCTATATGCTTACCAATTGTAATAGGATTGTTTTAAATTTTATTTAATGGGTAATAAAAAAATCTGTACAACAAAACGCTAATCTTAGGTTTTTTTATGTTACCTATAATTATGTGCATCTTCATGCTAGTGGGTAGGTGATTTCAAGGTTAACTACCATTTAAAAGTCCTGACTTTAGGTGTATAAATTGAGATATAACTATTTACATTATTATGTAAATACACAATGGTTATGTACATGGTAAATAAATTTAGAGGATCCCACTTACAGAATAGTTAAAATAATTTTTAAAAAAATATTTGTAAAAGTATGGGAGTATTAAAAAAATCTAAGAGATCTAACTTCGCTGACTTCCAATTTGTAATAGAATTTACGCGCTGACACAATTACAACCAAACGGAATCACTATTATGAACCACAAAGCTCAGTCGTGTTTATTTAACTTTGGTTATTATAGTGTCCAACCGAAAGTTCGGTTTCGGCCGAGTTTCGGCGGCAAAACTGGCAAAAACTTTTGCCGAAACCGAAACTGATTTCGGAAGTTGTCGTGCATGCTCGCCTAACTTCGTTTATCGCGGCAAGGGCGCCGTTCGGATAGCTCTATAGCAAGGATAAAAATTAAAATAAATGATTACAACAAAATTAATAATGGGTAAATGTACCAAATTTCAGTATTTTAAGAAATTTTATACTTGACCACGTGAGTTTCGGTTTCGGTTTCAGCCGAATATTCGGTTTCGGCCGGAAAACCAGTTTCGGTCGGACTCTAGTTATTACATCATTACTCATATGGTTTTGTCAAATTACCAAAATACTCTAGTTGTTACCGTCCTCTGGAGTTATTTTCTAATTCACAATTGTTGGTTAACAGACAAGGTCATCTGAAAGTCAAATGGAGAAAAAATCATAGAAAACATCTAAAATAATGCATGCATATAGATAGATCCAAAGTGTAAATAAACGCCGGATTCGGATTCAGCGACCTCAAAAACATATGCATGCATCAATTATTCCAGATTTTTTCGATGATTTTTTCTTTACTTGTTGGTGCCAGGTCCTTTAAAAATGACTTTGAACCTAACGTGATAGAGGTTAGCCGACTCTCTTATCGCAATCAGCGACCCCAAAAACCCTAGTAGCAACTAACCGCTTCCGGCGTTCCTGCGTAGATCAAATGTTCACTGTTGTTATTTCATAATTTTAAAAGAAAGGGTTATTCAATTTATATTGATTATAAAAAAAAATGTAAAGTTAAAACAAATCAGGGGGAATACCAATTCATTTAAGCGGACAATTAATTTATCTGGGCTGACGTCTTAAAGAATTTGTCAATTAGACCCAAATATAAAGGAAAAACATTTTTGACCATAAGATGAACTGGGGACCAAACCTAGGCAGACCTCTTTAAAGCATCTATTAAGAGCTGGATAGACAGAGAGTTTCAAAGCTGGTGGGTACAAACACCAGGACAACGACAAGCAAAGCAGTTCATTAAGACCTGCTCGGCCAAGTTTACCTCGGACCTACTGAGCCACAGCCGTAAGGTCGTAAGGATAATGGTAGGTCAATTAACAGGACATTGCACACTCAACAAGCACCTGGAAAGAGAATAGGCCTGGTGGAGTATAGCCTGTGTAGGTTCTCCCAGGAGGTTGAAGAAACAGCCGTACATGTGTGGTGCCACTGCAAAGCACTATGTAGGCTTAGGTTTACTAAGAAGACGGGCCTGGACTCTAAAGAACCTAGGAGAAACCACAATAAATCTGGTAAGGTTGCAGTGGTTGAGGTCATTTTTGCCATCTCCGCTCAAATAATCTAATCTAATCTAATCTAGGTCAATCTATCAGCTTGCTTCATATTGCCGAGAGCTCAAATATGCCTTGCAAATGTACTTTACCTTAGACGCTCAACTAAAGCCTTTAAAAATTTAGGTACAGATTTTGGAAAAGTAAATTTAAAAGGTGTCTACTTAATAATAAATTAATGTTATAACTTTAAAACAGATAACAGAAGATAAATAGACATAAAGGCAATCCAATTTTAAATAATAAAATAATTCTTTTTAATGTATCTAGCTCTTTTCAGCACATTAACAAACAACATATTGTTTATTTATTTTAAATGCCGGCCAGTTAACGAAAACCAAGGCGAAAACAAACCTACCAGATTTTTGTTTTAATTTATCCTTTAAGCTACAGGTACTAGTAACTTTGTGGTTCGAACCACACATTAACCTGTAGTTTCCATCTGGATGACATTAGCGAGATGCTTGCTAGACGTTAAAAGTGATTTATATAACATCGGCAGTGGCACTACCGCATTGTCTAAAAGGATCTGTAAGTCCATTGATCACACCCTCTAATGACTCCGCTGAAGACCAAGGCTTTCAGGTTGTTTAAAAAATGGCCTGTTTTCCGTGTCTTTTTGGACCAAAAATTACATTTTAATTTTATCCTTACTAGATCTACTTTACTGCTTTATAGTTTTTTACAATTAGCTTGTCACATTTATTTGCATATATTCAATATTGACATACTCAGTACCCAAGTACATAAAAAACTTAGATAACTAAAGTGGGCTAAACACTGTTAACATACATTGATTACTTACTGTTTTGATTTAAAAAAAATTGGTGTCAGTTATAAATATAACTTTGGACAAGGTATTGGTTATTTTAGTTAACTTTCTATAGATAAGTAAGTTAAAAATAAATAGAACTGAGACTTAGACAACACATGCAAATGTAATTTCCAAGAAAAAAATTAGTTTATTTAGTGTTCAGCTAGGAGTTTACTTAATGGTCAAAAAACCTGTAAGTAGTCTAAGATCCCGGATAAAAATATATGCCCTTATCTGTTAATTGTATAAAATAAGGTTTTATGGACTCTTTTTAATCTTATGAATTTATTAAACAACCTCTGCCACCTTAGGTCTGCTCTCGGGTCTGCTACAATTTATAATTTAATTAATTGACAAAAAATAAATTTAAAAATATATTTTATTATTAAATTTTGATTATTGTTGTTTTTTATTATAAATCATTTATTATATTTATTTGAATCCCAAATCACTTAAAATTTACTGAAAAAAACCCAAAAATAAAAAAATTTTAACTCTAATTTTTAATTTTTATACCTACCTACCTTGAAAAAAAATCCCGAAAATTCCGTATTTTGATTATAACTTGAAAAGTATTGCATTTAGACAAAAAGTTTATATACCTTAAAAGGTCATAAAAATACATAATCTAAATTCTATTAAATTTCATGTATCTCTTATAGTTTTTGAGATATTGACGTTTTAAATTAAAAAAAAATCGTAAATATCTTCAAAACTATAAGAGGTACCAAAAATTTTATATAACAAAAAATATAGCTTTCTAAAATGTCTATATAAAAAGTTATGTAAATATGTTTAATAAGATGAACAATAAAGGAGATATAGGTAAACAACAATGTGATTTTGACCAAAAATTTCAGTCCAAAACTTTTTTGTAACAAACCTATGGCAGAGGTTGTTTTCATAAATTCATAAGATTGAAATTAGCTATGAAACATTATTTTATGCAATTAATAGATAAAGGCAGTTGTTTTTAAATCCTGGATCTTAGAGTACTGGAATAGAATTGAATAACAAAATATGTTTTTTTAAAAGAGGCCTGCAATTGCACTCACCTTGATATACAGAATGTCTCATAAATAATGATAAACTATATGAGCACTTATTCTTTTTTTTTTCACTAAATATGTATTTATTTATAACATCTTTATTAGTCTACAGCTTTACAAACAAACAACAAACAAAATATCTCGGGAAATATAGATGTACAAATAACCTATCAGAATTCAATGTGTATGATGCTAAGTAACAAAAAAAATAGGTTCTTGTTAGGTATACTCGCAAGGAAAGTTTTTATACAATGGCACTGCTTTTGTCCTGATCCCGGGGTACAGTGAATGAGTGTGCTCAGCCCTACTGACCCCTATGGACTGGCAGATCGCCACAAAAAAAAGGAAAAACTCCCAAAAAAAATGTAATGCTCATCTTATTCTTTTTTTTTTGTTTGTTCTTTTTTTTTTATTCAGGTGATCTGCTGTATATAGGGGTCAATAAGAGCTGAACACACTGAGTTGCTATACCCCAGGACCAGGACCCAAGGGGTCTCATAAAAACTTTCCTGGCAAGTAAAGCCAACAAGAACTTATTGAAACATCAATCTGCCACAAAACTATAGTTAACATACCTAAAAAAAATGGTTTTTAGATTCTTGCCTCGATTCTTCCTGTAAATTTTAGTTATATTTTTGAATAAAACGCTAAAAACGAGGCTAAAAAGATGTTAATGTCATGGCTGACTCACTCCAGGTGATCAAAAATAGGAGTAAAAAGAGTACATATCTTCATTTAAAATTATTATAAACCAAGTTATCAACAATAAATCTAAAGAACTTCAGTGAATGGCCTAATTAATTATTTTTATTTAACAATGATAAAAAAAACTTTAAAATTAAATTAATTAAAAAATTTAAAAAATAGCTTTTAGGTTAAGTACTTTTTTATTATCTGGTTAAAACTTTTTTATTTTCTGTAAAATTTACTAAATCTGTGGGTTTATTTTGTAAATGTTTATTTATTTTAGTTTAAAGTGGGTGCAATTGTACCAAAAATACCTAAATATCCTACTCACTAACTAACCAATATGCTAAATCATAATAATAACAAATTTAAGAAATCTATATAAAATATTTATGATTTTAAATAATTCTGACCTTTTTAGAGTACTATAAAAATGTTAATCAAGTTCAATTGCTCCATAATCTAATAAAGCATGTAAAAACAAGGTAATACCTTGGTTTTAAATCATTTAAAAGATGGCTTATAAGGATATTTCGAGGATGTTTTTAAAGCTGGGTAAAATTTTAGCTTAAAGTGATTATTATTGTAAATATATATGTGTGTGTGATTGGTGCCACTCCACAAAAAATGAAAAATCTTACCAACTGATTTTGAGCGTTGAAATATAAGACTCTGCCCCATGACACAGGCACAGAATCATGCAGCCTACTGGGTTTTCCCACCCAACAATTTTTAAATAGTCCACCCCGTAAATAAACATTCACCATCGGATTAAAACAAGAGACCTAACAGCCCTAAATCCATTCACTTGAACTAAACTTAAGTTTTCTAAGTCAAAGAAATGCACTGACTGATCCATGCACGGTAGCAAGTAAAAATTCATGAGGATGGAATTCGACAATGTAACTGCATTTAAATGGTCATTAAATTCTTTTAATACCCGCCCCACGAAGGTCCCAAATTTTCACTGTAGCATCGTCACCACCTGAAGCAATCCACTGTCCATCAGGGCTAAATTTAATATCATTAACTGTACCTTGATGTTCGTTGTATGTATAAATGACACCTTTTTTGCGAGTATCCCACATTTTAATAGTGCTGTCTGCACTGCCTGAGCCCAGCATGTCACCATATGGATGAAAATCGATGCATTTTATCATATTTTTATGGCCATTAAGAGTTCGTACAAGCTTTGCTGCTTCTAGGTCCCAGACTTTAAGAGATCCTGCTCGTGATCCTGCACAGACTAATTCTTCAAGTTGATTAAATTGTACACATTCGATTGGGGTTAGATGACCGCTTAAAGACATAAAACAACTTTGTTTACCAACGGCCCATAAGTTTACTTTTTGTCGTCGCCCCCAGTGACCATAACACGGCCAGACTTGTGCCCCAGTGCCAGGCAGTTCACATTGGCATTGTGGGCTTAAAAAATCCTCTAAAAAATTTAAAATATAGATGTTAAAATCAGATTTCTTAACTAAGTAATAGATATTAAATTAAATGTGTAGAAGAAAATACTTCGAAGTCTCCATGATCGTTTGCTTAATGAAGCCATTGTAACCAAAATTAATCCTCATAAAATCTTCAATTGGTAAATTCATTTTAAAGCGATACAAATTGGCATTGCTCCTTTCTTAGTATTACATACCGTAGAGAAAATAAAAATAGAAAAGTATAAAAATAAAAATAGATCGTCTTTTCAATTACCAAATAAAACAATGGTCTTAAGGAGACTGTTTAACGTTTTTCTAACATGTTTGCTCTAATTATTATTGGGTTTCTTGATCAAAAATGGTATATTAAAGTGAAAACAGTTGCAATAACTACATAGATCCGTATTAACACAAGATACAACGGCACAACGAAAAATCCAATAAAATATCGTAGACTTTTTAAAGGACGTTCAACACGTTCAACTTGACGTTAGTATAAAAACTATGACAGATGACAATAAAAGGCAAGTAGACAAAAACCATACATGCAACGAGTGAGATGAAACCATTCTTCCCATTTACCATAAAAACTTTAATTTAATAGAGAGCTATATTAATAAAGAACTTTAACGTAATACCGAAAACGTAATTAAAGATTGGAATCGGTAAAACCCGATGCACGAAAAGTGGATCGTTCTCATAAACAGAGATCGCTTACTATATGGAACGGATCCAGTTTTTTTTTTTAATTCACTAAAAGTTTAAAGAATTAGTTTTATATAAAATTCAAAGTTCGTCTATAGGGTAAATATTTTGTTAAAAAAAATTTGTCTTTAGCACTTGTACAAAAATAACTAAACATAATAAGCATTTTATAAAAGGAAAGAAGTTAAGTTTTTACAATATGCTCTGTGTTAAAGCAATTGAGATCAGAAAGGACGAGTAAAAACGCGTATTAAATATTTCATATTTGCTGCTTGAATGTAAAATAAATTGATTTTACTGAAATTTTATTAATTTATTAAAATTATTAAGATTATCATGGCGTTTTTTATACGAAGTCGTATAAAGGGCCACATCAATTTTTATTTTTAATTTTAGTACAAATATCGATTTAGATCTCGAAATTCCGACTTAGATCTCGGAATTCTGACTTATATCTCGGAATTCCGACTTATATCTCCGAATTCCGACTTAGATCTGGGACTTCCGACTTATATCTCGGCATTCCGACTTAGAAATCTAAGTCTAATTTACCTGAATTATCTCTTTTCCCACAGGTACAGGTCACATGAACTTTTTTTGTGTGGCCGGTTTTTGCGTTGCAAAGTTTTTTTGTCTCTCTTTTTTATTATACATGCACTTTAATTTTTTACCCCATGTATGTAGTTTGATTTGGAACTACCTTGACTTTCCTACCTTTACAACTTCTATGGGTATTTAAATTTAAAACTAGGATATTTTATTTACTTTAGCAAACATTTAGAGATCGAACGCTGTAAGAACAACACCGATACGTCACGGTCTCATATGGCAAACTGATACACTGATATAAAACCGTGACGTATCGGTGTTGTTCTAACAGCGTTCGATCTCTACTAATCAGAACTAGATATTTGTAGCTGTAGCTAATTCTGTAGTTTTTCTTTGCTGATTGGTGGAAGGGTCCATACTTTTTCCCACCGATTAATTAGCCCACGGACCAAGAGAAAAAGGTTATACTGCAATTATCCTTCCTCTGTAGCATACTTGTTCGCAATGCCGAGCGACAACGCTGCCTCTGTAGGTTTATGGTCGAAGGTTTTTCATACGCGATTTTTAAAATCGAATGCTGTATATCTCTAATATTCGATCATTTTCGAGAAAATGGAACCTATGGATTCTAAACACCTTTCTTCTAAGGAAACTTGGGTCAGTTATTAAAGGGATTTTTTGTCACAAAACCAGATGGTTAGGCCCGGTTAAACGCGAAGGTAAAAGGTCAATGACTTACATAACCTCACTCACTATGTGATACACTTTTAAGTTTTTAAGGACTGACGTGTTCCTGTGAGCATTTTTCCACTTAAGATTTTATTGTGATGTATTAAATAAATTAAGTTATTCTAAATTATATAGACTTTCTAAGGCAAAACAAAAATGAACTCGACTGCAATTGAATTATTTCGCCAGGTGGCTTTACTGGTTTTTACACCAAAATGTTTTGATAATTACTTTATAGACTTAAATTTCTATGATGGTGAGTTAATTTTATTAAATTAAAACTTATATTTTATGTGACTAATTGGTACTTGTATTTTATTTTTAGGACCATGCTTTAAGGCAACATTAAGCAAAGCTCTTGGAATCGGCATTATTTTGGGTTCCTTGTTGGTAAAAGTTCCCAGATCATAAAGATAGCAAAAAACAAAAGTGGAGAAGGCATTAATCTGTGGAGTGTTAGTTTAGACCTTACAGCCATAACCATTTACATGTCATACAGCTTTGTAAAAGGATTTCCTTTTAGTTCTTGGGGTGACACATTTTCTTTTAGCCATACAGACTGTGATTATTGGCGCTTTAGTCCTATTTTATGGAGGGGCAGTAGCTCAGTCAATTTTATATCTGGTGGTTTACTTTTCAGTATGTGTTATTTTAATGGGTGGGTTTACCCCTATCGATGTTCTTTGGTCCCTAACTTCAGTCAACATTTTGATAGTCATTGCAGGCAAGCTGTTGCAAGCATGGACTAATTACAAAAATGGGCATACTGGTCAGCTTGCAGCAGCCACATTGTTTATGCTTTTCGCGGGTCTACAGCAAGAATTTTTACATCTATTCAAGAAACCGGTGATCCAATTGTTATTCTTACTTATATTGCCAGTACTACTGTTAATGCACTGTTAGTGTTTCAACTTATTTATTATTGGAAGGCAAAGAGTAAGAAAGACTAAGACACTCCGAGATTACTCTCTTTTATTTTTAGATATATAAATGCTATAATTTAGGATTAATAAAAAATTGTCTATTAAAATACTACACTTAAGACATATTTTTTTAAATTATTTATTTTAAGATTGTAAAATATTGTTTATTTTTTTCTTTTTTTGTTATTTTATTAAATAAAGAAATTATGACACCTACTGGTATATTTGTATAATTTAGGCTTTTTTAAAAAGCTAGCTACCTACCTACTTAATTGCAATATTTAGAAAAAATTAGGGTCATTTTATTAATATTTATGACAACAATTACATTTTAAATTTAATTGAGTAGTAATTAAAAAAAACCATTGTGAATAATATGATATGTGGCTATAAAAATTGTTTTCCCTTATGTAAAAAAAGACAAATAGTTTTGTATATAAAACTCAAACTTTAGTATTTTAATTTTTTAATAGTATTGACGATAGGCAACTAACCATACTTAAATTTATGTAATTAAACTTCAGGTTACTAAAGATATTAAACATTATAAATATTTGAAAAAAATACTTTACCTTGCATTGAACACCTGAGTTTTATCAATAGATATCTTAAAACTTAATCTTTATGTTTATAGCTCCTGTTTTGATGCATATACATACAAAATTATTTGAAAAATTATATTTTACTATTTGGAAATGGTGGAGGTGCCAGGCAGTACGTGGTTTTGTATATCGGTACAATTTTAACAGTGGCGGCCAAGGAAGTTTAATAAACTTCCTTGGTGGCGGCCCGTGAACTCTAAAATAGGTAAATCAAATCCTCAAAATCATTTAAAACAAATAAACTCTATTTATTGTGATATATTAGCCACAAATATTTCTTAATAGGGATGCATTTATTTCTTATTTTCTTTAACCTTGCAATCATATCGATAATGAAATTGTAATATAGGGTGAGATTTCTTTTCATTTGAGTAATGCAAATAATCATATCAGATTGCACTGTTTTAAACTGCCCAAAAATACGATAGAGAACAGCTTAAATTTGGCAAATCACCAAAACCAGTATTCCCTATATATACTGCCTCATAATCTTTTAATTGATATAACCACGATGTTGGGAATTTTATAAAACACCTTTTGACTTTCTATCTTGTCCTTTATATCCTTAATATACAAAGTGACATAATTAAGTTTTTATTTAAGCATTCAAAATTCTTGTTTGTCCTCAGTACTCCATACAATTACATACATAAATATAAATATATAATTATGACATTAACAGGGCCGCCGCCAGAAAAAATGTATATATGTGTAAGTTTTTAATTAATTTACTAGTCTAGATTTTATTAAATTAAAAACACAAATAAATATAACACAACTTTAATTTCTATATAATAACAGGCCTACAAAAAAAAGTTGTGTTTGCTGGGTGTCGGACTAGCATATTCTGGAGTGTTTTTTCTGCTTAACACGAATCTAAAGCCAAAATGAAGGTTAAACAGCAAATAATCGAAAAAAGGAGTAAAATCAAATATTACCAATTTTTTATTTATTTGAAACGTCAATATCTTAAAAATTATAAAATATTCACAAAACTTTATATGACATAAACTATGTATTTTAACACGGCTTTCACTTTAAGTTATATAACCTATTTACCTAAATGCAATATGTTTCTAGTTATAATTAAAAAACCGAAAATATCCAAAAATAAAAAAAATTGAAAATATATATTTTATTATTTTTGGATATTTTTGCAAATTTTAAGTGATTTGGGATTCAAATAAATGAAATAAATGATTTGTTATTAAAAAACCCAAAAATCGCATTAATAAAAAATATATTTTTTCTATTTTGAACTGAAATTTTTTGTTAAAATTACATTTTTGTTTATATCTCCTTTATTATTTATCTTATCAAAAATGTTTATATAACTTTTTTATAGATAATTTAAAAAAAAACTTTTTTTTTATTTATAATTTTTTTGAATCTCTTATAGTTTATATAGTCGTAGTCCAAACATTCCGTGGTAGCGTGTTTCTGCCGGTAAATGTACTGTTTCTTGGAGTTTTCTCGAATTTTTGCTGTTCGACCCCCAGTTTTGTCTTCAGATTCGTATTCAGCGGAAAAAAATACGCCAGAAAATTAGTGATGAGCAAAGCAAGACCAAGACCAGGACCGGGTCTTTAGTCTTTTGGTCTGGGTCTTTTGGTCTTTGGGCCCAAGTCTTGGTCTTGGTCTTGGTCTTGCTGCAAGAGTCTTGCTGGTCTTGCTTTTTTTTGGTAATAATAATTTAAAGTAAGTAATTTTAAATAAAATATATATTTTTTTAATACTTACAAATAAATAAAGATGGAGACTATATTTTTTGCTTTAAAATTTTAAAATATACCAATTTTAACCTTACATGTACATTTAAATTATTTGATTAAAAAGGATATTTTAAATGTAGGGGTTTATTTATTTATAGCGCTTCATTTTAGTGATAGGAAATATTTAAACTTTCTTTGAAGAAGCATATAAAATTACAGTACTGAGTACTCTGAGGGCAGACAAAAAACTTTTAATTTCCACTAGATGTGAAATTTCCATGAAAATGATTCTGATATGTAAACATTGGTTTCTAATTAAAAAAAAAAGGTATGTAGGAAGCTTCTTAGTTCAAATAAACTTTCTATGTTCAAATTAGTCAAACATTTGCCGTACAAAGTTTGTACAAATACTTTATAAACATTCTGCATATACAAGGTGGCTCGATAGTGCGACAAAGATCGATATATTCGAAACCGTTCATAATGGTAACTGAATATACAAAAAAAAATATAGAAAAAAGGGCGTAAAATGTAAAATTATTTTAGAATCTTCCAAAAGTAGCTTTTAACCTAAAATAAAAATTATAGCAAAAAATTCATTTAAAAAAATCGCTTCCCCGTATATTATGCTGGAAATTCTTGAACTGTCATATAGGTACAATGTCGACGTAGATGGTTTTTTATATATCATTTTCGGTTTTGACAAAAATGACGTCATCACTATACTTTTGGCCTTGTTTTGACTTCTCCGTCTAAACCGGAAGTGAAATTCAAAATTGTAAAAAATTAAAAAAGTATTCCTACATAAAATGACAAATATATTTTTTATTAAACCATCACTTTTACATTTATATCTTAGTTTAAAGGAGCAATCTAATGATGCCACTTCTTACAGTGTAGCACAAAAATAATATTTTCCTGGATTTTGGAAATTTTTGATCCAGTAAGTGGCATCCCTAGAGGAGTAGGTAAGTAACTTTCAGCTTTTATAACTTTTGTACTCTTAGTTTTTCTCTGTCGTAAACGGTTTTGGAGATATCGAGCTTTGTCGGACCATTGAGTCACAATCTTATTATTTTTGAAACATGTTACTGAATCTACTAGTTATCGTTTTTAGATAATTTTATTAAAAAACAAAGTGATCGATTTAAATATTATTTTATTAAAAAAACCTGTTACTCATAAAACAATCGCCTTTTTAGGCAGTTCTCGACACTGAACGAACACAATTGAATATTATAATTTAAAAAAAAGTGACAAAAGTGCGAGAGTCTTGCAGGTCGGTCTTGGTCTTGCGTAGTCTTGCACCCCTCGGTCTTGGTCTTGGTCTTGGTCTTGCATACCCCGGTCTTGGTCTTGGTCTTGCAAGCGAAAAGGCGGTCTTGGTCTTGGTCTTGGTCTTGCTGCAAGACCAAGACCAAGACCGCAAGACCAAGACCGGTCTCGCTCATCACTACAGAAAATTTTAGACACCTAGGACACAACACTTTTTTAATGTACTGTGTAATCATAGTCATTTAAATTCCTAGACGATATTGTAAAATTTAAGAATTTAGACGGGAATTGTTTTATTTTAGGTAATTTTTAAAAACCCAGGAGGGGTCCCCCAGATCCCCTCTGCCGGCGGTCTTGGACACTAAGTCCATTTTAGTTATCAAATAACCAAAATTTAAATGTAAAAAATACAAGGAAATAAACAATTAAACTAAAGTACAAATTAAGCTCGCGTCTAATGCTTACAGCTGCATATTCGATACAACTAATTCAGGGAGCTCATGAACTAATCTCAGATTAAAGAAGGATCTTAGTTCTTAAACACTAATTTTGCGGAACTTTCACTTGCTTTGCTTAGTTCACCAGCCGATTCTATGATAACCATCATAAACAAATTTACCCAATTACTAATGCTGTAAAATTGATTCACTTATGTATTATGAGTACTAGGTATGATTTTGCGCATATTTGCTCACGTAAGCAAGAGAGTTAACAAAGTTTTTTGTTTGTATTTCATTTCTAAATCCAGTTTAGTTATTGCTTAGCGTTTAAATTTTGTTGTATAATTAACTAAACTACAACTGTAACATTTCTTAACATTGTTTTTGATTTTTTTTTCTTCCTCTTCTTCTTTTTCCCTGGGAGCCGTGTTAATTCACTACCGAAGGCGCAGCCTCTTGGGCTTTTTATGCCTAATCTTCCATTATCTTTTATACCAATCCTCCCATTAGTCTTGTTCCTTCTACAAGTCTGTATCACCCCGAGACTGGTTGGTTGCCTGTATTTTGAAATTCAATGCTTCACATTCGCACAGGATATGGTAGGCTGTTTCTTCCCCCTCGTCACACATTCTGCAACTTGGGCCCTCATTATATGAACCTATCTTGTGTAGATGTCCTCTTAGGTTATCGTGCCCTGTTAGCAACCCTACTGTTATGCGAAGTCTTTTCCTACTTTGTCTGAGTAGTTATTCTTTCGTTCTTTTGGATGGGTCCCCTATGAAGCTTTTTCCATGTCTAATTCTACTGAGGTTTTCCCAGTATTCCTCGTGTTTGTTTTGGATCCATTCCCTGGTGTGCCCTCGTGCTGTGGTTTTGGTCACTCCAAGGGTAGGTTCTGGTCCAAAGTATGGTGTGGATGATCTCTGTCTCGCTAGCTCGTCCGCTTTTTGTTGCCTTCTATTCCCGAAAGTCCTGGTACCCACAAGAGAGTTTTCTTTTTTAATAGTATAATACTTTAATCATTGCAGTTAATGGCAAGCTTTAATTTATGTCTTTATTTTCTGCGGGAGTATAAATAATTTAAAATATCAAATGAATGGTATTTTATATTATTTAATAATATCTTATTTTGGTTTAAATACGTTTTTTGCCAACTTACAAGTATTTTCTCTATAAAATCTATATACCTAACGGCCGAGTGATAATCGCGTTGTTAAATTTAGCAATGGACCTAGCAATTGTTAAAAGTTTACAACGGTTTAGAATGCTTAACAAAATGCCAGATTTTGACAGGTTGCCTACTAAAATCATTGAATAACACTGACAATGACGTTTTATTAAACAGTCTAAACCGTTGTTAACTTTAACAATTGCTAAGTCCATTGCTAAATTTAACAACGCGATCATCACTCGGTCGTAAGAGTGTAACAGCTAGGGTACATGAGGTTCGGCACTGAAGAAAAACAGCCCAGCAGCCCCGTTGAATGCGCCTATGGGACTATCCTTATACTTTCTTATTAACTAAGAACCTAAGACATGAGCACCAATATAAATTGGTGAATGGAAGTCTAAAAACAATAAAACAAATTGTTCATTCATTTGCATAGTAAAAACAATTATCAAAAGCAGCTTTTCGTAGGTTGCTGCAGACCCAATGTAAATTATGCAAAACCTACACAGTCTTCATAAAATGAATGGTTGGTATACCTATATGTAGGTTTAAAAATAAGATAATATTTGTTTATTTTGTCACTTGTCTGGTCTAGAGATATTAATGAATGAATTAGCTGCATATTAGTGAATTTGTGTCCCCACCAAAAAAAAAAAAAGATACATAGTTGATGACTTATTCAGACACCTTATTCAGTGTCGCCATTTATGTTTTTTTGTCTGGTGAGATTTTTTTTATTAAATTATTAAAACGGCTTAAAAAGAAAAAGAAAGTATTTACATTGCAATAGTTACAAAAAATATTTAGAGATAAAAGAAATTAAATAAATATTTTAGCAATTGTAAAAAGAATTATTGGGATAAACTGATGAAAAAATTCTACGTATACCGTTGTGGTGTTTCTCAAATGTGTTGAGTAACCTTTTTATTTTTAAAGGTGAAAAATTGAATTTATTACGTCAGTATTTAACATAAATATGAATTATTTCACTTATGCACTTGCTTTGTATTTCTTTTGGTATGACCGGAAATGACTAGTACTTTCAGGACCCCGCACAAATTAAATGGAATTTGGATTTCTGCCAAATTACCTGAAATTTTGGGGGAAAGTAGTCAAAGTGTGCTGAACAAAAGTCTCCATGGGCTTGAACGATTTCTATGGATAATTTTTGCGCTACGCTTTCGTGAATCCTCTGATGTTACATATAGAAAAAACGTGACTAAAGGATCTACAGAGGTGGTGCACATGTGAGATACTGAAATCGAATTTGGGCATAAGGAAATATCGCTTAACTAATAAGCAAACTTCCTGAATGCCTAAATTCGATTTTAGTATCTGAAAAGTGCATGTGCACTACCTCTGTAGATAATTTAGTACAGTTATTTTATATATAAATAGTGGATTAATAGTGCAGTAAAAACTATCCATAAAAATATATATATGACTATATGTATAGAATTTAAATATTTCTAAATTTCAGGTAAGTTGCAGTAAATATTGATTGTTCTAAATGGAACCACCGGTATACTTCAAGGCCTAGTTATTTCACGCTCCTAATATGTAAATCTCCACTCAGTATTTTGAAATAAGTTGTAAAAGCAATTAAATAGTTGTCTATTTACGCAGAATTTTAGTCTTAAATTTTAACAGGAGGACCACGCAGTGGGGTTTTTCTCCTATCTAGAATTTTATAAAATAAATCTTATGTTTCAGTAACCCCAGCAATGTAGAATTTTAAATTTTTTGGTTGTTAATAAGTACGGTAAGTAGACCATTGCCCCTTTAAACTTTATGATGCTTAGTTATTTCAACTTATTTAATAATCAATTTTTTGTACTTTCATATTCTAATATTGCCAGTGCTAATTTAGAAAGCTTATTCAATATTAGGAAATAAATATTCAAAATTTTTTCATAATTTAGAAAACGGGGGCCAGTGGTCTGAAGATGTTCTAGTTCAGGCGTCTCAAGCCAAGGGCAATGGAACGTCTAAACCAGGCGAGAAAAAAAATAGTTATTATAAATATGTTCTATAGTTTTGTGGCGGATTCAGCACCAATGAAAATATACCAATATTTTCTTTGGGAGTACTCGCCTTAAAATTTGCTAGAGAATGCATGGGACCACTTCATTTCAGGTCCTGGGGTATAGCGAGCTGAGCCTGCTCAGCCCTATTGACCCCTATGAACTTGCATATATGAAAATTATAAATATTTAGCCAAAGAAACTAATATGTCATTTATAAAAAAACGTCACAAACAGTAAAAAAGCTTTCAAAATTTCCTAAGTTTTTAAAGCAAAATTTCTTAAAATTTAGTTTAAATTTTCATTTTATTGTTCTTTTAATTTCGCCTTAACAACGGTAGCCGACTTGTCACCCAAACTTAAATTGGTTTTCTTGGTTTTTGGGTTTTTTGGGGGTTTTTTTCTTGCAGGCGATCTGCAAGTTTATATGGGTCAATAGGGCTGAACAGGCTCAGCTCGCTATACCCCGGTTAGGTTAGGTTAGGTTTAAAGTGAGTGGGTATAACACCCTTCCACCGCGACCGATCGGTCTGTTGTGGCTCACACCCTTTTATATTTTTCCCACCAGGGCTTCTAATAAATCTGATGATCCTGTTGGAGAGAGATCTTTTACCTTCCCCGGCAACTGTCATTGCTGAGGATTGCGAATCTGAGTCGTCCCATTTTTGGACACGAACACAGTATGTGTTCTGCCGATTCATCCCCCTCCATGCACATGCGGCACTCGGCGTCTTCCGCTAGGCTAATCTTGTGCATGTGGTATCTCAATCTGCAGTGTCCCGTGTACAGTCCCACTAGAGTTTTAAGGTGTTCCCTTGATTGCTCCAGTAGTACATTGTTGGTTCGGTGGGCTTATAAAGGCCTTCGAGTATCTGTGACCCGGAAGTCCATTCCAGTACCGAAGATTTTCTCTTTGCGTCCAAGCTGATATGAACTGCTTGGCCATTCTATAAGATATACCGATGACCGGTTTCGGCCCTGTGAATATTGTCTCCGCCCCCCTTTTGGCAAGGTCTGCGGATTCATCACCCTCTAGGCCGGTATGTCCAGGTATCCACAGTAGGGTGACCTTGGTACTTTGACCCAGTTTGGTCAGCGCATCCAAGCAATTCCAGATGGTTTTCGAATTGCACCGGCTGAATTCAAGAGCCTTGAGAGCTGCTTGACTGTCGGAAAATATTTTTTACGCTCGCACAGCTGAAACAATGAAATACTTTGAAAAATACTGTTGCAGGTGCCCGTAAGGCAAAAGCTACAGCATCTCCGTTGACAAGCTTTCACATATTTCTAGCATTCAAGGCTGTACTCCTATGAAAATTCTCAAAATAGTTATTTCCTACAGTGCGTAAAACAGTATACTCCCGATCGACCTGTTTATCTTTCTAAAATTGTCAGCATGACCTAACGAATATACCAAAATAGTTATTTCTAACAAGTTGCTGTAAGTTAACATGTTCCGACTAGCTCGATCTTTAACTTGTTTCGCCCTTACGGACTAATTGATTATGTTATTCTTCTAATATGTTTGTATAACCAAATGTATTATGAACGATTTAATTTTGCCGCCCAAGTAATAGTTTTTGCTGTAAATCATTTTGGAAATTAGATAGAACAAATTTACATAAAAAGTGTAATTTTTACTAGTAATTCTTATGAAAATTTTAAACAAATTACAAAGTTAATCATACAGAAAATTAAATAACCATTCTTTAAAACAAAAAATTTCTTATAAATATATAAATTAAAATTTAATGCAAAAGGCCTTTTTTAAATACGATTTTTAACTAAGTCTATACTAACATTTTTCTTCGATCCTTTTTTTCTGCAAAATCATTAATTATATCATTAAAATTTACGAATACATTTTTTTAAAAATTAACCGTAAATTTACCGCCTATAATATTTACCGCCCTAGGCTTTAGCCTACTCAGCCTTTGCGTAAATCCACCCCTAGTTACTGATAATTATAATAATGTGTAAAAGTTTTTGCGAATATTTGAAATAATTTTGGAAAAAAAAATTAGTGCGGGTAAAAAAATTTCCGCACAGAAATTTTTTTACCCGCACTAATTGGAAATTTTTTAAACTAAAATGTGTGATTATAAGTAGTTTATTCCGCGCGCTAGTAGAAAAACTTTTTATTATTATTCATGTCCTTAACCACTTTTTTCGGTACTTTCTTCTGAATCCTGAATCAGTCGGGAATTTTGGGTAAAACCATTTTAAGTCATTCGATCCACTTAATGATCCAATTTCTTCCGCTCAACCACGACTGAAGACTTGCAGTCTGGTTGGCGTTGGTTCCGTTTCAGAAAAAGTCGCGACGTGCATTCGCGTGCGTGCTTTGATCGAGGTGAGCTTTGCGAGTTCCGCACTGTGCGATCGATTTCAGCGGGATACGAGACGATACGATTTTTCGGCGAAATTATTATCGAAAATAATTAATTGTGTCAGTGTGATTTATTTTGAGGTGAGGGTTTGCAAAAACGATTTATTTTTAACTTTTTTTTAATACTTTTAATACATAATATAAATGAATTTTATTTGACGATTTAGAAGTAGTATTAATTTTCGTTTTTAAAGAATTTACTGGTTTTTTAGTTTTAATGGATTATTTCTTAAGAAAAACCGCAGGGAATAATTATTGGCGTCTATATAAAAAAGTGGGATAAGTCATAACATGTGAGAAATGAGCTACAATAATTAAAATAAACATTTAAATTTTTCCTTATAGTACAGTAAATGGAGGGCTCCTCCAGGCCCGAAAAATGGGTTTCCTGCTAATATTTGTCAAAATATGCGAATTGGAAAATTTTTGATGGAACAAAAAAGGAAGATCGCCTTGTAATCTACAAAAAGGTTTCTTATAATTTTTTTTTCAAAAACCGATAGTTTTCGAGATAACGGGACCCAAAAGTCCCCTTATTTCAGCTGCCGCTCTACCGCTAGAATGCCGCTATCTTCATGGATTCAGTTATTACTAGGGACCGGACACCGATAAAAATCCATTACAATTTCGAGCTTAAAATGATAGAGATTACACCAAATAAAAATGCAATAAATACTTTAACTTTCTTTAGTAGTTCTGGTTTTATTTTGTTATTTTTATTCGGTGCGATTTCTTGTAGAATAATACAAAAGACCTGGCAATAGCAAAAATTTAGTAGAGTTTTTGCACCACCAAGATTAAACTATAATATTTTGTAATGCTGTTATATAAATTAAATAAAATAAATTTAATTTAAAATAGACTTTTTGTCTACATATAAATTAACAAATATTCGATTTAACCTCTATTAGGGTTCATATTTATGCAATTAACCACACAAACATAGTTTTGTTGGTTAAATGAAAAATCTCCTAGTGCAGTACGAAAACTCTTCTAGCCTGTTTGTTGTTAACTCTAAAAATCAGTTCCGTTACAAAAGGGTAGGTAACTCATATTAATTGAAATAAAATATGCTTTGTACTGATTTCTACTATATTTGAAACTATAAAAAATATATTTTTTTTTTTTTACGACTAAACATTTTAGCTACTAAATGGTAGCTTTTTTCAAGACTAACTTAATTTAAAAATTTTAAACTAGGTACACAAATTATTGTTTATCAGGTCTGAGTGTTATGTTATAGGTAGGTATAAAAAAATTGGGTATGGTCCAATTCAAGGTGGAAAGAATAAGATTTTACAACAATTGTAATTAAATCATTAAAATGTTATAATACATTTAAATTTAACAATGGGGTATTATTTAGGTCTAATTGACAATTTAATAGAGTGTCGGTATTTTTACAATTGTTTATTTTAAGGGACCCCAGAAGTTTCCCTATTTATGGCCTTGTTTTCTAGTATGAGGGTATTTTGATATTTTGATCAATATTATGATTTTGCTCCATTGAATAATTGGGGGTAGTAAGAATGGGTTTTTTTCTTTTAATATAACTGGTGTGATGTTTTTTATTCTTTTGGAAAAATTTTTTACCTGAATGACCTATATAAGTTTTTGGACAGTCTTTACAAATTAATTGGTAAACTACCGATTTGTATTGTTGTCTTATTAAAATTTGTTGTTTTGTATGAATTTCACGCATCGGGGTTTACCAATTAATTTATAAAGACTGTTTAAAAACCCCAGGTCAGTCAGGTGAACATCACACAAGTTATATAAAAGAAAAAAACCTATTCTTATACAATATTTAATAAAAAAAAAAATCCCAATTTTCATCCCAAAAAATTTTGAATAATTTATTCAAAAACAAAGGCTGTAAATTGAATTTACTGGAGTCTCTTGAAATAAACAAACTTAAAAATATCGACACTATATTAAATTGTCAATTAGACCAAAATAAATCCTCATTGTTAAATTTAAATATTATATAACACTTTAAATATTTAATTGCAGTAGCTGTAAAATCTTAGTTTATTACCAATAGTATTAGACCCACCCCTTATAAATTTTACTTTTTACCTATAGCATAATATCAAAAACTGATAAACCATAATTTGTGTACCCCCTTTTAAAAATTTTAAATTTAGTTTTGTCTTGAAAAAGCTACCGTGTTAGGTGATTTTATTTTCCGTTAAATTATATCATATTTGTGCTAAAATAATTTTTGTATTTAAATAAGTCATGTACGGGCCGAAACTGAGTTCAAGTAAAAAAAAGAAGTTGGAGTGGCTACTTCCATATTCTATTTTTTTTTTTTGAAAGTGAAAAAAGGTGTTTGGTGCAGAATTTGTAATTCTGAATTTATCTGTACAAAACCCATCAGATTGAACGACAATTTTAAAAGGGCCACAACATTTAGAAAAGATGCAAAGTTTTCCGGGAACATCGAAATTAACAGAGTCAGAACATGTATCAAAACCAGAAAATTTTGCATGGATTTGGGGGAAGCCTTTATTGCAGCTGATATTCCTCTTTTTTAAAATAAATCATAGGACTTTAAAGGGCATTTTGGAAAAACACTGCCACACAAAAATACCGGACGAATGAACTCTGCGTAAAAACTATGTTGATAAGGTCTATTTGAAAACTATGGACAAAATACGACACAATTTTGGAAGGAAAGAAGTTATGGCTTAGTGTTGATGAAACCACTGATATCAAAGGGGAAAATACATTGCTAACATTATAGTTGGACTTTTTAAGTAATCACGAACCCCGGGAAAAATCATAATTTTAAATTTAAAAGTAAATTTCTTTCTAAAACCAATAGTGAGACAATAACATAGTCTGTAGTAGAAAGTATTACTTTACTATTGTCAGCCACTAGTATTCAGGAAAGTGTTGTTTTTTTTCTTTCGGATAGTGCTGCATATATGCTAAAAGCGGGACGTCAGTTAAAAGAACATTTTCCCAAATTGCTTTTTTTGACATGTTTAGCTCATCCCCACATAGAATATCGAAATGATACGTAACTTTTATCCAGATATTGACACTTTAGTTAGCGAAGTAAAAAAGTTTTCCTTAAGTCACCTGCGCGTATTATGACATTTTTTAAAAATAAAATTGTCCTAATGTCGCATTACCGCCCCCGTTATTACAAGGTGGGGAACATGGTTATCAACAGTTTCATATTACCATATAAAATTTCAATGTGGTAAAAAATGTTATTGGCAGTTTACAAGATGATTCTTTAGTGTGAAAAAAAAAGTAAAGAAGTCATAAAAAGCACCAAATGTTGAATCCTGATTTAAAATATTTTTGAAAATTTTGGATATCTTCCGGATGTGATTGAATAGTTAGAAAAACAAAATACTCCCCTAGTGACTTCATTTAATGTATTTCAAAGCACTATAGACAAGCTTAAATGTGTTCCTAATGAAATTGGTGAAAAATTAAAATTGTATATATCAAAAATCTTGGAAAGAAATCCAGGATTTTTAGAAATAGAAAATATTTTTGAGGCACTACAAAATAAAAAAAATGACTTGTACAATCATTTTCGTTTTGCTCCAGTTACAAGCTGTGATGTCGAAAGGAGCTTTTTAAGACTTAGACATATTTTAAATTATAAAAGAACCAATTTTACCGAAACCAACTTTGAAAAGACATTAGTTATATTATATAATGCAAATAAATTGTAAAATACTCCTGTTATATTTTTATTTCACATTTTTTTAAATTTATTTATATTTAATATCTCCTTAGTACGCACGCCTATGAATTTACCAGACATAAAAAATGGCAAGGGAACAAGCTCGTTCCGAAATCCGGGCCCTAGTTATTACGGGCGGACGAATTGTTCCATTACTCGGACAATAATGTACATTTTTTAATCATTCAAAGTTCATCGGAATGGAAAAACCCGTACCTATCATTGCATATAAATTTGGGTCTATTTTGATTTTTCTAGAATATTAAAAAAAGCGGTTAAAGTTTTCTTTCACAATATTTTGAGGGTATTTCATTAATTTATTGTTATTTTTGAAAAAATGGTTTGTTATTAACATTTCTTTTTTATAATGAGACCTTAGCAGGTGTTCAATGATCCCAGAAAATTTCCTTTACCATCTGTCCTGCGGTTTGATAAAAAATTGTTTTGCCCATCTGCATTTTTTAGCCGTTTCCGAAGTTCTAGAAAATCTGTATGTTATGGATTTTTTGACGGCCGTTTTTGCAAAAAATATTGATGTTACAAAAAAAATGGTAGGGACCATTTTTATAGATTTCAAAGTGATCTTCATTTCTTGTCTAAATAAAAATTCTCTAATTCACATATTTTGGCAGATATTTGTGGAAAACTCATTTTTGAAACTTTGGGGGGCCATTTTTAGCGGGTTCCCACGTGGAAATCGTGATAAATTTTTTCTCACTCAAAAGTATTCGCAAACACCTAAGTATTGCGTCACAAATGAAAACTGTACAGATTTATTTACAGTTTTGGGTACTTTTAGGTCTTCAGTTACTGGACTAATAATTTAAGTGAAATTTACTTGACAGTTGAAATTTGCAGTATCATTTTTCGTTTGTAGCTTTATAAGTATCAGTTTTTTTAGTTAGATATCTAAATAACAGCCGCAGGGAATAATACGCGTGTATGGGAAAAGCGGGATGGGTCAAAAAATGTTAAAATTGAGTTATTGTTAAGTAAAAAAATAAGTACCAAAAATAATCATTTTAATTTTTCATTACAGCATTTTGTCAATTCTAAAAAATTTTAATTGAAAAACTATGCAGAACTGCCAAAATGTTTTAAATTATCATTTTTCGCGCATACAAGCGACAATTGACATACAGTAAAGCGCAGAGTACTGCGAACATAGGACGATCCTAGACGATTTTGGATGTACCTAAAAACGCCGCACGCATTGCTTATCGATCAATAATTTTCCAGCGAACAATTCAATACGTTTATTTCTGAAATAGTTCTTTAGTATCGAACGCTCGACCGCAATAGTTATACTGTGTCGATTATTTGCGACCAAAAAGTTTTTTTTAATAATAGTTATTAATAATGGATGTTTACGAACTGGAAGACAAAATTCAAATTATTGAATGGAATCACCGTGGAAATCCTGTTAGGGGAATTGGAGAATTATTTAATAATTTATTTCTAACCAGGCCGACCCCCACGATTTCCACTATTTACCGAGTCATTAAAAACTTTCTGACATTTGGTTGTTTAACTCCAAGAAAACATAAACATGATAGTGCCTCAGAAAAAAACAACAAAAGGGAAATGAAATAAATTATGGTAGTGGCAAGTGTTATTAAAAATCCTACAGTTTCCATTAATACAATTGCAGAACAGGTTTTTTTTTGGGCAGAAGGTCAGTGGAAAGAGTGCTAAAAAAAATTTATACCGATCCTACAAAGTAAGAAAAAACAATGAAATTTTCCCTGATGATCATTTTAGACGAAGGCAATTTTTTGAAACTGTAATGGAAATGAAAAATAACAATGAAAATTTTATAAGAAACATTGTTTTTACTGATGAATCGACATTTTCACTTCATGGTCTCACCCAACGATTTTTTTTCTCTGAGGTCACGTAAAATCATAAATTTATGGTTTCCAGGAGAATAGGGCTAATAATCTACAAGAATTGCAATTACAAATTGGGAAATGGGAATTTAGGATTATTACCCTTAACATTCTAGCAAATGTCAGAAGGCGTTTTTATGACAATCTTGGTTATTGTTTGGCTCAAGAAGGTGGTTTTTTTGATCATCTTTGATAACTTGAAAAAGAGTTTTTCTTTTTTTATTCTATGAATGCACATTAAATTATTTTCTTAAAAATATCTTCTACGTTCCATTATTTATTTGAAAAAATTATTTTATTTTATTAGGAAAAACTGTTTGGTTTTTAAGCAGCAAACGTTGCGGTCTCGTAAGCAACTAATTTTAAATTTATGACTGATAAGAAATCAGATCGAAGTCGGTTGACGCTAGCTAGCTCCTGCTACTTGCCTATAAACACTGCATCCTCTTACTGAAAATAAAAACGTAGTAAACAAATAAACTGGACAGATAATTCTTTCGAATTTATCACCGCACTCCCCACCAGTCCCAACCAAAAATGCGCCACGTGAGAAAACGAGACGGAAGTTGAGATGCAAGCCACAAAACTATTATTGGTATTTTAGAATTGGGTACATCCAAAATTGTCCAGGAGCCTCCTATGTTCGCAGTACGGTGCGCTTTACTGTAAATATATATATATATATATATATATATATATATATATATATATATATATATATATATATATATATATATATATATATATATATATATATATATATATATATATATATATATATATATATATATATATATATATATATATATATATATATATATATATATATATATATATATATATATATATATATATATATATATATATATATATATATATATATATATATATATATATATATATATATATATATATATATATATATATATATATATATATATATATATATATACATATATATTTTTGTAAACATAAACAGTTAATTTTTTGTTAACTTGCTTATTTGTGAGGATTTAAAAAAAGAAGAAATTATATTTACTATAATTTTAAAATCAATTAAATTAATTTAAATTTAAAAAATATAAAATAAAAAAAAAGCTTTTTTACTTGCATTTTTTTATCTTGGACAGTTCGTATAGGCCAAATACTAAACACTAACGTACCGCGGGTGTCTTAAGTGAAGTAAAAGGCAGTTTATATATTTTTTTATCTTTGGACAGTCCACGAAGACTTAGGCCTAAGTACGAACATACCGTCTTTGACGAGATTTGGAAATTTAAAGAAGAAGACAAGATCTCTACAGCCTAGAAACTTTAGGTATTAAGAAACAAACAAAGTGAAAAGTTCGAGGCCTGTCTAGCTGGACTAAGAAGGGATGCAAGAAAATGTTACTCTGTATTAGGGGCCACTAGGAAAGGAATAATATTGGCTAATTCCTCGAAGGAGAAACCGGTAAAATATCTATAAAAAAACGATCCGAATCCCCACAGTCCGTCGATGGGCAAAAGTAAAAAGCTTTCTTGTAAAAGTGGGATCATTAGTAAGGTGAACGGCCTTTCTTTAAATTGAATAAAAAGAGCTAAGTGTTGTGAGAATCTCCATTACCCAGACATTGAAACAGTATTCTGGACAGAGTATAATTTGAGATACATACAGTGTATATAGATTAAAGGCAAAGAAATACTTTCTGGCTTGGAAGAGTACTCTGAGCTTTTTGAAGCTGCTGTGGCTATTTATATACAGTATGTCCCAAAAGTCACTAAGTGATTTGAAAAGCTTATAATTGTTTAGATATTTTGTATTTAAAAAAACGTTTTCAACACATTTATTCAAACCTATTTAGCCCACTTTTCAGAAAATGGGTTTTTTAAATGCTACCCGCTAGCAGCTTCACACAGTCTAGCTCTTTTCAGTATCTTTCGCATGGCGGGTGCTGGAATTTGCGCACTTAGGAGCTTTATTTCTTGTCGAATGTTCTCCTTCAGTTGGTTACGGGTTCTCGGTTAATTAACATGGACTAGTTCTTTGAGATAAATCCACAAAAAACAGTTTCCTAAGAAAAGTTTTTGGCTATCGAATAATTTCAAGAAATTCGAATACTCCGTACCCAGCATTTTCTCCTGATTCGATAGCCCCAGACTGTTTTTTGTGGGGTAATCTCAAGAAACGAGTCTAAGATAATAAACCTAGAGCCCTTAACTAACTAAAAGAGAACATATGACAAGTATTAAGGCTCTTAAATAAACAAATAGTGCACCTGTTATGCAAAATGTGCTAAAAAGAGCTAGACTATGTGAAGCTGCAAAAAGTAGGCTAAATAAATTTGCATAAAATATGTTACATTTGTGTTGAAAAAGTTTTTTTAAATAAAAAATATTTCAAAAATTATAAGCTTTTGAAATCACTTTGGGACACCCTGTATAATGCAATGCAAAAAATATCATTTAAAGTAATTGAAATACATTTTATACCTACCTTTTAAATTATAAGCAGAGTTTATTAATCTAAGGTCCCTCTTGTGTTGGCGGCCCTGTCGGGTAACACTAAAAGTTACTAGCATTATCAGCTGTAGACAGAGTCGTGCACTCGTGCCACAAGTCGAAGTTTTTATATGGTGTTAATTTTGCAGTTGCAAATATTTGTGTGCAAAGTTGATATATTATTGGTTTTGACTGTTTTTTACATAGTTTTTAGTAGTGTTTAGTCGTGTAGTTTTAATTAGTCTAGGGTTTTGTACAATATGAAGAAGTGCAGTGTTAAGGGGTGTGCGAACAATGCTTTAAACTGCAAATATTTAAAAATGAGTTTTCATAAATTTCCAAGAGGTGATATACTAAGTATACCACAAAATATTATTAAATAATACCATTAATACTGTGTTCTTTTCTTTCATATCTATTTCAACATGTAAAAATTTCAGTTGTATTTTATCTAATTGTTGCCATTGTAAATGTATTGTAGTGTTGTAGTTGTGAAACAAATAAAGTTTAGTTTTGTAGCAATAAACCTGTATTCACATTTTTTTACATAAAATAATTCAATTTATTGCCCAAGTGGAAAATCTTGCTATTATTCTGGAATATCAAGACGCTGTATGCTCCATAAGTAAATAAATAACTAGTTTTAAAAAGTAACATAATTAGTTTTTAAAATAAAATAAATTAAGGATTAATAGACAAGTTTATATATTTATGAAGTAATACAAAAACACCGTCATAAATTCCTAAAAAGAAAAGTTATTATTCTATGGCTTCCAGCATCTGATCCGGAGTTGGATATTTTATAATCTTACAAAGATCTTTAAGATACCTTGTAAAAGCCCATTTCTGATCCTGCACTTAAAGAAAAGCTTCTTTCCGTTGCCCACCGACGGGCTGTAGGGAATCTGTCTTTCTTTTATAGGTATTTTCACGGCTTCTGCTCAGAGGAGTTGGCCAGTATAATTCCTTTTCTGGCAGTTTCCAACAGAGCAACACCTAGTGCAACCTTTATGCATCTTTTTACAGTTCAGCTAGAGAGGCCCCGAACTTCCCGCTTTCTTCGTTCCTTCATCCCTAGAATGTCAAGACTATGCAACCTGCTACCTGCAGAAGGTTTCCCTTTTCTTCCAAAATTTAAGTCTCTTGTGAATAAACTCCCTCTTACCACACTTTAGACACCCACGGTACGTTAGTACTTGGGCCTTAGCCTTTGTGGACTGTCTCAAGATAAAACAATAATTAAAAACCACAAACTTCTTTACTTGCTCATACAATTTTATAAACGTCTAATATACATGGGTATTATTAAAGAAAAGAAAGGTGTTAATATTTCAATATCGTGTTTTTAAAAATAGAGTAAGTACTCATAATTATTACAATAAATTAGCAATCATTAGTATTTTCTACATTTTAATTTTTTTCTCATTTTAAAAATATTTAATGTAGTAGGTTCCATTGAAAAGGTACGTCATCGTCGTGTTGTTGCTTTAATTTTTAATGTCAATAATTAAATTACATTTATTTTTTTTAAATATAAATTTTGTTCGTCGGTATAAAAGCAGTTTCATATTTCCACCTCAATTCGACGCCACTGTCCGGCATAAAATCCAACATGGCCGAAATGGGCCCTTCATATACTTATAAACCAATATACTGCTTACATTGACATATAATTGAAGCCAAGAGAGAGAGAAAGGCATATTCGACGTCCGTTGTAATAACGTATATGTCCATCTCAAGATCGAGTCAGCATATCTGCGCATGCTTTAAAAGCTCGGATTGGTGAAAGTTTAGACGATCGATAACCGTTGTGATGACCAGCCAATAGGATGTTAGAATTTTAGTCATGCGGAGTTGGAAGCTCTCCATCGTGAAATAGACTTATGTTTGGTAGTGCTATCTCTCTCTCTGTTGGCTTCAAAATATCATCACACAGCATATGAGACGTTATCAGTATATTGGTTTATAAGTATATGGGGCCCTTCTTGACGTCACACAAGAGTTTTTAATATGGCGGATGTCATAACCCCCTTAAGATTAATAAACTCTGATTATAAGAATAAAGTCGAGAATAACTTTTGTAAATTATAATTTTTTCAAAAATGCAGAAAATGAAAATGTGTAGGAAATAAATTAAAACTGCCATATATTCTGTAACCCATTTCAATCTTTTTTAAAGTGCATTCCGATTTTTTTTATAGTTTTATAATGAACTTACCAGAAATAACGTTAGAAATTCTAAAACTTAAATTACCTACCCTTTTTTTATAATATATTATTTTACGTTATAACAACAATTTTTTACAATTCATATCATTACATAAGCCTATTTATTAGTTAAAACATATTAAATTTTAGCTTAAACCTGCATACCTATCAACATAGTAAAGTCGTTAAATTTTAAATAATAAACATTTTTTTAAAACGAAAACACAATAACTGCATAAATTTTCAAGGTTAGAAGAGTTTGCTTTAAAATGCAATGAATGAAAGCACTGGAAACTACTACAATACTTTAAACCATTAATTTTTTAAAAACGAATTAAAAATATATTAGATCTTTTTAAAATAAATTTTTAAATATTTCCAAACAATTAAATATAATAATAAATATTTTTATATTTTTGCTTCCTGCAATAATTCTACCTTAACAGAGAAAATGGTTACTGCGTTACTGCAGTATTATTTGGATTTCTTTTTTGTTTTAGATTATACAGGATGTAGCAGAAAGTTGTGGGCAATAGTTAATGGCAGATTCTACAGTTAAAAATATGAAAAATACTTAAAAAACATGGGTCCGAAAATACACAATTTTCATGATGTGTTTAATCTTTTCCGTATACTTTACATTTATCGAAAATCAGTTGGGAAATTGAGATTAGTTTTGGTACAGGCAATTGTTTTACTAAAGGTAACATTCACACTAAACAACACAAGATGTTTAGCATTTGATATAGATTTAAAATTTATTTTAAGGTTTCCTGAAAAATAAATTATTTAATAAAATATTACATATTTATTCCAAAACAGTGCTTTAGAAATAAAAAGCCAGAGAGGCACTTTGTAAGCGAAACTAGCCCTGAGAAAGTGACACTAATTTTTGCTAAAACCAGTGGCGTTCAGTTTTTTCGCTAAACATTTATACTTGCTGGCACAAACGCCACTGATGTAAGTGCTTTAGAAAATTTGTAGTGCAATTTTGTACATGTAAACGTGAATTTTAAAGGTATATTTGCGTGTACCTAAACTCATCTCATCAGGCGAATAATTTAAACACCCCGTATCGTAAAAATGAAGCAGTTCGATTTTTTTTATATTTTAAAATGTCGAATCTGTCCTTATGTTTTCCTCACAACATTCTGTAAAACCCTGTATTATACATTTATTACTATGTCTTAGGACCTGAAGATGGAATAAAACCGAATTTAATACAAACGTTTGTTGGGTGAATTGGTGAATATATAAAATCCATTATCCGAATGCAACTACCTGATTTGGTATAATTAGTAGGTCTGTTTATCTTTAGAAATAGTGTACGCTTTTTTTTATGTAAGCGCTCCTATCGAAGGTGTATTTTAGGACTAGGTGTGCACAAAAAGTGTAAAATAGTGTAAACTATTTCTGAACAAAGAACATACCTATTAATTGCGAGAACGTCTAGATTCTAGATTTTGACAGATTATGTAACTCATAGGCGCACGTAAATTTTTCACGTAGTAAAACTAAAAACAAATCATATTCGGAAAACCTGTTCAGCAGAGGCGTACAATGACTACAAAAAGTGGGGAGCCTTTTTGTAGTTATCAAAATATTTTCAATTTTTTTCATTGTATTTAAAAAAGTGACCTGGGCCCTCCCTGCCCTCCCCCACCTAAATATTGCGCTACTACTATTAAGCAAACTAAAAACCCAAATATGGAATATAAGTTAGTCGCCGAAAGAAAAGAAACAATGTTAAGTAAACAGCATAGGCGTGCGCACAGTGGATGCCGTGGGTGCCGTGCCACCCCCACTAGTCTGAAAAAGATTACTGTATTTAAAATATGAAAATTATTATTTGATAAGGTTCGATTTAAAAATTACAATCCTTAAATTCAAATGTATGAAATGTATCGTATCCAGTTTTATTCATTTCATTAGTATTATAATCATTATTATTAATATTATTATTATTATCTCGGCACCCACACCAGCTTTACCCTGCGCACGCCTATGGTAAACAAAGTAGGATGTTGATTCTGTTGATTGTACAAGTCATATGATATGCATTTAACAGATATTATATTTTGACGGCTACAGTTTTTGACAGACATTATATTTCTATCATTATGTGGGATATATTGAGGAAATATCCCATTTTTATCAGTAATCGTATTTTCCGATTAAGTTCAAATTTAATATATTTTTGGAATGACTGATTTCCACTACCGTTTAGGAGCATTTTTCAACAATAAAAAATCTTTCACCACTTTGTCAAGAAATACTAGAGTTCATGATAACAGATAATCTTTGATAATACGTTGAAATGCTGGTTTTTCTACCAAACCAAAAAGGATAAACTAGCTATTTATTCCGTGACCGAACTTAGGGAGTAGCATAGTTGCGTAATAAAGCACAAATAAAAATTAAGGGTAAGTTTTAGAAAAAGATCACTAACTTATTATGATTTTTTATGAAAGTGCAAAAAAGCTGGCATATATCATGAGACTAAAATCAATGGCGGCTTGTTTATGCTCTTCCAGAAAAACCATCATAAACGTACAATATATGTTTACATGCCATTTTTATATTTACTATAAATAAATTGAATAAATATATCATATTTTTATTTAAAACAATTTATACTGCATAGCACCTGCACGTTCTTATCGAGCAGCCCTCGTAATAGACCGTTGAATAATTCCACTCCCCGGTGGTCGAGATTAGAAACAGAACAACTTTAAAATTAATGCAAACTTTTTTGGAAAATACTATGGCGCTTGCAATTTGAAAATTAAAAAAAATATGATTAGTGTCATTTTAAACTTGAATTAAAAAGCTATTGAAATGTTTATTGTTGATAAAAATAGAAGAATACATTTTTATTTCAAAAAATAGAGTTGCTTATATTGCAAACTCAATTATAATCCGTTTTTGCCTAAAATTAAAAAAAATGGGACATACCCTATCTAAATGGTGTGCTTAATGTATGATATTTTTTGCTTTTGCACGTTGTAATTTCCCTGTTATACAAACGACGAGCCGCCACTGACTAAAATGGTTATTTATTTAACTGGTTTTTTTAGAAAAAACTTTAGTCACACTATTAAATCGGTCACTTTTTATATACCGTTTCTTTCTACGATTTTCCGTAATTTTTATTTCAGAAAAATATTTTTAACTTTTAATTTTTATTATTTCAGCCGAATCCAATTTGATTTCGATTACAACTTGATAGTGTCGCCAAATCTTTGAGTTGCTTGCCAAAAGTGTTAAATAGAGAAAGGTAAGTGGTATAATTAGATTTATATAGAATTATTTATTAACTAAGCAGCAATAGTCACGGCCATCGCATTAAAAGAAAACTGGAGATTAAAGAATTCCCAACATCTTACTCCAGTGGAAGTTCTTGATTTATTTTCAGGGGGAAAAAAAGCTCAAAATATTGCGGAGGCAATACTATCGGCTGTAGACGGGATATTGTATAATAATATCATTATTAATTAACTCTGTAATTTCCTTTCCAAATCGCAACATTTCTTTTTAAAGTAAAAAACCCACACAGTGTTAATGACAGTTTAAATAACGAAAACGTCAAA
>JAHBCN010001016.1:136181-205322 GCA_019359885.1 Listronotus oregonensis
AGAAAACCAAAAAAAATTTTTAAATGCATATTTTTTTTCCCCCGGGGACGATTGAAAACCGATAGTTTTATACCAAACATTGGGTACGCTGACCCGTAGTAGACTTATTTGAAATAGGCGTTTGTGTAATAATGAGTAAATAATAAAACGTTTGTTCCCAAAAAATTGGACTTAAGGGCAAAAAAAAATTAAGGGTTTTAGGAAGAACACTGAAATTTGGGCAAATGATAAAAAAATGATCATCCTACAAAGTAATATGAGAGCTAGCAACGATTTCGAGGGGAAATTTTAGGTCACCCAAATTTTTTTGATATTTCTTTTTTATAGATATTGAGGGGGAATCCCTGGGTCTGGCAGCGGGGAACGGTTGCGTATACAGGGCCATCTTCTCTTTCGAAAAATTGGAAATTTTTAAAAAATTTTTTTAGTTTTTTTTTCATTATTTTTTATGTTCATTTAGCAATATTTATTTCTACTTGCCAGATAGTCCTTTGGCTGGACCCCTTTGAGCATGCTACCAGAGGTCCATGATTTTTTGCAATCACGAAAAAAGGGTTTTAGGGGGCCAAAAAGGGGTTTCAATTTTTTTTTATTCTCATTTTTTGGTCATTTCTTACTTTTTTTTAAAATTTTCTTTTAAAATCGTTGTTTTATTTGAATTGCCCCCAAAATGTTTGCATCAAGAAAAAAAAATTGGCTACCCTTTTAAAAGGGGAAGTATTATTTATTTTTTTTTTGGGAAGATAAACATAATAAAATTGGTTTTTTTAATGAATATTTCAAACACTAGACTTTAAAATTTTTATGTTCTAACAATTAGAAAAGATATGTTTCCCTTTTTCCCCATGGCTTCAAATTCCCATTAACCCACAAATTTTTCGGTATTTGGTTTGAAAATTTAAACCCGTTATGACGTGACATCCTTTATTGAACTAGCTGGCTATTTTCTGTTAAAACAAATATTTTTATGTTATTCTGTTTAGAAGTGCCCTGATACATTATTATATTTTATCAAAAAAAGTTTCCTACAAAGTTATCAAATGTATTCCTTAATAAATCACTACTTTGTTATTTCAAAGTCTGCATACATAACTTGGTACTATCTTCTTAGCATATTTTAAGATGAATATTTACTTGTTTGTGAATAAAATAAAAATGAGATAAATTAGTGTTATAATGTAGCATTTTTATATAACTCTTATGTTATATAAGCCCAACGCGTTCGCAATTTCTGTCAAAAAAAAAAATGGATAATCAAAAACCCGATTTTTAAAATTATGTTTTAAGGATTTGCTTAAACTTAAAAACGAGAAAAAGGAAATTGACAATTGAACCTAATTTAATTTTTGATTTTGTATTTGTAAAGAAAACATAAGGTATATGAAAACGCAGTCTGTTTTACTAACTTTTTTCATATTTTTCCTCTTTATCACAGCCCACGAAGTCAAAGTACTGGTACCTTAATTAAGTGCCTAGTTTTTATTGCCGGTTTCCCAACACTTTTTACGCCATTTAATTTGTTCTTAAGCAATAACTAGCTCTTAAGTTTCAAACATTTTTGCACCAGCTGAAAATCGTCCTTAAGTTTCCCTTACCTTTGTTTGGGAAATTTTCTGTACCAATATCCCTTAAGTGAAAGATTCGACATTTATTACTATTTTGTTTATTTATTTCCCGTTTGTAGTTTTATATAAAAAAAAAGGAAGTTTTAGATTTTGATAAAATAAATGCGATATTAAATAGTTTTCCCCCAAAAAATAATTTACAAACGTTATATTTTCATTACTTTATGGCATTTTCAGGTTTATTTTGATCTTTTTTTTTTTTTTTTGGACATTGTTTGTTATTTTTAGAAACGTTATTACGTTTTTCAAAAGATTCCGGAAAGTACCGGAAAATCATAATGTGCTTGAGTTTAAACATGACAAGTTTGTATTAGTCTTTAAATTTTGGATATTTATTGGTAAATTAAGTAGGTAGATTTAAATTTGTTTACAGAAATAATTTTTTTGTCTTTTCAATTGTGTTTATATCTCATAAGTATTAAACACTGGTCAACCTTTGATCTACGCGGGAACGCCGGAAGCAGTTAGGTGCTACTGGGGGTTTTGGGGGTCCATTACTTAGAGGGTCATTAGGTCAGGTTCAATGTCATTTAAAGGTCAAGTAAAGAAAATACCATCGGAAAAATCTGGAAAAATTAATGTATATTAATCCAGCTGTTATTTACACTTTGAATCTATTTATATGCATAATTTTTCCTCAGCTTTTTTCTCCATTTGACCTTCAAATTACCTTAAACCTGACCTTTTGGAGGTTTATTGACCTCGAATTCCGATTTGCCGACCCCAAAAACATACGTACAATTTTTTTCAGATTTTTCGAATCGTACCTAACATTTCTCCCAAAAACACTTCAAAATGACCTGAAAATGACCTTGGACCTCTAGGAAAAAATATAAATAAGCCCCGGATTCGGATTCAGCGATCTTGAAAACATACGCATGAGTTTTTCCAGATTTTTCCGATGGTTTTTTCCTCACTTGACCTTAAAATGACCCTGAACCTGACGTGATGGAGGTTAATCGACCTTCTGATCGTAATCAGCGACCCTAAAAACCTTGGTAGCACCTAACCGCTTTCGGCGTTCCTGCAAAGATCAAATGTTGACCTGTTGTGTAATTGTTCCCTTTTCATGTCCGTAAATTAGGCGCCCTTTATCTTTACTGTTCCATTTTTGTTTTAAATTTTACAACAAAAAATCGCCGACTTCTTATTGTAATGTCCACAAAATAAAAAAAAAGAAATGTTTGAACATAATGCCTAGACCAGAGGTTCCCAAACTTATTTCGTCTAACCCCACTTTGAAAATCAGTTATTTTGTAGCGCCCCCCCTTTTTTTCGCCTTAAAAACCTCAATAAATATTTTGTCTCGCCAACATTGAGCAATAATAATACAACTTTACAATATTAAGAGTATCGGGGTAGAGACGGAGTAGCGGGAGGGCGAGGAGGCGATGCGTGCGTGCGGCGGTACGTAACGTCTAGAGGTAGAAAGTTCGAATCTTTTTACTAAATCGATTCATTCACTTGAAAAGATTCTTTGCAACCGATTCACTTTATTATGATGCCGGTCGGACTCGGTCGGTTTTTTTAATTCCACAAAAAATGTAATATTATCTTTAATAAAGACATTATTTACATTTATTTTATTTTGGTATAAATTATTTTAAAAATATATTTGAAATAAAAAATTTCAAAAACTATAATTAATAAAACCTACAAATGTACCTCCAAATTAAGTTTTTTGTTCAAAAGAATAGTTAAAACAAATAAAAAAAGTTCTTTAATTGCCAAATAGGTATATAACCAAAACTTAATTGAACCGAAAATACCCCATAAATTGTTTCCTAATACACCTTTTGGAATGTAGCAAAATCGAAATATAAACAAACCGACCGCCACTTGCCAGGTCGTAGCACAAAACGAAGATTTGGCGTCATAAAATACCAAATTGCCAAATCTTCGAGTTCGATCCAAATCTTATTAGTGACCTTATAAACGAAAAATATCATCCAAACTGGTTCGTTATTCATCGCAGAGCGATGAGCAAGTGGCTCAAAAACGGGTTGAATCCATTGAAAACAGGGAATTAATTTATTTGAATCAGTGCACTGATTCGTTCTTTTTGAACGAATTGTTTGCGAACGACACCGAACGACGTCAGTCGTCGGACGGTCGCGAGCCGCGACTGTGTATTTGGGCTCCTGCACTCCGCAAACACGGACCACGAACGTTGACGAACAAAAAATACAGGATTGAACCAAATAAATCGTACAATTTTGTTCGCGCCAAACGTGAATTTAATTGAACCTTCCAATTTTAATTTTATTTTTCGTTTTTTACTGATTAGGTACAAAAAAAACCCTCGTTCGGCAAGTACTGCCTGGCGGCAACAATATAAAAGTATTTTTAACACGTGTCTTCGGAGGGGGGGCCCCTCACCTGCGACACTTAAAGACACGAATATCTTTCAGTGTTTGTTACCTGTTACTAAATATCCTAAGATATTAATAGCGTTAATTTATATTTATACAATAAAATAGAAAAAAATATGAAAAATAAATGGTTGTTGGTATTGAAGGATTTTAATTTCAGTAAATTTTTAAAATATGAATTAGCTGAAGTTCCTCCCCACTCCCCCAAAATCACATCAGCGCCCCCAATTTTTTTTTTGTGTCCCTTACCGCCCCCCTCTAGGCCTCCAGGCCCACAAGGGGTCGTTACTCACTTTGAGAAAGACTGGCCTAGACGTAACAATTTTTGAGAAAAATGTTGATTTAATATTTACAAAAATGTAAGCAAGATTACTTCCGATCATTCTGTCAATATGCATTGTGAAGGCCAATAATCAATAAGGAGGAAGATGCAACGTTACCGTCTTTGTAAGTACCTTAATTAAGTCCCTAAAATTATATTTTGGGAAAGCAAAATAAATTAAGTTTTCCTTAATTTTAAATTCTTAGTAAAGACCTACTTAAGATAATTATGGGGACCGACTATTAGAGGTTTAACCCTATTTCTCCAGTTCCGTTAACGTGTCAAAGGGCCAAACATGCAAATGCATTTTACGGAACCTTTTAGATAAGCTTTTGTCAGCACGTTATACAAATCGCATCCCCTTTTTTTCCCTGTGGCAACAGTCAAAAGTGGAAGAAAATGTCATGTTGACATATTTTTAAAAGTTTTATTTGATTTAAAAAAATTAAATAGTGAGGTAAGTGTTGCTTAGGCTTACCGGCCTTGATACTGTAATGGCTAATCTACCGGACTCAAATTAATTATGTAGGTAGGTTTAAAGTGAGTGGATATAACAGCCTTCCACCGCGACCGATCAGTCTATTGTGGCTCAAATTGTACTTGAAGATCTACCAGACAGTATAAAATAAATTATATATATTTTTATTATTTGATATTTTTTTTTTTTACAATTTGGTACATTCTTGAACGCAGTCCAAAACTATATGTTATTTGTAAAATCTCCATAAATTTTATGACATAACTTTAAGTGCTTTTTTATCTCTGTGCAATAAAAAATATTTATTGAAAAACAATAAAATATAAAAATTTTTGACTAACGTTCTTTTATTAAACAAACAGCAAATTAAAACTATTTTGAGTTCTGCAAAGCGGAGTTTCGGCTTTTTTGTTTAATGTTACCTCTTTCAATTTAGGGTTTGCATTTCTTAAAATGGTAACTTATCTGTTCTACTCTTTACTCAAATTTCCAGATTTATGGAGAACCAAAACTAGGAAGTGCCAGAGACCATCATCATTCTATTCGACGTATTTTCCAAAAAAATTAAAAGCATATTTTTTGGTCGGATCTTGTTATTTTAGATATATATTTTGTAGAATAATCGTGATAAAATAGTGAATAATCGTAAACCTGTGTTAAGTACATTTTGGCTTATTTTAGTTATGCACTTCATTCAAAAACCCGCAAGATACCTAAATAGGAAAAAAATAGTGCTAATAAATTTAGGCTTGCCTTCGTGTGAATGCGTTTGGTTATTTTAAAAATTCTTGATTATTTTGAAATTTCTGCATTTTTGGCAAAAAATGGGAAAAAGCTTTTTTGTAGAGAATAAACTTGCCTATCAAAATGGTGCCTTCTAAAATTTAAAAAAAAACATTACGTTGCAATGTAAACAACAATTTTAAAAAATAATCTATTTTGCTTTACAATTAACGACTTAAAACAAAAAAAGGAAGCTAACGTCAGATGACCGTTTCTAAAAGTCTAGAAATCTACGAAAAATGGCATAATGCCTATTTCATCTAGCCAGTCTCCCGCACCACAGTCTTATGTTGAACGGATGGCTTGTAAATACTCACAAGGCTGTCAAACCAACTGTAGATGACTCGCGTCTAGAGAAACCCCTGATATTATTGCTGGCGAGCTTCTTGACAGTGTTGACACACATGAAACATGCTTTATTATGCAGGGACTCGGCGCGTAATTTGAAAAGTAGGCTTTTTCTAAATAATGCATTTAATATAAAAAAAGCAAATCATAAGTCTTTTCTAATACGTCTCCGCATTTTTTAGTCTGATATATAATTGGGGAAAATAAAAAGCCGCTTTGCTAACCAGAACTAACCTTGACCGACTAGAACTAAGGGCTTTTGAATTTGTCTAAATTATCCCTACACAGAAGTTATAAACAAAATTTTTATAATTTTTAATATGATTGAAGTTATATATTTTTTTTAAGTGTAATTATATATTCCCGGGTTTTTTCTAATACGTTGTTAAAATTGTGTTCATAATTTCTACAAATAATTTAGACAAATTCAAAAGCCCTAAGTTCTAGTCGGTCATGGTTAGTTCTGATTAGTTAAAGCGGCTTTTTATTTTCTCCAATTATATTTCAGACGTAAAAATGCGGGGACGTATTAAAAAAGGCCCCAAATTATTACATAGATTTAATAAAAACCTTTTTTTTTTGTTCCCACCGTGTATTTTGGCAAGTAGTCTAAATTCGGAATTGATTCTGATGCTACCCGCTAAATGCTAAACGTTAAAAATCTGTGTGCAAGCTCGTGCTATTTATTAATGAGATATTTTATTTTCTGTCAGTGAAATTTATGCCATTTACAAAAAATCAATTCAGATTGGCAAGAAAATCCGGATATTCCCGATATTATATTACAACAAGCGGCAGAAGTGAGTGCAGATTTATTACCAGTGAAATCCAGGTTGAGATATAAACATGAATATCACATTTTTACCGAATGGCGGACTCAGAAAAGAATCAAAATTGTGAGTGAAGATATTCTTTTAGTTTATTTTTCTGAAAAAGCCAAATCTATGAAGTCATTCACCTTATGGAGTCGATTCTCCATGTTAAAAAGTTGTTTGGCAATAAAAGAAAATTCTCACAACCAATATCCAAAAACTATCGCTTTTTTAAAAAGACAAGCTGTAGGATATGTACCAAAATACAAGGTTTTTACATCAGAACAAGTAACCAAATTTTTATGTAAAGCTTCAGATGGACAATATCTACTAGCAAAAGTAATTTTAGCGTTTGGAATCTTCGGCGCATGCCTCAGAGATGATTTAATACGTTTGAGTTTAGACGATGTCGTGTTCTTACGAGATGGAAAAACTCACAGGTCAAGAAGTTTTACCATAGCCAATAAAAATTGCAAATTCAATCCCTGTACACTTTACCGTAAATACGCAGATCTCCGCCCTAAAAATATGGAGAGTCGAAGATTATTAATTTGTTGCATAATGAAACCAAAGATGTTACGCTCAACGTGTTGGGTGCCATACTATCAGTGGTATTCCATTAGTTGTTGCAAAATACTTAAAACGAAAAAATCACGAAGAATATACCGGACATGGGCTAAGGCGTTCTTCGGCTACCATCTTGGTAGAAAGCGGCGTTGATTTGCTCACTTTGAAAAGACACGGAAGATGGCTTTCTTCCAATGTAGCAGAAGGATATATAAAGGAGTCCATACAAAGACAAATTAAAGTATCCCAAAAGTTGTTTAGAACGAGAAATTGTCATGCGCGCACGGAAAAATCGTCATTTCCGTACTGGTAATGGAACATACTATTCCCAACGGTTTTTCGCAACAGACTAAAAAGTTAGGTTGTAAATTTTTATTGACATAAAAATAAAATGACATGTTTGTTTTGCGCAGACGCAAAAAGACATATTTTATTGGTCAAATATAATATTTTTAAGTTTCATAAATTTTTGTATGAACGAGGCTGGTGAAAATAAAATTAAACCATAAACCATTGGTTAAATTAAAATTAATTTAAATTTTTGTTTGAACCGACCTTTAATTGATAGTAATATTAAATCTCAGACTCACTCGCCGGCATGCCAAAATAAGATAAATACTATCATATTAAGGACTTAAAAGAAAAAATAAAAAATAAAAAGAGAACGTTACAGTTATGTCAAAAATAATAAACAGTGCCTTCCATAAATGCACATAAGTTATTTGGAACGGAACAGCTGGTAAATCTTGGGTTGGGTCGCTTTTTTAACTTCGTGAATCATGATAATTTATTTAATTTTATTAATGTCACTGCTCATATACTTAACTAAGTATCTTAAAAAAAATCATGTTGGAACTACTCCATCATCTTTTATGGTTATCAGACACTAAGATGAAATGGCATATTTGGTGAAAGTTATACCGTTGAATGAAATGGTTTCTACAGGGGCGGATTAAGGAAGAACTGCGGTGAGCGTGTGACCCCTCTCACTTTGGTTAAGAATTTATATAAAAAAAATCTTAAATTTTAAGAGTACTTCAAATCTAAGCTTACTACACTTCTCACACACAACCCCCATTTCAAATACGATTTTTTCAAGATTCTTTAAATCGAAATAATAATATTTCTAAAATTAAAAGTCTCTCCAGCATCAAGCTGCTTAAAACTACCCAAACGAAAATTATCCTAATAATTTAAAAAAATCTATTGTAAAGAGAAAAAAATTGTAGATTTTTTTTATATTATAGCTAAAGCATTTAGTTGACCTTTAAGCATGTCGTTTTTTTTAGTTTTTTTATGCAAAAATGATTTTTATTATACGTTTAACGCTATTAATTTTAACGTATTTTATATTTCGTCTTGGTTTTAACCTAGAGCCCTTACGCACCTTTGACTTGCTTGCAAAATGGGGGCTATTATACCCCCGGATGGATTTGCTCAGGAATTCGCCAGCTCTCCCTGTTGTTGTCAACGTGAGCTTTCCCGAACTTTGTAGATGAAACTTCTGGATAGTCGGGCTCTGTAACGCCAGAAATTCAGAACTTTTCCAAAACTTAAATTCTTAACTAAAAAATTATCGATGCAATATCGGGCACAAACAATGGCGATCCGACCAAGAACTGCTACTGGTATTACGTATAACCGCTTTCTGTCAGTAGCTGTCACTTCCTGTTGAGCGCGCATCTATCTTCCGCCATGAGAACAAATTGCTCGTGCGTTGGCCCCACAAAAAATAACAGGTATAGGAATCTTCGTTCACAGCGCTTACCCCCAGAAGAAGGACTCCATCGTTTGGCATGAGTTTCTCCTTGATCTCCGAGGGTGAAAATACTTGATACGGTTCCTTCAACCTTCTACCCGGAAAAAACTGTGTAGTTTTTCTATCGCGCGAAATTCACTTTTCGGAGGTCAAACAGGAACTGTACACACCTTTTAGCCGCACAAAATTTAGCGGCCAGCTAAAATCGTCGAGCATATACCCACTAGAAGCAGCCTTGTCGCTTGGCCGTGCAAACAAGAGTGCGAGAGAGAAAGAAGAATAATTTTCTTTCTCGCACCTTTGTTTTAATTAATCGGAGGAACAAGTATATACCTCGCTCTGCATTCTTATTCGTCACTAGGGTATGTACCTCTTCCCGCCGATCAATCAGAACAAGCGTGCGATGGAGAAATGGTATAGGCCTATTCTTCTCTCTTTCTTGCACGCTTCTTTGCACTGCCCAGCGGCAAAAGGGTGCAAATTGAATGGCGCAAAAAAATTAAAAAAATAAGGTAAAACTTCTCAACCCCAAGGATTTTTGCCAATTTTTTTTAAAGTTTTTTAAAGATTACCAAGGCAAAAAAGGGAATATGTAAGCAAAAAGGTAAAAAAGTTTAACCTGTTTGACCCCAAAACATATAACTGCTTTTAGGTTTTAAAACTTGTCCCTTTTTAACATTTAATTTTTTTACTTATTTTCTGGGTACAGTGTTTTAAGTTATTTAAATTATAAAATTTAATTTGAATATAATATTAAAAAAAAATAAATGTTTTTCCCCTTTTAGGCCCTTGAGCCAAAAACAAAATTTTTGTATGTGTGCCTCGGAGGGGTTATAAGCGTAAGAAAAGATGTTTTACATCAGCAAGACGTGATATGCCAAAACCAAAAAGTGATTTTTTCTGTTGTAAAGACCACTTTAATGCAAGTTAAAATAAGATTATAATTAACAAATAAATAAATAACTTTGTAAATATATTTTTTTCTACTTTGGTTCAAATATCAAGTATGGTAAAAAGATGTTTTATTTTGTTTTACCCATAAAATAAATACTTACAATGCTGTTTTTGACTTCTTATTTCTGCTGAATTAAAAGGTTTATCATTTTTAATGTAATCCCTTACCATGAAAATATTTACAGAGGGTAAATTGTTTGTGGAAGCTTTGACAAATCCTTCGCTATCCATTATGAATAAAAAACACTTTATTTAGCCACGCAAAATAAAACAAAAAACTAGTTAAACTGTATTTATATGCGAAGTGACGTCACGAGTCGTTTCGCAGGCCCTTTAAACTTCTACGTTTTACCTATATTTTCGTACCTGAAATATTCGGTACTGGCTGTGTTATACGGATTTGTAAGATTATAAAATTGACCTGGGGACTCCACTCTAGAAATTTATGTGTATTTCGCTTTGTTTAAAATATATGGATATTACCCAATTGGGCATACTTTAAAAAGAGGTTTATATAAAAGTTTTAGAAGTTTTTATGAAGACTTTATATATGACATTGAAATAAACAATAGACGATCGGAAAATAGAAAAATCTTATTTAATATTTTTTTAAAAATCAAACAGACTGTATTTTATTAAAAATATAAAATCTTCACGTTTTCCAGTTTTTAAAAATGTAAACATCTTTATGTTTGGATAAGCAATTTTGTAACAATTTGACTTCAAATTTTTACTTATATGCAAGAGAGCATCCCTCTTTAGGTCTAGTAAGCCGTTAAAGCCAAACAGAACTTCTATCGTCATCATTGGCCAAGCGGGATCCAACATAGAAGGGCTGTTTAGCTTTTACGGCTTACTAGACCTGGAAGGAAATGAAAATTAAGGGGAAAATTTTTACAAAACTGCTTATTCAAACATAGACATGTTGGCAACGTGTCACTTACAGTGTAGGTAAAATAATAACGCGGCTATTAAGACACCTTTCAACATGATAAAAATGACGTCAAATATCATGTAGTTTATTATTATGTAATTATCAAGAGTAACATGTGTCAAAAATCACATTTGGCAAAAATTGTATTTGTCAAAAATAACGTATGTAAAAAGACATATGTTAAAAAAATTATCTACCTAAAATAACATCTGTCAAAAATGACATTTTTTATTTTAGCTAGTTGGCACATATCAAAATACCATTTGTCAAAACTCCGTTGTTTCGCGTGCTTTTATGATTTTTAAGGTACTCCTGAAAAATGCTGTTAACCTATTCCAATGACTCATATATCTGTCACAATTGAGACCTTGTCTTAAAATCTTTTCTTGCCAAATTAAGATTAATTCAGTTATTGAGTTTCTTTAATATATATTTTTTTAATTTATATTTTGAAAAAATCCCACATAATCTGTCAAAATTAAGACCTTGGCTTAACCAAATATTACGTCATATTTGATTCAATTTAGTTATCATTATTTGTATGTTTTTTTAACATCTAATACTTAAAAGAAACATCATTAATATAAGCCCATAATTTACACATTCTGTTAAAATGCCCAAACCAGTTAATATACCAAATATGGTTTGATTGCTTTAACGTGTTCTGTTAATATTTTTTTTTTATTTCACCCAAAAAATCCGTAACCAAAAAACGTACCCATAACCTATAAAAAAGCAACGTTTTGGTGATAAATTGGCCACCGTTTTAAAATCGGTACTTTAAAACAAGAATACATTTAAGAAAAAATAAATAAATCTGACACAATTATATAGGAATATTTAAAAATATTTTACTCTTTATAATAAAAATTGGTCATTTAAATACGTCTTTTAGAGTTTAGATCGTTTTTACATAATCATATTACGTTGATTTATTTTTTTGTATTATTATTTATGAATTCATGATATCCAAAAAAGAGATATATTTATAGATATTTACCAGATTTACAAAAAAAGAAATAAGTAACAAAAGCAAGCTTTCAAAAAATAATAAAGTAATTAAGCCGTTCCGTGAGAGATAAAGATAATTTAGTATCACTACCATATAATTTTCGTATTCATGGCAATAAAGCGTGAATAAGTAGGAAGTAAAACATGGTAATAAAGCATCATATGGTACAACCCCATTTTGAAATAAAATCTTTAAATATGCATGGCAAATTGTGGTCGGTATTGGCCGCTCACATCAAACAAGAAACACATGGTTTTTATTTTACGAGTTTACACATCAAGAATTTTAAACAATACAGGGTATTAAATCCATAAAATTCGTTGTTGTGTAACCAAAATTATCCCAATGGTCAATGTTTAAAAAAAAATTATAAAAGGAGCACTTTTTAACCAAAATTGTTATGTATATGAAAAAAAAAAAAAAAAAAAAAAAAAAAAAAAATATATATATATTTTTTTAAAAATAAACACCCCACATACCCCAAAAAAATGATATGAGCAAAAAAAATTTCGAGGGTACAGAAAAATTGGAAAAAAAGTTTAGTTTCCATTGCCGTATGGCATCTTTGGAAATTTTTTCGATTTCGACATGTTCACGGCATTTTTTGTGGAGTAAAAAAAATTCAAAGCTGTCCAAAATTGGCGGGAAGGTCTTTTTTCCAATTTTTTGAACGAAATCTGATTTGTTGACACCAAAATAAAATATTTTGTCTCATGTAAATTTTTTAAAAAAAAAAAAAAATTTGCTGGCAAAATTGAATTTAAAAAATGATCTTTATTTCAGTTTCATAAATTTTTTACCCGAAAACGAGTCCTACAAAAAAATTTATAGGAGATCTTAGAATTCTTCAGAGAATAAGTGGGAATTTTTGCAGAATTTTCGGAAACATTTTTGATTTTTCTTATTTTTGCAGAGGATAAAATTTTGGCAAGTTATAAAATGTTAAAATGAGAAAAATCAAAAATGTTTCCAAAAATTCTGAAAAAAATGCCCATGTATTCTCTGAAAAATTATAAGATATTTAACCTTCATAAAAAAAGTGTAGGACTCGTTGTTTTCGTGTAAAAAATTCATAGATCATTTGTACATTCAATTTTGCCAGCGAAATAATTTTTTGAGAAACAAACAAAATATTTTATTTTTGAGTCAACAAATCAGATTTCGTTTAAAAAATTCCAGCTATTAGCCCAGTAAATAAGCCGAAAAATACTGTGAAATGTGAAAGAGTTTATAAACAAGCTTCGATTTGTAAAATTTTTGTTTTTTCATATTCTGTAGACCCTCAGGAACATTCATCACCACTAACATCCGCCTTGCAATGAAAAATAAAAAAATTAGGGTAGTTTTTCCACCCCCAAATAATCTCCACTAGTAAAACTGATAAAAAAAATTAAATTTAAAATTTTACCTCGGAAATTGTCTCTCGGGTGTTTTTGGGGTCGCTGATTACGAATTCGAGGTCAAAAATCAAAGCACCCTATTGAAACCACCCCTAGAAATTACAGAATTAGGGAAATTTTTATAAATAAAAATTTTACCTCGGAAATCGTCTTTCGAGAATTTTCGGGGACCGAAGTCTAGTTACCACAAACTTTCAATATAATATGCGCACGAGTTTTTGTTTTAAAGTAGTTAAATTATTGAAAAAATAAATTACGAGTTTAATAAAATCGTTTTTCAAGTTTTCTTTAATTTCAAAAAAACCCAAACAAATTTTCCCCGTTTCTGTATCTCCTGGGGACCCCCAAAACCCCCGAGAGACGACTTTCGAGGTAAAATTTTTAATTTTTAAAATTTCCCTATTTCTGTAACTTCTAGGGTTGCTTTTAATGGGGGTGCAACCACCCTCACTTGATTTTTGACCACGGATTCATAACCAGCGACACCAAAAACCCCGAATTTTCGAGGTAAAATTTTGACTTAAAATTTCCCCATTTCTGTAACCCCTAGGGGTGGTTCTAATGGGGTGCAGCCACCCTCATACGATTTTTTACCATGGATTCGTAACCAGCGACCCCAAAAACCCCCGAGATTTCGAGATTTCGAGGTGAAATCTTGAATTTTAAAAATTTTTCATCTGTTTTACTAGTGAAGATTATTTGGGGGTGGGAAAACTACCCTAATTTTTTCACTTTTTATTCCAAGGCAGATGTTAGTGGTGATGAATGTTCCTGAGGGTCTACAAAACACGAAAAAAAAAAAATCCAAATTGGAGCTTGTTATAATCTTTTCCACATTTTTCCTTATTTATTGGGCTATATTTTAGATCGGTTTAATTTTTTTCTTTACTCCACAAAAAAATGCCGGAAACATGTCGATAGCGAAAAAATTTTCAAAGAATTACCATACACCTTTTTTCCGATTTTTCTGTACCCTCAAAACAACAAGTTTTTGTTTGAACAAACCTGAAAAATACCCTTATATGCCTTCCAATTTTAAATTTTGATAGCTTGTATCTTGAAAACCATTTGACCGATGACAATTTTAACATCAGAACAAGCGTCTCTTCAAGTACTTTCAAATGATATTTTAAGTAAAACTTTTATTAAAAATACGCGGGGATAATTAATTTGTTAATAACCAAAAAATTGTTCATAACTTAAAACAGTTGCTGATGCCTCCAATTCAAAACGCGAAAGGTGCTATTATTAACTTTTTTTACATAACTTTTAAACTTTGATCTGGGGATCCAGATCCTGCAGTTTTCCCTGAAAATCCATCGGAAAGGCTCACCCTGTACAAAATACCTTTAAACTACCTTTCATTAACGTCTCAGTAATGTCATCCACATAAGACCCGCAGTTTAATTTGGATCTCGAATCATACTCATCAACTATTCAATCCTTTTTATCTAAAAATAAAGTACAAAAAATAAATAAGAACATATTGAGCAGATGTCATGTTAACATGTTTGCATGTTTTATTATTCTTTAATGGGAAATAAATAGAGGCACTATTCGCATCTAAACTTTAGCATTGTAATATAATACATTTATACAATTAAATATGTAAATATGCACCCAGAACATTATTTTACGGGGTTTTAGTATTCTTATGGACAAGACAGTATGCAGTATACAAATCAGAATCAAAGTAGAGCTAATGATTGACAGGAAAATAAGCAAACTTGAATTGAAAATGTATGTTTGGCATTGCACAGCTTGAGATAAGTACGTATGCAGGATGTATAGTGTATTTTCAGATGAAGTAATTTTAATAAGTTGGTGAAAACAAAGCTGCTGTAAATCGTTCACGTGCATGGCAATGACATTTGGAAAATATACCCAGTCATGAAATATTTAAAGTTCATTATAAATTTTTAAAGGTATCATTATTAAAATTAGATCATCGAGTCTACCTCACATGAATTTTTAATTTTTAAATAAATAAATATTAAGTTGTAGTGACAGCTTTTGATTTTTATAGAGACAGATACAAAAAAAAATTGTAAAAACATGTCGTTTTTATTATTTTTGGGTGTTAAAGATGAAAAGAAATAAATAATAAATTAATTCAAAAATAAATAAATTTAATTTTCAAATGAAATAAATATTAACTCTCTTTTTGAGGTACTAACTTTTTGGATAAGTTGTTTTGAGTTTGTCAAGTATTTTTGGCTAAAAACAAGATATTTCTAGTATAACACTAATAATAACAAACTTTTGGCATGGCCATGAGGCCACTTTTATTACCATTATAAAGTAGTATTTTTAAAAAAAGTTTAAATCTAATTTTGTAGAAAATTATCGTTATAAACTATTAGTTTTGTGAAGATATATAAATGATAAAAAGAAAAAAACACAATTTCCCTATTTTGACATTATGTCAAAAAACAAGAATTATTTAGTTTTAAAACCAGAATTTACAGAAAACTTAGACATCTTTTTCTTCTTCTTCTTCTCACCGGGGAGCAGTCTTGATTCATTCTTTTACAAGTCTATATAACCCCGAGACTGGTTAGTTGATATATTCCTGTGGGCTCATTTTTAGTTGCCTAAATTGTCTTTTGTGATTCAACCCTTCACATTCGCAAAGTATATGCTAGGCTTTTTGTTTCCCCTTGTCGCACATTCTGCAACTTGGTCCTCATTGTATGAGCCTATCTTGTTTAGGTGTCCTCTTAAGGCGGCGGCTGACTTGTAACTAAACGTTGTAATGTAACATTTTACACATCGAACATTCACGCAGTGAATACAGAAAACTGCGCCGTTCGCGGCGAGCTGCTCGCACTCGCCGCTGCTCCATCGGGTTGTCGGTTTTTTCACGAATCCCTTTTAAGTATTCGGCGCTAGTCAATCAATGAATCAGTTTGTTTGTTGCGAGCGTATCGAAAGTCGTGGTTTTTTCCTGTTTTATTATATAAATTTATTTTCTGAGGTTTTGCATTTTGTGTAAATCATGATGCAGTGGGATCGTGAGAAAACTCTGCTTTTTATTGACAATGTGGAGAAAAAGCAAATCTTTGGGATCCCTGTCATAAGGATTAGTTTTAACAAATTTAAAAAAAATAACGCATAAAAGGAACTGGCGGATGAAATGGGGATAGATATAGAAGAATGTAAAAAAATTAACAGCCTATTGAAGTCGCTTAGAACAAAGTTAGCTAAAATGAAAAAAAGCAGCGGAACTTTCTGTCACTGTTATCGCCCTTTTAAAGGAAGTATCTGCTTTGGCCACTTTTGGTCCGATCAAGTTAACCAGAAGTTCAAAATCTGTTGCACTCATTTGAATAAAGTTTTTGTATTGGCCTGTGAATTCTTGATTTTTGAGAATGCTTAATAAAGTCTGTCCACCCTTTTGTTGTCTGCTTTTTGAACAAATTCGTTACCCAAACGCGTTTTTTTCTTTTTTCGTCTTTAAATAACAATAGCGTACTAGCAGAAATGCAAATGCGACCTCCATGTCTGACATTTTCGACGACACTGTGAAGACGAATGGTGGATCACTCGTGAACCGAGCATTCAAACGCAAATATTCGCTACAATGTGGTGATGAACTGAACGTTTGGTTACAAGTCAGTGGCCGTCTTTAGTTTATCGTTAGCAACCTTACTGTTATGCGATCCCTTTTACTATTTTGTCTGGGCCGTTCTTCCTTCATTCTTTTGGATGGGTCTCTTGTGAAGCTTTTTCCATGTCTTATTCTACTAAGGTTTCCCCAGTATTCCTCGTGTTTGTTTTGGATCCATTCCTTGGTTTGTTCTCGTGCTGTGGTTTTGGTCAACCTACAGATACAAAGAGATACCTAAATTTGGACTTAAATTACCCAATATCTCAATAATGTTTAAAAAGACAGATGTAAAAAGTCAAAGTATAGACCCTGAAAAAGATTTTTTTAAATATTTTAAGTTTAAAATAATTATCCTCTTGTTTTATAAATAACGGCGTTCTCTTTAAACAACAACATTTAAGACAAAATCAAAATTGACCTATCAGAAATTTATTTTAACCATACATTCCTGGCTTATTAAATATTATTTAACGAATAGGTTATACATTTAATATTTGTACTAACCACAAACTATACTGAAATACTTCTAATATTTTAGCACCAACCAAACTTAAAAAAGACGTAAAATAAAAGAAAGTGCATATCATATATTTATATTACTAAATAAAGATAATAGTGTCGTAATCAGTTAATTTAAATATTACATGGTTACCTTTGCTTGATGACGGATAATTTCAGAAAAACTTAAAATCCATTAATCGTCCAGTAAATGAAGGGACAAAGCTATAAATAAACCTGTACAGTTTTCCCTTGTGACGCAATGCTTAGGTCTTTGTGGAAGCTTTCGAGCGAAAAAAAGTTTATCAACATTAACAAGTGGGAAAGGGCTGAAAATGGCCCCTCAAGGCCCGAGAAATGTTTTTTCCGCTAATAAATGCCAAAATATGCAAACTGAAGAATTTTTGTTTTAACTAAAAATGAAGATCGCCTTGTAGTCTACAAAAATGGTTCTTATAATTTTTTTCGAAAAATCGATAGTTTTCGAGATAACGGCACCCAAAAGTCCCCTCATTTTAGCTGCCGCTCTACCGCTAGAATGCCGCTACTCGTATGTTTATGGATTTACTTATAAGCGGGCGGACGAATTGTTCCATTACTTGGGCAATAATGTACATTTTTTAATCATTCAAAGTTCATCGTAATGGGAAAACCTGTACCTATCTTTGCATATCAGTTTGGGTCCATTCTGATTTTTCTAGAATATAAAAAAAGGGGTAAAAGTTTTTTTTTCACAATATTTTGGGAGTATCTCATTAACTTATTGGTATTTAAAAAAAATGGTTTGTGATTAACATTTCTTTTTCATAATAAGACCTTAGCAAGTGTTCAATGATTCCAGAAAATTTCCTTTACCATCTTTCTTGCGTTTTGATAAAAAATTGTTTTGCCCATCTGCATTTTTAGCCTACTACCACATCTATCCAGTGTGGAATGTTATGGATTTTTCGACGGCCGTTTTTGCGAAAAATATTGGTGTTGGAAAAAATAGTAGGAAACCATTTTTGTAGATTTCGAGGTGATCTTCATTTTTTGTCTAAACAAAAATTCTCTAATTCCCATATTTTGGCAGATATTCGCGGGAAACTCATTTTTGGGACTTTGGGGGCCATTTTCAGCGGGTTTCCACGTCGGAATCGTGATAAACTTTTTCTCGCTCGAAAGCATTTGCGAAGACCTAAGAATTGCACCACAAGTAAAAACTGTACAGATTTATTTACAGCTTTGAGTACCTTCAGGTCTTCAGTTACTGGACTATAACTCATCACCCTTCTTATTTCTAAAAATAATAAATGACATTACGTCTTAGAGACTGAAAAAAGAGATCCCAGAACCTTCTCAATTTTTGTGTCAAAATTCTAGCAATTTTAATGTTAACTAATATTTAATTTTCAGTTAGATTTTTCTAGATTAGAGCCACCAAAACGTAAAAAGTATATGTATTTTTTATTTTTTTCGAGGGCTTTTTAAATTTTGTTATTTTAGGCGATCTGCCAGTTTATAGGGGTCAATAGGGTATTTGTTTAGATGTGTGGCTCCACCTATTTTTAATTATAAGAAATCCAAAAATAGAGATATAACATGTTTTTTTTATTATTTTGTTCTATTTTACGGCGGATTTACGAATCTTGTAAGTAAAACCAAAAATTATTTTTTTTTCGGTGTTAATTTTTATTTTGAAAATAAAAAAATGGGTATTTTTTAAGTTGTTTGTCAATAAAATGCAAGCAAAATCTAGTCATTGTTTTATATTCTACGTGTAAAGACAAATAATTAAAAAAAAATCAATTTCTAGAATTTTTAAATATTTAAAAAAAAAATTATTCAAAAAATTGACATATTTGATTTTTTTTTTAAATTCTATTTTTGATTAACTTTAATAATAAAAAGGTTTAACAATTCAAAAAGAAATTAAGCATGTTGATTTTACATTCCAAAAAAGTAGAGCCACATATCTAAACAATTACCTTCAATAGATGAGCAAAGCAAGACCAAGACCAAGACCGGGCTAGTCTTGGTCTTGGTCTTTGGTCTTGGTCTTGGTCTTGGTCTTGCAAGCCCAAAGAAGGTCTTGGTCTTGGTCTTGGTCTTGCTGCAAGAGTCTTGCTGGTCTTGCTTTTTTTGGTAGTAATAATTTAAATTAAGCAATCTTAGATAAAATATATATTTTTTTAATACTTACAAATAAATAAAGATGGAGACTATATTTTTTGCTTTAAAATTTTAAAATATACCAATTTTAACCTTACATTTACATTTAAATTATTTGATTAAAAAGGATATTTTAAATGTAGGGGTTTATTTATTTATAGCGCTTCATTTTAGTGATAGGAAATATTTAAATTTTCTTTTAAGAAGCATATGAAATTACAATATTGAGTGCTCTAAGGGCAGAAAAAAACTTTTAATTTCAACCAAATGTGAAATTTCCATGAAAATGATTCTGATATGTAAACATTGGTTTCTAATTCAAAAAAAAAGGTATTTAGAAATCTTTTCAGTTCAAATAAATTTTCTATGTTCAAATTAGTCAAAGATTTGCCGTACTAAGTTTGTACAAATACTTTATAAACATTCTGCATATACAAGGTGGCTCGATAGTGCGACAAGGATCGATATATCCGAAACCGTTCATAATGGTAAAAAACTTAATATACAAAAATTATAGAAAAAAGGGCGTAAAATATAAAATTATTCTCTATTTCAGATTTTCAAAAAAATTCACTACCACTCAAGAAAACTTCCTCATTTTTAGCTTATAACCTAAAATAGAAGATTTATAGCAAAAAATTAATTTAAAAAAATCGCTTCCCTGTATATTATGCTGGAAATTCTTAAACTGTCATATAGGTACAATGTCGACGTAGATGGTTTTTTATATATCATTTTCGGTTTTGACAAAAATGACGTCATCATTATACTTTTGGCACTGTTTTGACTTTTCCCTCTAAACCGGAAGTGAAATTTAAAATCCATTTATAAAAAAAGTATTCCTATATAAAATGACAAATATATTTTTTATTAAACCATCACTTTTACATTTATATCTTAGTTTAAAGGAGCAATCTAATGATGCCACTTCTTACAGTGTGGCACAAAAATAATGTTTTCCTGGATTTTGGAAATTTTTGATCCAGTAAGTGGCATCACTAGATCCCGAATTAAAAAAAAACATTAGGAATAGGTAAGTAATTTTCAGCTTCTATAACTTTTGTACTCTTAGTTTTTCTCTGTCGTAAACGGTTATGGAGATATCGAGCTTTGTCGGACCATTGAGTCACAATCTTATTATTTTTAAAACATGTTACTAAATCTACTATTTATCGTTTTTAGATAATTTTATTAAAACACGAAGTGATCGATTTAATTATTATTTTATTAAAAAAAACCTGATACTCATAAAATAATCGCCTTTTTAGGCAGTTCTCGACACATTTTTTGTCATGTCTGTATGAAATACCTCTGTATATTGAATATAAAAATTGAATATTATAATTAAAAAAAGTGACTAAAGTGCAAGAGTCTTGCAGGTCGGTCTTGGTCTTGCGTAGTCTTGCACTCCTCGGTCTTGGTCTTGGTCTTGGTCTTGCATACTCCGGTCTTGGTCTTGGTCTTGCAAGCGAGAAGGCGGTCTTGGTCTTGGTCTCGGTCTTGGTCTTGCTGCAAGACCAAGACCAAGACCGCAAGACCAAGACCGGTCTCGCTCATCACTAACCAGGACCGAAGCAGTTTTATTGTAAAGAGTATAAAGATATATAAGTTTTTGGTAAGTACCCTAAAAGGACTTTTTAATATTGTAAACCTTGCTGGAATTTTTGTCCTTCAAGAAACACAGTTCTAACCTAGAAAAACTCATCCTTAAGAGAAAGGTACCATGTTAGTCAAACAAAGTATTTTAAATTTCATTACAGTGCTTTTAATTCAAAAACTTTTTCTTTCGTCGTGATAAATCGTGCAACTTTTTTTGTCTTCACCAAATTGATGCATATAAACTACACCCACCTTTATTAAATTAAAGTTATGATAGTGAGATAGTATGAAGAATCTATTTTAGTATCAATTTAATGCTGTTTGCAAGACTGATATTTTATGAGCTTAAATAACAACTGTGTTACTAAATTACTATTTTTAGTTACCAGAGTAATAGCAAAATAGAATATTAATGTGCATTAAATTATATGTATATGGGTGGGCGAGCAGTCCCAAGACTAATCTAATTTATGGTATTTTTGTATGTATTTAAAAAATAATGAATTTATTGCATATAAAATTAATTACTATGAGATCATTCTTTTATTCTTTGGATCAATTAGCCCTGACTTTGAATTTAAAAACACTGACAATAATGTTTATATATGCTAGTTCAAGGTGTTATTACTTTACAGTCAAAAACAAAATCGTAAATGACAATATTCGTATTAACTTGTAGAATGTTCTAATAAAGATTGTTTCTACAATGTTGTAATTCTTAATAAACATGGTTTTTGTAATAATCAATCTAAAACAATAAAAAAATTATTTATATACAATTTAGATCTTATTCCTAAAATTTTATGGGTACATCGGCTATAAAGTCCAATCATTATAGCAAAAAAGGTCATTTTTAAAATTAATATTAACAGATATCTGACTGCGCCATGACTTTTGGAATAACCTGTAGATTACTAAAATCAAAAACCCAACCAAATTTTTTTTAGGTAATTTTTTTAAACAATAATTATTAAAAAAGGGCCTTTTTTCGTTTTTTTTAATATAACAAAAAGTACTGGCTATATAACTTTACTCATTAAAGACCGTTTGTAAAGAATCCAAAAACCTACAAAATGGTTTTGGAAAAATCGCGATCCGACCATTTTTCACAGAGAAAAGCCGAAAAAACGCTTAAAACAGACCTTTTATCAAAAATTCGTATCTCCGTTAATTTTTAATATTAAGGGCTGATTTTTTGGAAAATGATAGTCAATAACATATACTTTGAGCTGCCAAAAGATGAAAATTGTCGCATTAATAGGTTTTATTCAATCGCACTATAAACAAATTAGGCCCTTATCTTACAAGTGCCGTGAATATTAGCAAATGGTCCGATTTGAATTTTTAAAACGGCTTTTTAAAGTTGAGATTAAAAGCTTCAAATTGTATATATAAGTTTGGAGAACATTGTTAAAAATGCTTGTGAACCTAGCGCGTCAAGCGAAAATTCGCGACCGAGACGTACTGAGTCGACCATGGAGGGGGCACCCAGCAGCGAATATACGTCTCGGTCGCGAATTTTCGCTCGACGCGCTAGATTCACAAGCATTTTTAACAATGTTCTTCAAACTTATATGAAAATGTGAGATAAACAATTTGTAGCTTTTAATCTCAACTTTAAAAAGCCGTTTTCAAATTCAAATCGGACCATTTGCCTAATATTCACGGCACTTGCAAGATAAGGGCTTAATTTGTTTATAGTGCGATTGAATATAAACTATTAATTCGACAATTTTTATCTTTCGGCAGCTTAAAGTATATGTTATTGACTATCATTTCCCAAAAAATCAGCCCTTAATATTGAAAATTAACGGAGATACGCTTTTTTCGGTGAAAAATGGACGGGATTTTTCAAAAACCATTTTGTAGGTCTTTCATGAGTAAAGTAATATAGCCAGTTTTTTCTGTTATATTAAAAAAAAACTAAAAAAGGCCTTTTTTTAATAATTATTGTTTAAACCTGAAAAAAATTGGTTGGATTTTTCATTTTAGTAATCTACAGATTATTTCGGAGCAGTCAGATATCTAGTTAACATTAATTACAAAAAAATCTATAATGATTGGCCTAATAATTAACTATCTAAAAACTAATAAGTAGTATCGATAAAAATAGTAGCATTCCCACGATATCACCTGTCGATACGATATATCTGCCAATGCCAATACCGATATTTGCATGCCGATATACCGACATATCGTATTGGCAAATATATAGAATACCCAAATTTTTTAATGATTCGTTTTTGTGACTCTATTTAGATACAAATAATAAAAAGGTAGGTAAGTGAATCTCACAGACACCTGACCTGCACTAATTAAAGGCAAGGGTGGTGAACTTAACAAGGAGTGCTCGATTTTTACTATTTCTCCGCAGATAAGGTTATGTTTGTGACGTTACCGCATTGCCCAGAAGGTAGATTTATTTTATTAATTTTTGTTAAATATTTAACTTATAAAAACTAATTTGGATGTACACCTACTTTTAGATCCGTATTGTATACCACTTGATAAATTTAAGACTTTATACTACTTGTAAACAAAACAATAGGACAAACGGTTACGTCACAAATATCGAATTGACATTTGAATCGGCGTATATGGGCTTAAATGGGATCCAGCACTCCTTATTAAGTTTACCGCCCTTGAATTAAAGGTACCTATTTTTTAATGCTATTTTTCTTAGTAAACTCTAATTGGTAACTAACCAAAAACATTCTTAACGTTTTAAGGCCATGTAAAGAAATTGTAAAAAGAGTAAATAAAGAAAAATCTTGCATATCAGTCACTCATTAGTAAAAACTTAAAAAAACTTATTTATTAGTGCAGAAATTGCTTTAATGAAGAGTGATTTTAAAATTTGTTTAGCAATGTATTTTACCAAAAAGCTAAACTGTTGGTGTTTTCACATCATAACATTAAACAATTTTTCCAATATTGAAGTATTAGTAAAGACTTTATATCTTTGAACAAAATAGTTATTCTTCCAGTATCTGTTTTATTGTAAATGTATAGTCTTTGTTTACATTAAATTGTTGCTATTATATCGTAAAAGTTTAATTTATTTTGGTAATTAGTTTAGATACGCAAAAAAGTTCAATAATCTTCATTTTATATTTTGCGATTTATTTTCTGCAATTTTTTTTGCCGATCCGATACGATACCCAAAATCGGCAACAGGTACCGATATGCGGTTATATTGATATCAATAATAGGATTGGTAATTTTTTAAAAATGGCCTAATTAATGAAATAAAGTTACAAATTATATTTTAATTAGTTGGCGTACGTACTAAAAACCGAAAGGTTCAATAAACTACGATCACCGAGCCGCATTGCCGAATAGATAACATGGTATGTGCTCTGAATTTGCAATATACATTTTTACGGCCTTTCCTATTTTATCCTGTTTAGTCCACCGGCAACTTCGCACGTTTTTGCAATCAATATATCTCAATATTTAAGAGCTTGTATTAGCAAGGTAGTTCCATGTGCAAAAGAAAAATAAACCTATGCTACTAGTCTAACGTTTATAATTTTATGCAGTTAATTATTCAATATTTATAGCGGATGAACAGAAGTGCAAAATTTTATGACAGAAGCCTAACGGCAAAATAGGTCAATTTTAGTTAATATCTGCCGTGTATTGTTTTGCCGGTAGAGAACGTCAACATTTTTAAAAAACATTTTTTTACCTAAACTTTTTTAAAACGCTAATTGATTTTAATGATTTGTGGTATACAAATCGCACACTTAAACAAAGTGGAAGATTATAAATTTGACGTTATCAATAAATATGTATTCTGATTTTTAATTAGCAACGTTATATAACTTAAATATATATTTTATGTTTAACTGGATGTAATTAGAGTATCTTTTAACTCTAAAATATTTTGTGTTGGATAATCCGTTTTCTAAAAAAAGAAAATTGTCAATCTCAGGCAACCTTTTGAAAAACAAGATACCAGTCCAGTCAAAATTTTATTTTTCACGAGTTTTATTAAATGTATTCTGTAACATTGCTTCATTTTGGACGTATGTAAGAATTTTTTAATAAAATTAATTTTCAATATTTACTTCTTGTGCTATTATTAAAACTAACTGATGTTTACAGGTAACTGACAGTATATATTTCAGGCAAAAAGGCATATCCCGCAAAAAATGTTCGAGAGATAAAATGAGCCACAGGACAAAAATATTTAGATTTGTAAAATAAAAATGATACATAAATTAGGTTTGTTCCAGCACGTCGAAAGACCGTCACCGAACGATCATGCTCATGCACAGTGATTAAAGTGCGTTCCAACAGAGACGTGACGGTTATCGGACGATCCTGTTTGTGTACCAACAAAACTTGGGATCGTTTATGTCACGGTTTCAGAACGGTAATTCCGATACATGGCCTAAATTGAAAACTGTTTGGGTTGACTTGCACATTGAGCATCTTGGCACTGAATTTTTGATTTTTAACAGCTGTTTCATGTTTATTGTTTTATATTTCATCTTCATATGTTTACTGTTAAGGTAGGATTATGCAGAAAAGTTAAGTTAAGTTAAGTTAACAAAAATTAAGTTAATATAAATTAAGACATTTGTGTGAAAACATGCCAATCAGTTTAAAATAACAATAAAATTTAGCATACGTAGGGCAAATCAGTGATAATAGGGTTTTCGTGATTTCTATTTTATTGGTGCACTCTCTGGCAGCTACCGGTAATTTGTTATTTTCTTAAATAAATATTTGTCTAAAAAATATATAATTTTGTTACATTTTTTCATAACGCATGGGAATGACGAGTTTTTGTAAGCCTATTTTATGATGTTATTGTGTGGGAGTCTAATTATTTTAAAAAGGAAACGTTTATTTTATTTTATGATAAGGTTAAAAAATTAAAATAAGTTAAGAAAGTTAAAAGTTGGTTATCTTTTAAAACTTCAGTTGATTTTTAATTAATGTGTATAATTAAAACCATTTGATCTCATAATGTTTATCTTTTCTTGTGTGACTTTAACTTATTTTAACTTAATTTAATTTTTCTGCATAATCCTAACTTTATTTAGCGAATAGCGTCAAAGATAATACTACTACGGATAGATGGTTCATTTAAATGTGGCGTTTTGAATCAGTTCGGAGATATCAATGCTTCCGTACATGCGAATAAAATTAAGTCGGTAACCCCTGCCCCAGCGAAACGAGGTACGAAACCATGTGCGACATTGCCAATGTCTGTCGCTTGTACCTTATTCGGAACACGAAGTAGCGAAAGCGGGCGGCTAAACGGATTGTGTATTTTCTAGTCGCGTTTCATCACGCCAATAGTAAAGGCTTAGCGCGAAAATCTCTCGATGGACATCGGCTCGCGTTAGCCAAAGTCCATTAGGGGTATCAAAAATATAGCATTAAATGGTTCATCTTATCCGTAGTAGTATTATCTTTGATAGCGTGCAATGCGCTTTAGCATTTTCTCGCTTGTTTAATTATTTAAAAGCATTAATATTTACACCTCCTAAGCACATAATTAAATTTAATTATCTTTAAAAATGAGTGACGATATTATGAGTGATATTTGCTAACTTTGATCACAAAAATAATAAGTAGAAAAGTGGGGTTATATTTTTAAAACAAAAAATTCAAAAATTTTTGCGCGCATGCGTCGAAGCGCATTAAAAACGATTTCGAAACGATACCGGATGCTTGTTGGGACAAACCTATTATAAATTTGAAAGAAATTGAGAATAGCTTTGTTTTCACTTATGATTAATTAAATAATTAGACATTCTCTGATATTTTTAATAAAAAATAAAATGAGATTTTTCTAAAATTTAAGGATATTATTTTATTTTACCCAACTTTTTTACGACCAACGTTATTCATGAGCTTTTCAGAGAGGTGCCTCTAGGGGGATGTTGCCATTTAAGATTTTTAAATGAGCGGGGGTGGAGCTTATGAGATTGGTCAAGGTGTTTTAAAAAATAACTTATGTATACTTCGCCCGGGGTTTATAGAAACTATATTTTTTATCTTTTTCATATATTTCTTGGTTTGGTCATGGTAAGGTTTAGGAAAAGGAAATATCTCTAAAGATAGCAGGTGTATTCTGCGTTAAAAAATTGTAACAAGACTCGATTTTTTAATGCTTTTAATATTAAAGAAATTTAACGGCATATATTTGTAAATATGACCTAAACTAAAAATTATTTTGTTTTGTTGCCCTAAAAAGAATTTTAAAATTATTAATATGCAGAAACGCCTTAAAAGGAGATTTAATATGCGAAATAACTTCTTTATCTCCTGAATATGAATAAGCTAAGAAAAATTTATAGCACCCATCCTTGTTTGTTGACAAATTTTGTTAGAAATCAAAACAATATAATATTGGCGACGAAAGCTACCTACTAAACCACATTCTTTAGGTCTGTATAATTTTTTGGCAAACTTTAAAATATTTGTTTACATTTATATTCAAGGTGCGTTTATTAAGTAAAAGAAAAAAATAACCATAGAAAAATATATTTACAGTAATTTTGTTCAGAATCTATAAAGAATTAACCCTCTAGGTCTTTTTTAAATATATTGCATTTAACATTAGGCTAAGATGCAAAATGCATTTTTCCTTGTTTAGTTTTAAACCACGCAGAGAAAAGAGAAAAGCATGCCAGTACCATCTGCCATGTTTTTGTTAAAGTAACAAGCGCAGTGACCTTATATTAAAAATATTTTCTGGAGTTCTCACCAGATGGGACCACTTTGGTACTGGTCCTAGGGTGAATTGCAGCTACAGTCAATTGACTCTTGATTTGCAAATTTTGTACGTCAAAAAATAATGTTTAAAAGCTACCTAAATTCTTTATGTATAATGCAATTTAAATATTTAATTATATATATATATCGTTTATTAATATAATATATAAATATATACATAAATATATATTACATAATATTGTATCATAATATAATATAAATTAATTATATTATTAAATATTTATTTAATTAGGCTAAGATCAAATATTTTATCCATTTATATATATATAATATATATAAATATATATATATATATATATTGTATATATAACATACCTATATATATAAATATATATTATATATATATATATGATATTTACTTATATATAGATATGTATAATAATATTAATAAATATATAAAAATATATATATAAATATATATATATATATATACTATAATATATATATAAATAGTTTAATATATATATATAATATAAATATTATATATATAATATATATATATATATATATATATATATATATATATATATATTATAATCATATAATATATATATATATATATATATATATATATATATATATATATATATATATATATATATATATATATATATATATATATATATATATATATATATATATATAAATATTTATATATATTTATAGTAGGTCACTCGGTAAGTCTTTAAAATCTCGTCATCTGAAGAAAAATTGTGTCCTTTCAATTGATTTTTCACATATGGGAGGAGTGTTAAATCAATTAATTTATGACATAACATTTATTATTTTCAAAAACAGGGTGGTATGTTATTAAAATTTAAGTTTACCTGAAATTACCTCAGCATTAGAAAAAGGTTGCCAAGTTTTATTTACATCGATTTTAACCGATTTTAATCAAAGCCAAGGGGTCGACTATGACTTGCAAGATGTTTAAAAACTGATTTTTTTTAAACTAAATACAATCAAATCATTTTCAATTTTTGTTAAGCAAATCCTATTGCTTTACAGACAAATCAGTATGTTTATAATAGCTTGTAGAAAATACTAGATGTATTCAGCAAAAATATAAAAATATAGCTTTTCTAAGAAAACAAATTTCTTTTTTCAGAATCCATAGTCTGATCGTACTCTTTCACTTTATTTGGAAATGTAAATTGTAAAGTTTCAAAGTAATCAAACCTAATCAGTCCATTAGTTATAATATGTAAGGGTTAAAATATTTAATAGGTACCATTTCAGCTTTATTAGATGGATATTAATATTTTACCATTCTAGTTATGAAGCAATATTACATAATTTTTTTTACGACTTTGTAGTACCAATTTTAAGATTTAACTCCTTATAAGGAAATGTTAAGTGGGTTATTACAAATATAGTTTTAAAATAGTCATACGTTAGTACATAAATTTAACAATGTTTTATGTTATTTAACTAATAGAGTACGCGGTATTTACTTTTTAATAAAATTATCTATTAAATATAAATTATAACATAACTTACATATTATATCTCCAAGTTTCAATATGTACCATTATATACGGTACCAATGAGTATTTTAAGATAATTTATTTATTTCATATGGCCCACATATCGTCGGGTTGTTCATTTATTTCTGTCAATTTAATATATATTTATATATGCGAAATTCTTTTCTATATAAGATATACAATTATTGCAAAAGAGTTAATACATTTATCGTAATATTTAATCAATAAAAAATCAATGTGAAAAACGAAATAAAAGTGATTGTGTCCATTGTGGGTGTGTTCTCCACGCCTCTCCATCCATTAATTGTCTTATAAAATATTTAAAAATGAATTAATATACTTAATAATGCAGTTGTTTCAGTTGTTTATTAAATGTTTATCATATTTTTTTGTATTGTTATACGTACTTTAATTTTATTCCCTATTTTGTGTAGTAGATAAAATTGTATTTTTTATTGTTATAGTTTAACTTACTTTTATTGTTTGATTATACCAATACAAAATACTTTATTAAGGTAAGTTATATTAAGGTACATATAACAGCATTTTTAAATAAAACTGGACAAAATGAACTAATTTGATAATGTAGTTGTTTCAGTTGTTTAGTATAATATGTTTTTTCCCTTTTTTGTGGTATTATACATGCTTTGCATTCAACAGAGTGTTAATTTCTTTTAATTCAGTTTATACATTTTGAACGTGCAAAAAGGAAAATTTTCAAATTTAATCTGACGGCCAAAGTTTCTGATCAGTGCTTTTGAAAAATCTAAAAAGATTTTTTTTATCTTAATCTAGAATATTAAAGAAAAGATGGTATTATCAAGAGGTTTTTTTTAACATACAGTAAACTGTACAAAATGGGAAAAGGATTTTGGTAATAAAAATTATGTAAAGATGTTTTGATCTAGAATTAAATTAAAAGGCAATAATTTATTAATAAAGAGATAAGTTCTGGGTAAATGGCTTTTAATTTTTTTGCATAATTTAAAAATTCACATTTGAATGTGCCGAACTTATTTTAAAAGTACTAGTATAAGGTATTGGCCAATATTTCTGATAACAAGATGAAAAAATACCTTAAATTATTATTTTTATTATTTAAAAATTATCTTATATATACGTAATTTGCGTCTGTTACCAGTAGAATAACGTCTAAACCTGAAATTATTACTGGATTGAGGAGCCAAAAAAGCGCTATCATGTGCACTGTAGCAGAAAATTCCTACTAATGTTCTTTCTTTACTTAATAAGGACTGCCAAGTTCTGGAAAACAGTCAGTTAACATGAGCGTTACTTTTAATGTTAATTGGCATAAACACATTATAGGTACACAAAGCTGTAGCAGCTTCAAAATATCTCGGATTTTCTGCCAAAAAGCATCATGTTTACTTGTCTTAGTAGCTTAATGCTGTGATCAGTCAAGAAACTTATGGATGCTTACGTGTATAGAATGAAAAAATATCTGCTGCTATATTATGATAAAATCTGCTCTCTCGTAAATAATATTTTTAGTTATTTAAAATACTGAAATTATTAACGAAAAAATACAATACAGCCATTATAATTACCGAAGTTTAAAATTAAAATTAATTATTTTTTAGTGCCATTTCGTACGCCAGAAAATACTTCTCTTCTTCTAATCTCTATACTCTGTATGTATCCCAAATCAGACCTCGTTTGGAATACCGTTACCATGTTTGGGTAATGGCAACTTTTAGCTTTCTTGATTACGTCCAAAGAAGAGCCGATCGCCTTATCAACTATCTCTTTCTCACAGGAAAGCTTACTTCTCTTACCCGCGGATGAGCTTAAGAATACTATTGCTCTTTTATAGGTATTTTTATCATAGGAATTGGCGAAAATAATTTTTTCTCCAGTAGTTCCCAATAGGGCAACAATAAATGCCATGCCTATGCATCTCTTCTTTACAGTTCATCAGGGGAGGCTCTGAACTTCCCACATTATTTATTTTTTCATACCTAAAGTGTCTAGACTAAGGAACCCTCTTCCTGCAAAGGATTTCTTTTTCGCTTCAAACTTCTAAATTTTAAGTATCTTTTTTAATAAAGTATCTCTTATTTTACCTATGACACCTATGGTACGTTGGTACTTTGGTGTAATTGTTGTTGTCCCAAAATTGTAACAAAATATATATAGCAACTTCAATAAATATAATTTAATTTCACCCAAACAATTAAACGGCCTTAAAACACATCCATAGTTATTTACATTACAAGATGCGAAAGTTTACTTTTTGGTGTGAGGTGGTTTTTAAATGGCCGAGGCGAAGCCGAGGCTATTTAAAACCTCCGAACACTTGAAAGGCCTTTCGCATCGTGTAATGTATTATATTTTTTCTGCTACTGTTCTATGTATCGCATAATTTAATAATCATTAACATCATGTTTTAATAGAAATATCAGAGATTTTGAAATTTTACCTGTTAAAATTAATCCATAGCAACACATTTATTGTTGACATTGTCTGTCATCAGCACTTGTCAGATTTTGAATTATTGTTAATTTAGTATAAATCCATTCCCATTTTAAAATGTTAAATAATGCCTCACTTCTGCCAGACAAATCTAAAGAGAGGTACCATCAAACATATAAATCGTTTTCTGAATGGCTTGCTACAAAAATGTGGGGCGGATTGACGAAAATGTGATGTTGGCGTATTTTCAAGAAAAATCCGAGTCTTTATCACCACCAACCCTCTGGTCTGTATATTCCATGCTCAAGTTAACAATTTCCATCAAACATATAAATCGTTTTCTGAATGGCTTGCTACAAAAATGTGGGGCGGATTGACGAGAATGTGATGTTGGCGTATTTTCAAGAAAAATCCGAGTCTTTATCACCACCAACCCTCTGGTCTGTATATTCCATGCTCAAGTTAACAATTTCCGTAAACAAAAATCAAGATATTTCGGAGTTCAAGAAACTAGTTGCTTTTATTAAAAGGAAAACGATAGTTATGGGGCAAAAAAGTCAAAAATTTTTAAAAAAGAAGAAATCATAAAGTTTTTACTTAACGCGCCTGATCAAAGTTACTTAGCAATGAAAGTAATAGCCATTATGGGAGTGGCTGAGGCATGCCGGACAGACGAAATATACAGAATGAAGCTAAGTAGAAATAAGAAATGACGTGGCTATAGTAAAAATATGGAGTCTAAAAATAAAGTTAAAAGAAACTTTGTATAACCAACGATGAAGGCTCAGTTCCTTATGTCAGATTTCTACGGAATATATTAAGCTGAGACCAAGGAATGCTCTGATGAGCGTTTATTGTATCGTTATGAAAGAGGTAAATGTGTTAATCAAGTAATTGGAAAGCACCTATTTCAAATGTACCTAAAGAAATTGCGAAGTTTTTGAAGCTTGAAGAGATCAGTAGATACACTGGCCATTCTTTTAGAAGAACGTCAACTACGTTCCTTGCCAATCTTCGGATGTGATATTTTGGACTTAAAAAGGCATGGAGGTTGGAAGTCTTCTTCTGTTGCGGAGGGATATATTGCTGAATCCTATAGTAATAAGGTGGAAATTTCAAAGAAGATTTTACACGAAATTCCTACCAATATTTCCTCTAATGAAGTAACAGTGAAAAATATGAATATTAACGTAGTTAAAGGTGATAACGATACCCCAACAACAAATTTAAAAACTGTTAATTCAAGTAGTATTTCTCCAATTTCTTTTGCTAATTGCTCAAATTGCACAATTACTTTTAATGTTAATACCTAACCAGTTTTTTAAAATATTTTGTCATAAATTAGTTACTTTTTATAAATAAATCCTAATATTTCCCACAAGCATATTTTCTTTTTTTTACTCTTACTTTTTTGTCCAGGCGTTGAAAATATTACTTTCGTAGCTAGCAACGCTTAGCAACCAGGTAACACGAAGGTTCTCTTTCGTTATCATTCGCGTTGCTAGGACCACAAAGTTTTCTTATTTATACAGTAGTAGAAAAAATAATTATTCTAATTTAGTACATTAATTCCTAACTAATAACTTAAATAAAAAATTGTGTAAACAATTGCTTACATATTTGTTACATCAGAATCTAAATTTATTTTTAACATCTATTTACTAGAAATCAAATATTTTACTAAGAAGTGTGATTTAGTCATCGATTTAATTTATCCACTATGTGTACAATTATTTACTATAAACCTGACAAGTAGTAAATATATCCTTGGATAATGGTTATATTTCAACTGTCGACATCAATGAACATTGTGAGTAACGAGTATATACAGAATGGATTAAAAAATTCCAAATACTCACAGTGTAGTTTTGTAAAAAATTGCTTTTATTAAAAAGTTAAAAATGGAATATCCCATATAAGAGTACACTTTGTATGGATCTCATAAACCAAAATAAATATAGGGTTGTGAAGTTAGGAAAAGTTGCACACTCAGGGGAAAGGATTAATCGAATACTGTTAATAGGTTGCCAGCTTTCTAATTTATTTGCCGCTTTTGTAAAAAGATTCAAGAGTTTAAAAATGGTTTATATTTTTTTAAACTTTATTTTAAAACGATAGGAAAATATTCCCAACATTCTCAATGTCACTTATTTCAATTAATAGGAAGAAGCAGATATTATTTTGAAATTGATTTTCGGTTGACATAGATCTAAATTATATTTCTCACTAAGAAAATTATTTCATAGAACAACAAGAAAGCTTTAAAAATATTCTAGGTTCCAATTTATCGCTCAATTAACTAGCTTATTTTAATAAAATTGCCAATGAACTAGCTAAAGTTGGTTAACAGGACACACCCAAAGAACACCAATCGCTAAAAAGACTAACTAGAGTTGTCAAGACCAAAGGCAGGCGAAGAGATTATTTTGATTGTCGCCCGTTCACCAAGGGGCTACTGGACCCCAAAAAATAAAAAAAAAGAATAGTAACAAATTTGATGTCAGGACCAAAAAATCCTAAAAAGAGTGAATTGGAAGAAAATAGAGTAGTGAAAAAACGTATGGATAAGTGACAAGTCCCCTACACCTACAGCATGTCGGCGAAGAAAAGGAAAATCTCTTGTGTGCCTAGAGTCAATAAAATGGGAAATGACTGCTCTTTAAATATAATCAAGATTGATACAGGGTTGTAGAAAAAGTCATTACCTAGACATTAACGGTTTTATTTGGAATACATGAAATAGCATAGCGCATGCTTTCTGATAGGTACCGTGACTGTATAATGAATTTGACGTAATAACGCCAATAAAGTTAAGTGATTCTTAATTTTGCCGTACTTGCGTGTTTAAAAACATGCAAGAAAAAACGGGGGTCATGATAATATCCTTAAGGTATTAAATTGGTTTAGGGTACTCCAAATGTTTTTAAAAATAATTTAAAGAAGATGTACATTATTATACTTTTGCCCTCAAAATCTGCTTTAAAGATGGACTATAGAAAAATTCTTAGAGTAAAGGATTCTATCATGAGCAAAACCCTATATGAAAATATTTATACATAGGCACACATAGGTAAGCAAAGATAATACCGTAGTAGTATTATCTTTGTAGGTAAGAAAGATGGGTAACTTAAAAAAAGAATAGAATGTCTACGATACTGAATCTTAAGATGCCCATTAATTTGTTAAAACTTAAAAGTGTGACTATCTTTCATAAAATATATATGTGGATTAGAAACTTAACTGAATATTCAAGGGTAAATTTCATAGGGAAGAACATAGAAAAAAAGTTTATAGTAATATCTTAGGTGTCGTAAGGGCTATAGGTTATGATTTATGAAGGAACAAGGGGTTGAATCCGCTTATATGTATGAGATGAAAAAAGATCTCATGATATTATTTTGTGATAAAATCTGAGATTAGCTTTTTAAAACATCATTAGTTATGAAAAATATTTTGAAATAAACGAGAAGCTGCTTAAAGATATGCTATTTCATTCATTACTGGTCTGTACAATACAATACAGCTATGTTAGGTGACCATTAAAATAAATTTTAGATTAAAAATTAGGTTAAACTATATTTAATGCCATTTATTCTCTTTAGTTAGTCTTGGTTAATGTCTCTTATTGCATTGTATTAAATGATAATTATGGATTTACGACAATAAATATATTAATAAGTAAAAACGTAGTTCCCACGAACAAGTATGTACATAATGTACAATAACTGTAGTTTTTTGTACAAAAATGAAAAACTAATGGAATAACTAAAAATGTTTATTGGCTTTTTGGTTAAACCTGACACTAAATATTATTCCTCTGTAATTGTTATGTGCTACTGAAACCTAGCTTTTTAAAAACTCAAAAGATTTTTGTGAAAACTTATCCTTCATACTTTATAACCTATATTTTTTTTAGCCTTATGTAGTTGGATATTACCTTAAAAATAGTTTAGCCTTTATTTTTGGACTTTAAACTTATATAGAAGTAAGTTTAATTACATAAGTATTGCTCCATGCATTTTTTAAGTGTCCTTTTGTTTTAATTTTACCGGTTATTTTAGAACTAAAGAGTGTTTAATTAGGTTATTTTTATATTTTGTACCTCTTTATACATTTTTTCTTTAAGTATTGGTAGTCAAAATAATAATTTCTAATTGTCTCCACAAAATTACAACACGAAGTTAGATTATAAATTCAAAACACTATTGTCGACAACTTGGATCATCACCATTTGAGAGAGTCTGTATATTTGTTCACAACCCTCAACTTTATTAAGTATGTTAATATGCTCATTAATATGATAATTTTCTTTTCTTTAAATAATTAAGTTCCTGGTCGCTAAAGGTTAAAACCTTTTACTAAGATGAGAATAAAGTTTAACAAAAAGCAAATTTTACCGTTAATATACCTTATTTGGGATACGTTTCTCTTTGAAAACCATAGATTTTGCTTAATTGATAAAAATGCCTTTTCTTTATAACACATAAATCATATTTTAAAAATCCATACAAAAAAACTAAATGTATCTTTTACAATCTAAGAACTCTTAATTTTTGTATTTTTGAATCAATTTATTGACAAAATATACATTATTGATTTTAAAGATCCAATTTATTTAAATACTTAAACTGTTGGCACCTTATTTGTTTTGTATTTACTTTTGATTACGTTTCTGTTCGTTAATTTATTAATACTAGTATATTTAAAAAATATAATTTGTCTTTTTTAAGTGAATTTTTTTAAGTTGATTTTTTTATTACCCTCAAAATTCCGTTTTATTTCGTAATTTTTAGTTTTAGAGAAAAACCAGAATATTTATGCTTGTAATAAGTTTAGTAATAGCTTTCTAGTAAATATTTAAAGATTTTCTTGCAAATATTTAAATCTTGGTTTGGGCGATTTTGAGTTTCTCACATGCACTAGAATTTGAACAAGATTTTCAAGATGTTTTCCCATTGATACCACACCAGTAGCTCGTATTAATAAGCCAGGCCGTTACACTTACACGTATTAGCTCATACTATAAGAACTACTGAACCAATTTTGATAAAATCCTTACTGTTCCCCAAGTTGGAGTAAATGTAAGCCAATAAAACAAAAATGGTCACAATCCGATTATTAGTTTCGGAGAAATGCGTGGACATACATGCATAAATACCAACATATTAATATATAAAAATACAAACGTACACACCTACAAACGTACGAACGTATAAACGTACAAGCGTACAAGCGTACAAGCGTACAAGCGTACAAGCGTATAAGCGTACAAGCGTATAAGCGTACAAGCGTATAAGCGTACAAGCGTATAAGCGTACAAGCGTATAAGCGTACAAGCGTACAAGCGTTCGAATGTATAAACGTACAAGGGTACAAGCGTACGCTTGTACGTTTGTACGCTTGTCAGTAAAAAAAGTCTATATCAAGAGCACAAAAATTCAAACTCGCCAATGCAATTATAAATTAACTAGTTTGTAAAAATCTCTTAATTTTAACCTTGCAGCTTAAATAACACTAGGCTTTATTAGTGATAATTATGTATTTTATTGGTCTTGTTTACCAACCTAAAGTTAAAGAGGGATTGTTTGTTTTTTAAATTTATAAATATGTATCCCATTTCTACCGGAAGGAGACATGTATTTATTACACCCTTATTATGGGAGTATCTGATGTATATCATTTAAACAAAAACCATCTTTTATTCAAAATCAGATAATGCCTTATAAAACCTACTGAAGTGTGGTTTCCTAGTACAATAAATGTCAAATCATTACAATATCTAATCAAATCCACACGCCCTGATAAACTTACATCGCAAGCCCGTTTTTGTTGTTTTTTAGAACAAAATAAATACCCACAAGACTTTAGCTCGTAAAATAATGTGATATAAATAAACAATGAAAATATATATGTCTTTTCTATACAATAAAACGTTAACTTTTAAATAATATTTTAAATGACGGTAGCAAAATATTTTAGATAATAAATAATATTATTTAAGTGTGACTGGGAAAAAGTTTTGAAAAAAAGCACCATTTATTTTCTCGAACAGCAAGGTAATGAAGAAACGGGAAACAAAAAATATGTTATAACAAAATTCTCGAAAATTCCCTAAATGGTCCAGAAATATTTGAAATACAACTACATAACAAGGTATATATTTTGTAGGAGTTATTTTAACTATTTTTTAATTGTTTGATTGCCTTGATAATTTTATTATATTTGAGGCTAATAAATGTTTAATAAAGCACAACATATTGTTCTCACTATCTTTGGCTTTGGCCGAAAGCTGTGGAAAAAGTCGAATAATCGGATTCGGCCGAATATTGAACTTTGGACGGACACTACAGCTAAGTACCGCCAAACTTTAGTAGTGTTTTTTTGGATAATTATAGTACAGTACCACTCGGCATATTTTTTTTTCGCGTCGAGCCTTATTCATTTCATTAAAAGAGTTTTCTTCCTGTCTATGACGAAGCGGTCTTAAACTTAGGGGAGTTCAGACTCTAGTGTTGCAGCAAATGAAAACAATATTTTAAAACACACAAATTTGTTTAAAACTGTGTTTAGTTTTGTTAGTTGATTGGACCAAAGTAACTTTACTTTTCTACCTTACTTTTTCCCTCAATAATAAAATCAAAAATCATAAAATTACTTTCGTACATGTTAGAACCATTTCGATTTAAATAAATTATTTGTGTACTAATGCACGATCTGCTTTACAAAAATGTCTAGAATAATTCGCAGAACTTTAAGTATGTTTTATGTAAAAAAATCGCTGGTGATGTGTGTCTTTTATATATTTTACCCTGTTTATTTTATAATACAGTAAAACTTGTCTATAACGGCCACCATAAAATTAAGAATAATTGGCCTTTTTTAGAAAGTTTGGGGAACGTTTTAACCATTCGAGGCTACAAAATTTTTTCCCCCTTTAATTAAAATTGCTTGCTGTTTAAGTGCTGTTTAATTAAGGTCCGAATTGGAACCTTTTTACCTCATGCTTTGCAGAACCAATCGTAGACGACTTGATCTACTGCCAATCCTCCCGACTTCTGGAATTTTCTCTTTTGTTCTAAATTAACACCTTCTTTAAACATTCGATTTAGTTTAGATTTATTCCTGCTAATATATTTGGTATTTTCTAACACTAAACTTTTCAGCCAATTTTCGCGAACCCAAAGCGTTTCACTTTTCACGATAACATCAATTTTTTCCTTCAGTGACAAACGATTTCGTTTCAAGAACACGATTAAACACTTTTTGATTCCGATCACGATAACTATAATAATATAACTAAAAATAATAAAATACAAATTAGCCCAAAGAATCTCCCGGGCCCAAAATAAAGGTTAATTTAAAATAGGGGTTTTAAAAAATTTAATTTGTCTGGCCGTGACTGTTTTATAAGGGTGTCCATTGTCAAAGGGTTTTTATATAGGGAATATCCTATAAAGCAGATTTTTGTTAGCTTGAAAGTGGTCGATAACACAGACACATAAAAGGGTTGGGTTTAACACAAGTTTTACTGTATCCTAAGAAAGTGGATCCAAAAAATATATATTTTTTTGAAAACCATTTGTAATTGAATTTATTTATTTTATATTAGCACACACATTATAATATTAGAGGAAAAGTAAATTGTTAGGGAGAGTTGACTTAACCTAGAAAGATTTAAAAGTTTTTTTAAAAATTTTTTTTTTTATACGTCTCGGCATTTTTACGCCTGAAATATAATTGGGGAAAAGAAAAAGCCGCTTTAACTAACCAGAACTAACCATGACCGACTAGAACTTAGGGCTTTTGAATTTGTCTAAATTATTTGTAAAAGTTATAAGCAAAATTTTAACAACGTATTAGAAAACGGGGAATATATAATTACACTTTATAAAAAAATTATAACTTCTACCATATGTCCATATGTCTCTCCGGTAGCGTAGTGGTCAGAGTCTCGGCTCGCCGGGCGATCCGGGTTCGAATCCTCGCCGGGGAGACATATATAGGTAGTAGTTATTTAAAATAACGTCTGTGGTGGCACTACCGCGTTGTCTAAAAGGTGCTGTAAAATGCAATATTATACAGCGTTGACGGAACTGGGGAAAAAAAAAGATGGGTTAAACATCGGAAAACCCGGCACTCATGGTACTCTGGTACTTAGAAGCCTTTTATATGTATATGAAAAATCCTTCGTGAGCTGTCACAAAGATAAAAAAAATTATCAAAAATTATAAAAATTTTGTTAATAACTTCCAATGTAGGGATAATTTAGACAAATTCAAAAGCCCCAAGTTCTAGTCGGTCATGGTTAGCTCTGATTAGCAAAGCGGCTTTTTATTTTCCCCAATTATATATCAGACGTAAAAATGCGGAGACGTATAAGAAAAGACCCATGATTTGCTTTTTTACATTAAATGCATTATTTAGAAAAAGCCTACCTTTTAAATAACGCGCCAAGTCTCTGTATAATAAAGCATAGGCGTGTTGTTAAATCCATCAGATGGTTTAGCGCTAAAATCTATCGTGACGTCACACTAGATTACCGCTAGTTTTATCCTTGTCCATATACTACTAAAACAACGGCCCTCTTTCTTTAGCGCTTTTCCATTAATTAATTTAAAAACGTCTTGATGAAACAGCGATTAGTGCGCACGATTCATCGATGAATTTAACAACACGCCTCATGTTTCATGTGTCAACACTGTCAAGAAGCTCGTGGGGTATCTCAAGTATCGAGTATCGAGAATAAATATTTCGTAATTAAAAAAATTTTATTATAAAGGTTTTGGTTTTTTATTTGTTTTTTTTATTAGGTTTTTAAAAAAAATTTTTTTGACCGGTTTTTTTCATTCAGTAAGGTAAATTTCCTTTTTTTTATTTTTAAAAAAATGGTTTTTTGGAAATTTTTTTAACTTTAAAATTTTTTGTTTTTTTTTCAAAAAAGCTTTTGAAGAAAGGGCCAAATCACGTAGGTGACGTCCCCCATTCTCGATACATTGAGTAAACCGATTTCTGGCCCAGCAGCATAACTTTCTTTTTTGATCAGGGGCGATTTGCAATGGCCGGCACGATCTCCTGATTTATCCGCCTGTGATTTTTTCTTTGTGGTTTTTTAAAACCCCGTGTTTATGTGAACCGTCAAAGGAACTTCAAGATTTAAAGAACAATATCTAGAAAGAAATTGCCAACATAACGCCTGCTGTGCTTAAAAAAGTCATGAGAAGCGCCAGAATTCGGTTTACTCAAAGTATGGAGAATGGGGGAACCTACGTGATTTGCTCTTTAAAGTTATGTAAAACAAAACTTTAGGTATGTACCAACATAGTAAAAATCAAATTAAAACCTTTTGATTTATAAAATGCGTTTTATTAAGTTTTGAAAAAATGAAGTTATGCTGCGGCACCCTGTATAAACACTGCTACATTCTTCATCTAATAACTTTCTTGTGCCCTAAAAGTTTTAAGTTTTTGTTGGGTGGTTTTTGTGTCATAATTATTTTTATGTCATAAAATTGCATATATAAAGAAATTTAATTTATTCAGAAAAACTAAATTAATTATGGTACACTATGACCTAACACAGTACTGATTCGGCTCATAAATTTCCCAAAAATGAGATAAAATTTATTGTTTACAATACTACGTTTAAAGCTGTCATTATTTAATTTTATTAACAATGAAAATAACATCATCTCTTTTTGTTTTCAGTATTGTGCCATAAATTAAGTGTCTCGTCAACCATGAACCTTCTGCAAGAAGGTCAGATGTTATAGAAACCGAAAAAGTGGAGTTGTAAAGATATATGAGGCCAAAGCGAAACCAGATAAAAAAGTATTTTAAACGGATTTTTGGCCACCATGACCATGAGACGAGTGATAAGTAGTATTCTGGTTCTGTTAGCGGCTTTTGCAGGTAAGTTTGGTGCTAATGGGTTGTTTTCCTTTACCATGATATTATACCATGACTAAGACATTGTTATTTATTTCGGATTTTTTTTTAAATATGGATGGTTCTTTAAAAAAATATGTTTCTGATCATTTAAAAAGCTTTTAATCCTAGGCGGAGCATGCTGAAATAAACTTACATCTCTAGATAGGTTGTTTATTGAAAAAAAAAACAACTTTTTGTGTTTTACTAAAAATGTTAATATCTTTTTTTTGATAAAGATTATAGAACTAACGGTAATATGAGATATTATTACATTTTATTATACTTGTTATGATGTTTTAAAGAACTGCGATACTCAAGAAAACGAGACAAAATGTCTAAGCCTTAAAACAGTTACTAACAAAAAATTTGGATTTTTTTTAACTGTTCATATAAAAGGTGCTCCAAGCTCCTCAGGTTAAACATTCTACTATCAAGTATTTTCCAAAAGCAATATGGCCACTAGTTTTTAATTCCAATTATTATACTCAAAATTCTTGGTTGATATCTTATATCCCCAAAATAACCACTTATTGTTTTTAAAAACTTGTATATATACAAGGTGTTGCGAAAATAGCATCCAATATTTTATTTCTATTCTTCAAATGAAAATAGGACAAAAAGTTTCGATAGATTTGACGTTAAATTTGCTTAATAGGGGGGAATAAAGTTATTTAAAAGAGTAATCCTAAAAATGGGTTTTTCCCGATATTTTTCTAATATTTGCAAAAATATTGGTTTTACAGTGATATTTTAATAGTGTACGTGTATACATGTGAAATGGTAATGTGTAATTTACTTTTGTGTTTACCTATAAGTGTTTTTTAAAATACATTTTTCTCTAGTAAGCATTAAAAAGGCTGAATAAATGACATATTTTATTATTCATAAATCGGTATTCCAAAGAAATTACCTTTTTGCCAAATTCAGCATGGCGGCAATCTGTTGCTATCGGATACATTGACTTGGGCCAGTGGCGAACCAAAAAGGTTTATTTACCAGTTTAAAATAAAAATAATAAAATATCGGACATGTTCTTGGTCTTAGATATTTTAAATGGAAAGCTATTAATCATTAGCAAAAACAACTGCAAACATTTAATCATAATAACAGGTGTTATTTAAAATATTAGGTGGGTTAGGTTAGGTTAGGTTTAAAGTAAGTGGACCGTTTACGCCCTCCACCGCGACCGCTCGGTCTATTGTGGCTCACACCTTTTTATATTTCTTCCAATAGAATCAGACTTTTAATGATTCCGATATCAAACTGGGAGAGAGCTCTTTCATCTCCCTTTACTCGTGCCGCTACCGGACACGAGCAAAATATGTGTTTTGGCGTCCCTGTCTCCTGGAAAGTATGACGAGCAGACGATTAGATCCGTAATGCCCTTCTCTTTCGGTATAGTGACGTGGGTACCAGGTCGTATAAAAGGTCCTACAAGGTCCCTGTTACAGGAACCATATTATGTACCTTCTGAGGCTGTATCTCCGACCTTTCTCTATGAAAGCGGTTCTATCTGTTTAAAGCCAGAGAACCCTTTTCCCTGTAAAAGCGGTTTTGTAAGCCTTCTGTTTGGATTAAGGGATCCCTTCTATTCACCTGCTTGTTCGGGATTTATTAGCCCTTTCCCGTGAAACAGGCGCCTGTGACTTCAGGGGCACCTTTCGAAACGGATTCACCGGTTTCGGTCGGCGCACCCTTGTCTGCTTGTGACCTTTGTTACTTTTTTCCTATGAAAGCGGTTCTGTCCGCTTTCTGTTTGGAGCTAGTAGTAGTCCACCACGGCAGAGCCCCGCATTACCGCAGTAAGGCTAGATATTCCGAGAGGTCGGCCTGTATCTCAGAGGCACCGTTGGAGACACCTGTTTAAGGCACAGGCTGTCATTCACTCATCAGCACGGTATGCTAACACCTTGAGTTAAGCCGTGTGTTCGTCTTAGCTTCGGATCCCGTTCCATACACTAGCGGTTGGAGTTGCCGATAACATGCAACCCCAGCGGGTTGGAGTTGCCGATAACCGGCAACTCCAGCGCATGTCTCAAAAAATCCTACTGGGCCCAACCACGACATTGACGTGCGAACACAGCGGTGGGAAATATTAGGTATGTCCAACATTTTTATGAAGTAAAGGTTTCACAAACAATTTCTTAAATTGCAAATTTCCAACCCCACAAAAAGGTATAATGGAAAAACCGTTGATACATTAAGCAAAGAAATGCATGAGACACTAGTTTTTTAATATGTATAATATATATATATATATATATATATATATATATATATATATATATATATATATATATATATATATATATATATATATATATATATATATATATATATATATATATATATATATATATATATATATATATATATATATATATATATATATATATATATATATATATATATATATATATATATATATATACTCGTATATTAATTTTACATGGTTGATTTTAAGTTTTAGTTAGTGACCAGATTTATTTGTCACCTTGCTTTAGCGATTTGAAAAAGTTGGAAACAGCTAATCTATTTTTACATATTTAAGTGCCATCTTAATATTCTTTTCGCGTAGAGCGGTTAAAACTTTTATTACTTGTTTTTAGAAATAACGGTTGTTTTACGATTTTCAAACAAAATGGATTTACCATTGTAGTTTTTGCGATTTAAAAGAGCTATAAACAAAAAATAAAAATAAAAATTAAACAGTGGCGGCTCGTGGTTTGTCAGACAGAGAGGGCTAAACATGTAAGAGCAAAAAATAAAAATACATTATACACACCATTCAGATGGATAATTTTTTTTTATTTTAGGCAAAAAGAGATTATATCTGAGATTTTAGTATAAGCAAATACCCGTTAACTCTATACTTTAAAATGAAAGCCTATTCTTCTGTTTTTGTCAACAAACACTTTTAATTAATTTTAAAGTTGAAAAGCACCTTTCAGCTTTTGATGTGGTCATTGGAATGGTAACCAATATTTTAATGCTTTAATTATTGTGTCTTCACTGCCTATAGAAAAGTTCTCTTACTGTTTTCAACGCGAAGGCGGGAACAAAGACCCTAACACGAGCTGATGGGCAAACATGCAGGAGCCCCATAGCAAGCCCAGGGTCGTTGGGTAGTCATGGCATCCGCCACTTATGTTGCAGATTCCTGGCTTTTCCGTCAACGGGCGGGCTTTCGATAGCCTAGCCGCATCTGAGATCTCGGCTGCGCTCGTAATCTCGGAGTAAAATGTGAAATATTTCAACGGTCTAGTACGAGGGCTGCCCGAAATACTTTCCACTTATGTTTTTTAAATAAATATATTAAATATACGTATAAGTAAGAATTGTTTATAGTAAATTTAGAAGCGCAATGTAAAGACATATTATATGTTTATGATTTTTTTTTCTGGCAAAACGGCGTCCTAGAGCCTCCCCCCTTTTTATTCACTACTGAAATGAAATCATTAAAAAGATAATTTACTAAATTTTTCATATTTAATATTTTTTGATAATAATGCCAATAAATATAATATAAAGAGAAGTAAGAATCATTAAGCATTTAAAATATTAGGGCCCTAAAAATGACCATAAAATTTTAAAATTATATTGAAATTGGGTTTTTTTAAATGCTTTTCTTTCTATTTAGGTGGCGCCTTTCTCGTTAGTTCTGTAAGTTCGTACGTGAGAACGAGCTGTTTATAAATATACATTTTAATATCAACTCACAAATCATGTAACTTTTTATTAATTATTTCTTTGTAATCTTTACAAATTTAATACTTGAATATATAACAATAACTTATGGAAACAATAAATATTAATAAGAAAGTTTTAGTTAAGTTATTATGAGTGAACACAAGGGTAAAAACAAACCAAGATCTGGTAACACCGGTTGTTGTGTTGTAATACAGTAAAATTAAGTCAAATATAAAATTATATTCGTTTTGCGTTTTTAGCGAAAATATAGAGAATAAAATTTCACATATTTGGAAGTTGAAAACTTTGTTTTTGCAAAATAAATGCAAAAAAACGAATTAAAATAATTTTTTGCATCTTAATTTTAATATTATATTTTAGGTTTTTGTCCACAACTTTTTTCCGACGCAATTTTTAAAATCAGCCCGCTAGATGTAGTTTCATTAAAATTTGACAGACATACGATCTTTTGAATTTTACAAAATTTTATCAACTTGTTAGGTTATTTATTGACTATGTCAAAAAAAAAGGAGTAAAACGAACTACAACGTTAAAAAAGTGTTAATATTTCAAATTTTTTATTGATCCTAAAATATTAAAAAACTGCGAAGGGTTGCCATTTAAAGAAGTGCATTTTTAAGATAAGTGTGATTTTGCTACTTTTCAGTTTTTTAATTTTAACTAAAATTCTAGGCACTTTTCGTAAATAGACGTTAAAATAAAAGTTGTTTAAAATTAACGTTTCTATCAAAATGTCACATTCCAAAAGCAAAAATAAACTACAAAAATATATGTAAAAAACGAAGCAAAAAAACGGAAAAACGCATTTTTTTAAACTTTTTTTATACTTTTTTTTACGTGAATTTAAAATTCAAATTCTCTCACATACTAAATGCTAAATTTCGCCACCATGAGCGCTAGTGCATAATCACAAGGTCACACAGGTTCTCTATGGGCGATCTGGACGGGACCTAAACTTTATTGTAGTCCTTGAATCACAGTTCTTGGTTATTATACTTGAATCTGACCCGTTTACAACCTTAACGATTCCGCTTCTTGTCTTTAAAATATCCTACGAATTTACATTAGCCCTCTTCTCTACCTTATGAGCAACAATCATCCTCAACTTGGGTTTTTCAAATTGCGTCCCAAATCATCAGGTAGGTAAAAAATACCCCAATTGCGCTCCAAAAATAAGGGTTAGCCTGAATAACATTTCCAGTTAATAAATGATTACCTGGTTTGACCCAAATAGGATGGAATTACTGGGGCCTGTAATAACTTCTACGTAGTTATAATTTAGACAAATTCGAAAGCTGTTCTGGTCGGTCATGGTTAGTTTTGGTTAGTTAAAGCGGCTTTTTATTTGCCCAAATTATATTTCAAACGTGATAATTCACTAAAAGTAGGAACAGTAAACTTTTTCGCTGAGGTCGCAATTCTGCTATAGCTTAATCAAATTAAATTTATTCCAAGAATTTTTGGGCCGCAGTTTTGACATACATAAACTGGGAATAAGTTTATACCTGCCCATTTGCGCCGTAATTTGAATATGCCTCCTCAGCTAAACTTACCGTGCGAATCAAACACAGTACGACCGGCAGCAGTATGATATTTCTACTTGCTTTTTACAAGGACACTTGCTTATATTACCTAAAAGAAGATTTTAAAACATAAATAAAGATCACTTGTACTGTCGCCAACAATGTCAAATATCGTATTTCAGTGTGGGATTAAAAGTTATTCATATACATATAAACATTAAACTCTTTATGATAAATGCATTACTTAAATAATACTTTTGCCTGTGATTGTAATTTTCTTGGTATTGTTTGTTTGGATTGATGACCTAAGTTTGTTTTCAAAATACAGAAGGATTATACACTTATGAATGACACATTCTCATTTACAAATTAATTGAATACATTGTTACTATGTCAATGGAATAAACCCTTATGCAAGATAAAGTAAATACTCAGATACATATTAATGTTTAACCAAACACCATCCTTTACAGAGAAAATTATTTAGTTTTAATTATTAATTATAAATGGGCACAAAGCAACTAAATTTCTAATTTAAAATATAGAAATTAATTGATATTACAAGAAAAAGGTCTATCTTATTTAGTTTAAATCATTATATTTATAACCAGTATATTATTCTCTAAGCACAATAAAACCATTGTTAAATTATAGCAAATTATTTTTCTTTTTTGGTAATAAAGTTGATATTATTGTAAGAATTAAGTGCCTTATAAATCATGGATAAGGGACATGAGATTATGCTTATTTCCTTTTACCTATAGGAGTATTTGCTCAACCACTATTACAGAGCAACAGCAAATTCCTTAGGTCGAAAAAATGCAATTAACGTAAACTTGCCTTATCCCAAAGTTGATAATAACTAAGATACAGGGTGTCAAACTTTTAATTTTGTTTTCGTTTTTTCGTAATAATTTCTTAACTAAATGACATAGCGGTACAAAATTTGGGATTTGGGGGATCCTTGAGACGAGAAATTCAAATTTGTCCATACTTTTCATGTTGCTGGTAGAGGGCGCCAGCTACGGCCTACCCCACTTGTTTTAGATGGCATAACATTTTTTAAGCTTAGTATTTTGACCTGTTTATTAAAAAAGTAGTTACTATAGTTCCCTCTGCGTCAATAATGTATCCAAAAACCCCTCTAACCCCCCCAAAATCACACTCAAATTTCTCCAAATTCCTAGGGACCTTTAAGGCTGATTTTGGGGGGGTTAGAGGGGTTTTTGGGTTTTGTGCCCTTGGAGACTTTTAATCAGCGTGTTAAAAACCATTACTTTGCAAAGTTTGAAAACAATTGACCAAAAACTATTTTCCATAGGAAAATTGCCGGGTCCTTTAAAATTCATTTATCCCGAAAACCATTGCTTCTAGAGACCTAAATAAAGTATACATTTTTAAGGCAGAGGAAACTATAGTAATTACTTTTTTAATAAACAGGTCAAAATACTTAGCTTAAAAAAAGTTATGCCATTCAAAACAAGTGCGGTAGGCCGTAGCTGGCGCCCTCTACCAGCGACATGCAAAATATGAAAATTTGAATTTCTCGCCTCAAAGAACCCCCAAATCCCAAATTTTGTACGGCTATGTCATTTAGTTAAGAAATTATTACGAAAAAACGAAAACAAAATAAAAAGTTTGACACCCTGTATCTTAGTTAATATCATGCATTATTTCGACCTAAGGAATCTGCTGTTGCTCTGTTTATTACTTCCGGGACACCCTGTATATATATATATATATATATATATATATATATATATATATATATATATATATATATATATATATATATATATATATATATATATATATATATATAATATATATATATATATATATATATATATATATATATATATATATATATATATATATATATATATATATATATATATATATATATATATATATATATATATATATATATATATATATATATATAAACAGTATGTCCACGGAAAGGTGTTGAAGAGAAAAAGCTTTTTATTTTTGATTGTATCGAAAAAAGCTACTCTTGATAAAAAATTTTGCTACTTCTAAAGTAAGATTGGGATGGAAACATTTAACATATTTTATACGCGGTATTCAGAAAATTGAAAAAAAATTAAAATGGTACAAGAGTAAAGTGCATTTATTTGAGAAGATATGAAAATAAGTTACTAGGAAAAGTTGTTCAAAATTAAAAAATAGTCTCTAATACCAATATTTGAAAAAATCGGCCTACTTTTATTTTTTGTGATTAAATTTATTTTAATATCGATTTAAATTTCTAACATCAATTTATTATCAAATTTTTTGCTGTTAAGTAAGCATTTAAAGCTGACGATACTGCGGCTAATGAATTATAAAAGCAAAGTTTCAATAAAGCTTATCACTATCAACGCCTACTAGTACAAAAATTTGGAATTAGTTAATTGATAATAAAATTTTAATCACAAATAAATAAAAGTGGGCCGATTTAAACAACTTTTTCTAGTAACTTATTTCCATATCTTTGCATATAAATGCACTTTACTCTTGTACCATTTTAAGTTTTTTCCATTTTCTGAACACCGCGTATAGAATATGTTAAATGTTTCTATCCCAATCTTACTCTAAAACGCAAACATTTTTATTACAAGTAACTTTTTTCGATAAAATTAAAAATAAAAAGTTTTCCTATTCAACACCTTTTCCGCGGACACCAATCGTCCACGGAAAAGGTGTTGAAATAAAAAACTTGTTATTTTTATTTTATCAAAAAACCTTACTCTTAAAAAATTTTGCTACTTTCTTAGAGTAAGATTGGATAAAAACATTTAACAAATTTTATACGCGGTATTCAAAAAATTGAAAAAATTTTAAATGGTTCAAATAAGTGTTTTTTGAAAGATATGGAAATAAGTTACTAGAAAAGTTGTTCAAAAGTAAAAAAGATAGTTTCTAATATCATTTTTTCAAAAAAATCGGCCACTTTATTAATTTGTGATAAAAATTATTTTAATATTATCTAATTCCAAATTAACAACTCTATATTTTACTAGTAGGCGTTATTTGACAAATATATTAATTTCGCTTTTATAATTTTTTAAACCCAAAACAACTTATATTTAACCAAAAAAATTTGAAAAAAATTAATTTTAAAAAAATTTAAATTTTATTAAAATTAATTTAATCCAAATAAATAAAAGTAGGAATTTTTTGAAAATTGGTATTAAATACCTTTTTAATTTTTGAACAACTTTTTCTAGTAACTTATTTCCTATCTTCACAAATAAATGCACTTTCCCCCTTTTTACCATTTAAATTTTTTCAATTTTCTGAACACCGCGTATAAAATATGTCAAATGTTTCTATTGCAATCTTACTCTAAAAAAACAAAATTTTTTAGATAAATCAAAAAAAAAAGTTTTTCTCTTCAACACCTTTTCCGTGGACATATTATATATATATATATATATATATATATATATATATATATATATATATATATATATATATATATATATATATATATATATATATATATATATTATATATATATATATATATATATATATATATATATATATAATATATATATATATATATATATATATATATATATATATATATATATATATATATATATATATATATATATATATATATATATATATATATATATATATATATATATATATATATATATATTATGCAGTTAAAAATAACTGAAAACCATATTTTGTTTTTAACAAACTTAACTAAACGAATTAAGTTGTGTCATTGTACTTAAAATTCCATTTTAAAACCTGTTTCCCTAAAAAATCAAAATCTGAGGTTATCACCGATCAATTCGGAAAAAAAAACGCCAAATTATGCAGATTTACCTCTTATAATAAAAATATTTATTATTTAATTATTTTTTTGCAATTCCACAGAATTCAGTTCCAAACAGCATCCAAAATTTACAATATATCATTGGTCTAATTGGAATTTACTAATCAACAATACAGTGCCTAATAAAATTTAAAAAAACTACAATGATTGTTAAAATGTGTCTTATGGTGATATGGAGAATTTTTTTTTTGTACTTTCTAATATTTTCTCATCCATTAAACGGCTACTGACAGACCTTTTATAATCGTATTATACCATTTTTCTTCCAAGCAGGTGTCTCAAAATATTAACATAATTTAATTAACATAAATAATGTGCATTTATTAACAAACAACCATTCATGTATTGACTTACAAGATAAATCTGGTAAATATTGTGTAAGAAAATACACACTTAAAGTTTTTTTGTAAATGTCGTATGTCTACCAACATACGAGGACATATTGATATTTAATTAAGCCAGGTACTTCTAATTGCACAATAAACATTTTAGAAGCTACTGACAAAACCTGAGTTAACATGTCACTGTAAAGTTTAATTAAGACGCAGTTTTATGCAAAAAAATGTCCAAATGGTCAGGTCAACCAAAATTGTGAAAATTAACAAAATTGAGTGTCAATACCTTCCTTAAACCATCTTCTAAAAATAATAGTTTTTATGCTACTAGAAGAGCAATAACGCTAAAAAAAAACACATCTTTTTGTCCGCCCTAAAAACTCTCTTTACTTTAGAGCGGTAAACCTCATTTTGTAAAAAAACTTCTCTCAAATAAAAGTTAGATGGGTTCAAGTCTATAACGTTCACTAAGTGTAAGTTGGTATAAACATGCTTCATTTGGACGACTTTTATACAAAACTGAACAAACTTTAAAAATTGTTAAACACAAATAATGGGAATTAATAACTTCAAAACAAGAAACAATGTAAAAATTTGAATTGCAAATTCACAGCATAACTCATGTCCTTAATCGATAATGAGCCCGGCGATAGTAAGAATTTTTATTGACATTGATTTAGTTATCCCTGTCCCATGTACTATTGAACTTTTAAAGGTAAACTCTTATGGCCGAGTGCACCGTTTTAACTTTAAGTCGGGTTTACCTAATTCGTCTTAAATTTTAAGCCTGGTTTTGTTTTTCTTTCAGTTGCACCGGTAAAATTTTTGCGGGACTTACTTAAGCCGAGAAATACCTTTGACAACGCTGCTTTGGATAATCACCGCCTAGTGATTTTTAGTTTTTACTAGTAGATTCCATGCAATATTTGACAAGTGGCAGTGTGTTTTGGGTTTTTCAAAAGGTAAATTAAGATTGTACCTATTAGTCGAGGCAATGAAGCACTATAAAGGCCAAAAGTTCGGATTTTTTTTTGTACTAAGACGGATCGGAATGCTGTTTTTTTGCATTCGCTTCCAAAAATTTTTTTGCAAAAATGTTCCTACTTTGTTACTTACCGCAAATTGCATTGATGGTAGGCGGCTTTTGGAAGATTGGAGATAATAACTTTGTAAATAAAAATCAGAACTGGCCCAAATCGGGTTTTCGGGGCTTTTTAAGGTCTCTGATCACAATTATGATGTTTAAATTGACCCACAACCGACCTGGAGCCCAGGAACGCCGATAAACGTCATCTCTGTGTGACTCTCCCAAAATTCACGCGGGGAAGGAGAGAAACTCGACGCTCGGGGGTTTTTTGGATCGCTGAATGGCATCGGCGAATGCCCCCCCGACACCTGGTGCTACGGAACCTGGACGAGGAAGTCATCTTCGAGAGTTTTCCTGACAAGATTGCCAAAAACAATCCAAAAATCATTGTGGGAGCGTTTTTTGGGGCGCTGAATCCAAATTTCACGCTCAAAATCGACTCCCTGAACACTTAGTGCATCGGAACCCGTGCCTGAACGTCGTATTCGAGGGTTTTTCAGACACGACCGCCAAAGACAAACCGAAAATTGTTATGGGGTTTTTTTGCTGCGCTGAACGTCATCTCCAGGGGTTTTCCCCACACAATCGAAGAAGACGAACCCAAAATCGTTATGGGGGTATTTTTAAGGCGCTAAATTCGATTTTTAAGTCGAAAACGACCAGGGTACCAAAAAGCCAAAAATATTCATTTCGCGTATAGTTATTAGTCCCGGTCTTCAACTTTTACTTGTAGGTAATTATTTTAGGTTAGGACGGTTAGGCTCCATGTCCTATCCTATGATCCCATCTCCCATCACTATAGAACCCATCATAGTAAAAAAAGAGTAAACGCAAACACACTAACACAGAAACACACTCTGACATGCATGACCAGATGTTTTAAATCCAGACTTAAAGGGCGTAAGCCCTCATTATTGAGAGATTAAATTAAAGTCGGACTTACGATAATAAGTCTGACTTAAAACAATAGTGCAAACCGAATTTTGGATAATAAGCCAGTCTTAGCGTTAATCCTGGCTTAACAAATACGGTGCACTCGGGCATAAATCAATTTGCGTTTGTGTATTCAAAAGACGAAACAGTGCCACACCTATTGCTTTGAAAAACTCAGTAAATAACTTCAGTATTCTGTCTTGTATAGCCCATTACATGGATTTAAACGATGTTTTCAGCATTCATACGCTTTGCAGGAGTCCAGAATCCAACTGTGGTTTATCTTTTACATGTATTCGACCACGTTAGCTACTTAATTTTTACTATTGCAAACAAAGATTTCCTTAATTTTTAGTTATTTTTAATTGTTCTTTAAAAAAAATCACCGCACGAACTTTAGTATTTTCTATTTTCTGAAACTGTGTGTTGGGCCAAGGACTTACCAAACCGTGTTAATTAAAACTAAGAAACTGAATGACTAAAAAAGGGGCAATTAGCTAATAATTTATAAATAATATTTTTTATTTCAATAAAAGAAATCAAAAAAGGGCAATACTACATGTTAATATTTTCCTTTCTAAATTGTTTCTTGTTCTATAGGAAGCTTAGAATCTATTAGTATTCCCTGGTATACCTAATATTTACCTGCATAATTTTTATTTACTTTCATTTTTTGTAACAAAGGTTCGGTTTTATGAGGAAATACTTCATTAACAAATCTTCTGGCTTGCGCTTTTTGCTGTTATAAACTAAGAAATTTGGAAATTATTTATACCGAGTGGACCAATTACCAAGAAATTTAAAATAAAGCAGAAGACCAATTTTAGCAACTAAATTTTTTTAATAATTTTACCTGATGGTACAAAATTTGGGACAGAGTATAAGTGATTTTTGTTAATACCATTTATCTTATAAAATTGCTGTTTTATACCAGTGAGCATTTTCCCTGTAAGAGAATAATCACCTAGTTAAAAAAAATATTTTTAAAGATTTTCCTGTTTCTGTTTTTCCTTTCCATGTGAATTTAAAATTCATTTTTATTACGAAATGGTATTACAGCAAACGTGCTTTTTACTATGATATTACTTAAATTATCTCAAATAAACTAAAAAAAGTATAAAAATCGTAAAGAGTCAATAAATGTCACGATGCGGCTTAATCATTGATTAAAAAATTATTTTCTTTTACTAAAAATAACACCAATGATTGAGTTATTAGTTTACTTTTTAAACAGATATCGATCAAGTCCCCGACGTAACAAAAATATAAATAGGGTATTTTCACTCAATGGATATTGATAATCTTGTGTGTAAAAATTAAAAGTAGAAACACAATTAAGCAAAACCTGCTAAATAACACGTAAAAAAACAAACCCCTTACTTTTCTATTTAAGGTTTAATTATAATTGTAATTTAAATAGCCCCATTCCATAACCAATCAAATTCAACATGGATGCCAAGTCTGTTTAGGAACTATCGATATCGACAATCGTATCGATTTTAACGAAATGCTAAAATGCGAAATGCTTTTTGACTTTACACTAAAACACAGCCAGACTACCTAAATAGTTTCAATTGGAATAAAACATAAAAACTTACATCAAAATGGTTTTCACAACAATAATAGGCATGTCCTTTGGGCATTTTCTCAATACCTACACCAGGCTTTTCTCCTATCGTCTTGTTTTGGAAGAGAAAGAATATTTTGAAGATCCTAAACTCGGCCGGCTTCTGGTTTCGCAAATAATAACAATACACTTTTTTTCATTTTGAATAAAATAACGGAAATTTACTCGTAAAAAGGGTTCATATCAAGGAAAGTTTGGCGATAATAATAACTATAGTAATAAATTGGGTAACAATTGCATATACGGTTTTCTGCTATTTTTGGATTTTATGAATTTTTTTTAATAAAATTACATTTAAGTATCCTTTGGGATAGCAAATATACTACCGGAGAAGAGAAATTGTGTTTAATTTTTGTTTTTTCAACCAAATAAACTTACTGGATCTTGGAGTGAATTTGAGTGCTGGGCGGGGTAAAAACGTATAAATTGATAATTATTTAGTTAAACATAACACAGAAACAGAAATCTATTGACAAAATACGCAGAAAATCGGGAAAAACAACTTTTAATTTAAATTTAAAAAAATATAGGTTAGAAATAAATCTAATATCTGATAACACATTCTTTCTACATTGTCAAATTCAAAATAAGTATCAACAGTGTTGCCGGACTTAATAATTTTCGGCCATCAAATTTTGATATTCTGGTTCTGTCTAAAATATAATTGGGATAAATAAAAGCTGCTTTGCTTACCAAAACTAACCATGACCGACTAGGGCTCTTGAATTTGTCTAAACAGTTGGTCATGGTTAATTTTGGTTAGTTAAAGCGGCTTTTTATTTTACCCAATTATATTTGACGAAAATGCCGGAACGTATTCGAAAAGACCCTGATTTGGCAACACCACTGCCGCTGACGTTCCTTGTCATAATGGGGAGTTTTGCGTTATATGGAGAAATCAATGGTAATTTTAAATTTTCAAATTAAAATAAAAAATATTAAAACACATAATTTCTCTTCTCCGGTAGTATATTTGCAATCCCTAAGGACACTGGAATATGACTATATAAAAATTTTACCATATAATCCAAAAATAGAAGAAAACCGTATATGCAATAATTACCATAAATTGGAATATTTGGAAAGAACACACACTATTTACAAATTAGAAATTATTAATAAATATTAGAGGTTACAGGTTATACAGGTTGACATTGACAATATGACAATTGACAGGAAACGCCAACTTTGTAGATGTTGCGCATATCGATATTTGATGACAGGCGTATCGAATAACAAAAGCTGACAACAAAGCAGAAATTCCACCAATGAAAATTTAGGGCCGTGACGTCACGGGCCTACAAAATTAAACTTAAAATTGATTTTTAAGGTTTCCGGAGGCCAAAAAAATCGGGAAAAATATTTTTGGCCTTTATTTTCATGTGGCTTTGCAATAAGCTAATAAAAAAAAATCATGAAAAACGCCTATTTCCTTCAAGTTGGATTTGTTATTTTAACTTTATTTTAAGAGTACATGAAAAAGGAAAATTTGTAAATTAAATATGTAATTAAATATGCGTGAGAAAATTTCAAATTTTTTTAATGATAATATACAGGGTAATTCAAAAAACATATACCATCGCTTAAGGGGAGATTCCTTGGCCAAAAATAAGACAAAAATATTATATAACATCGTTCCAAAATGCCAATAGTTTTAAGATACAGGGTGTAAAAGAAAAACTTTCAGGGTCAGGATTTTTCGTCTATTTTTACATTGGGTTTTTTGATTAAAATGAAACCTGGTGCAGTTGGAACATTAATTAAAATACATATTATGATGATAAACTTCTATTAATATTATGGACAGTGGCATAGCTTCGGGCAATTTAATTAATTTCTTTACCGTTATTTCGTCGTAACATTTTAGGTTATAATATTATTAATAATTTTGTAGATTACTCTTATTGTTTGCTTTGTTTTGTTTTACATGAAAAAGGTGCTCTTAAATTACTTTGATAAACTTGACGGCTTTTGAGATATTCTAATTTTAAACCGGTTGGCACAGAAAGAAAAATTTTAAATTTACTACTATTGTAATTTTTACAAAAATTGTTTAAAATTATCCAGCTTTTGTCACCCATGGTGGTAGTGATTAATTCTAGGACGTGTCTTTAACCGATTTTTCGACCAATGGCCATTTGGTTGTAGGTTTGTACTAATATTTTTATTCGATTTTTGATATTCAAAAAACTGTTTACGTACTGAAGTAAGATGACTTGTCCAACCAAATAAAGTCCAGCTTCTAGCCAACATTTGTATATCAAATTTGCTCAAATTTTTTTTCTACAAAGTTTTTATGTACATCCATGAAATTTGATTATTAACGTTATTCAAAATAATATTTTATCTTTTTAGTTTCGTCAGCCCAAAATTCAGTAGCAACGAAAAAAAGTTATGTATGTCCACCAAATTTTATCAGACTGAGCCACAGATGTTATTTCTTTAGTAAAGAAAAGGCCACGTGGCAGGAGGCATATTTTCAGTGTCAATCTATGCACAGTAACTTGGCCATTGTCAAGAACAGTAACCAGGATAAGCTAATTAGGAAAACTTTAAGCAGAAAAACGCTGGGTAAGTATTTTTTACATTTTAGGTAAGCTCTTGAAGGCTTGTTTAAAGCTTAGGTACTAGATGCCGTGGGTAGGTGCGGAAATTGCAAATGTTTATCCATATTTCCGCAGTGTAGTAAGGCATTTTACGACTCTCTACACAGTAGTGCCACTACGGAAACTATGTTATAGTAAATCCTAATACGAGTACCTTTACCAATGTCTGAATATTGCCATCCAGGCAGGATCTACAGTACGCGGTATTCGCCCATGGTCACTCAGTAAACTACCGACCACGCTCAGCGTTGTCTTACTACTTTAATTTAATAAGAAAGGTTCGTATGTTACACCAAACCAATATACTTAAGGCATCCATGGCACGAAGTAGGCTGAGAACAAAACCTACATTCTTTTAAGTTTTGGCGTAAGCAATTGCAAGACGATACCCGTCATATTTATTTTTCATTAATTTTTAGATTTTTTTGTTAGCGTTAAAATGTATCTTACACGCGAAAATTTGCGCTACGATTTATTATACTTTAAAAGTGATCTGTGTCCAAAGCAGTACACCGAAAGACTTTGGGCTGCTTAAGGTGATGAAGCCCCAAGTTCAAGGACGGTGTACAACTGGTTTAACGAATTTAAGCAGGAACTACTTGCGTGAGGGGCGGCCAATTTCTGCTATCATTAAAGAAAACATAGCTACTGTTTGACAAACGATAGAAGAAGACAATCGTGTAATATTATCACTGGTGATGCAACATGGATTTGTTACTTTGACCAGAATCCAAACGACAGTCGGCTCAATGGGTGTTTTCCACTGACTCCAATCCAGTTAAAGTTAGACTGTCCCGCAATGTCGGAAAAAAGATGATTGCGTGTTTTTTTTTTGAAAAAATGGGGCATAACAGTTTCATTGGAGGACTAACGGTTAGTCAATGCTCTTTGGTACACTAGAGTTTGTTTTTCAAGTGCTAGAAAAAGTTCGATAAGTGCGCCAAGAAGCAACATAGTTTTGCACCACGACAATGTTTCGTCCCATACGGCACTGCAAACAAATCGATTTTTAGCATCCACCTTACAGCCCCGACCTATTACCATGTGACTTCTTTTTGTTCCCGAAACTTAAAGATAAAATGCGTGCGTTGGCAGTTGATGTGTTACTTTTTTATTATACCTACTCTACCACAGGACCCTGTTAGATTTGAACCCACTTTTCGCACAGTGAATTTATGATCAGTAAAGCCTAGATACTTACTAACGAGGCTTTAATTTAGATATTAACTTCTGCTAAGTGGATTTTAAAATTTTTAAAGATTAAATAAAAAGAAAACGGACTGAAAGCGTTGTCGACATTTTTCCTGTTTTAGTTTTTAATAGGACTTTAATTGATTAGGTAAGACAGAACAGTAAATGACGAGTTGTAATTCACTTAATTATTAAGGTGACGTGAATTTTTTTAAAATAATTCTTGTAAAATTGACCATATTTGTTATGTTTTTAAAAGACAATATTCCGTGTTTTGATAAATACAAATTTTAATTTTAAATATAAAGTTCCTCAAAATGCCCTCATTCACTAAACCCAACTTCCTTAAACTATGCTATGTGTTTTCTCAGATGACAAAAACAAATTAAAATCACTGAAGTTTTTTTTTTTAAAGCATGAATAATTTATTTTACCCCAATTAATAAACCAGAAAACTACAGATTCTTACTACCTATATCTTGATTGTTAATTATAGGTGGCAAAAAGTAACCAATGATCTAAATCTTTTTCCTCGTAAATGCAGGCTTCACTATACTCTTATTAACACATGTGTGGCAATTAAAAAAAATGCAAAGTAATTGTATGTCTAATGAGATACCATATGTGTTTTTAAGAACAAGTGCAGCCAATAATATGAAACTATTACTTTTACACCCACCCAGGTTGCATACAATGATACAATCAAAGATTGAACAAATCTGTCAGTCATTTAAGCCCCAACAAACTGTTTGTTTACACCTCGTTGAAAATTAATCGGCACTAACATTTTTATTATAAATTTTATGAAATTATTAATCGGATTCACCTTTTTAACTCTTCTGCTATACCGAAAGCAGATATTTCCACTAATATAACAATTTAATTCAATTTCCGGTTTAACTAAAAGCGCTACAACTTTCATAATAATTATTTAAAATTCAATTTCTACAATATTTCTTACATCATTTTTATGCATTAATAAGTTAATTTAAGGCCCAAAAAGGTCTTAAAAACTTTGTGTATTTATGAATGGCTAGGGCTCTTTGACCTTTCACCTTTAATATAAGGTCAGAATTTAGATTAGTTTCTATCATTTTTTACAAAAAAAATGCAGGTTAGTTGATTAGAAAGGAATAACACAACAGTACCGGGAAAAAAATAAGAGGTAAATTTTATAAACAGCACTTGGCGTTTAATTTTGCTCTGCTATCGCCCTGTAATAAAAAAAACAAAATTTTTTTAAAATCTTTCTGAGAGAGAGAGGTCTTAAACTGTTGTAGCTGTTTTTAAATATTTTGTTAAAGATGTTATCCTTTTAATGTCAGAATACGAACGTTTTAAATCCGCCATAAATTTTATAATTTGTTAAAGCCATTTTTAAGCCTTTTTGTGAGAGAGAAAGTTTGCTTCAAAATGATAAAGACTTGATATTACTTTGATAAATTCATTGAAATGGTTCTAATCAGTGGCGTTAAGAGATTCAAATTTTTTAATCTAAAAAGTGAGATATGGGACCCACATCAAATATATTATAGATGCTGATATTCTTTTAAAATGAACACTTTGGAAAAAAAATGCCTGAAATTAAAGGCATCTGAAATATGAGCATAAGAAAATTATTAACTGAAAAAAATTCAACTGGCTATGGTTTTTAGAAAAATATGGATAATTGATTGAAATTTATTCAAATGCACTGAAAAAAAAAATACAAATAGAGGATTAGCTTGTAAAACTAAGAGTTTTTTTGGAAAGGGCTCCCTTTTTTTTTGCCAAATCTAAAATATTTTTTTACCAAAGTGTTCCTCGTAAGGCAATTTTTTCTGGTATATGGTATATATTTGGTACTCATATCTTACTTTCGCCACTGGTTTTAATTTACATGCAAATTTTCTAAAACTTTTGCATAGATTACAAGAATTATTAAATAATTACCTTAGGCAGTACTTTTTTATTTTTATTTTTAGTTTTTAATTCCTTGTTTTTATTATTTATATTTTAGAACCTTTAGAGAGATGGTTAGGAGGAAGATTCGATTGGCAACAAAAGCAGTGGAAATGGGCAGCTTCTGGAAAACCGTTGACCTACAAAGGTTTTGATAAGTCAGTAAATCAAGATGAAGAAAATTTACAATGGAGTTGTATAGTGATTGATCCAGAATTACAATACAGGTTAATCTAATATATTTTTTAAATTTAGACCTCTTTGCAAGTGCACTGTACTGCTAATTATATTACGTAATAAGTGTGGAAAGTAGTTTTTTTTGGACGAGTAGACAAGATTTTAGGAGCCCTGAACGAATCCTGGGAGTCTGCGAGAAAAAGAGCCTTTCCCGGCTTAGGCAAGAAAAACCTACTCTCTTAAAGTATATTTTTTTTATATTTTAACTTTGCATTTTTTTCATATATATTACATGTATAACTATTATACTTTTCAACTATAAATCCAAAGTGGCCAAGATGTCAGTTTTACCAACTTAACTCAAGACAAAAGAACTTGGTTGAAAACAAGAAAATTTTTATAAAAAAATCTTTCAGAAAATTAATATTATTAATCATAGCATGTAAAACACCAGAATCGCTTAAACCAGTGGCGGCTCGTCAGGGTAGACGTAGGCGCCGCCTTTTGGGAAAAATCCAAAAATAAATTTTTTAAAAAATATATTATTTAATGAGTATTAAAATTTTATATATATTTCTAAATTAAAAAAAATGGTTACCGCTGGAGGCGAGCGAACGGTCAAGACTACACAATAATATTATACCGCAAAGCAAACTTTGCGACCCCGAAAAAAAGGGCGATCTATCTTAGCCCCAATTTTTTTGATATTGGTACGTAACAAAAAAACTAAAAAGTCCCAAAGTGATGCAAAAATCCGACGACGAAAAAAAAAATTGGCAGAGTTATTCCTCAGGCGTTGCATCGGTCGCCTTCGCTTTGACCTTCGCGATCGTCGAAATCGTTGTTCGTTATGAGATGCATGACAACAGGTGGACAATTATTGGTCAGGGCACGCGCCCGCGCCTTTTTTTGGCCCGTATCTTTTTTTCCCCAAATCAAAATTTTATAAATCTTACCGGTGCTTTTTGGGGTTCCGATTTTTCCAGGTAGTTTAGTGGCAAATTTTGGTTTAAAGGGCCCTTTGTCCGGAGTTTTATTTTCGATAAATTTTTTAGCTATAAATTTTATCTTTTTTTTTTTATAGTTTAAATAATATTAAAAAAAGGGTTAAACCCTGTGCATGAAAAATTTTGTTTAAAAATCCTTTTCCCGGGGTAAATGAAAAGATCAAGTGAACAACACTTAATATTTTAAAACCCACAAAAAAAATGGACATCTTTTTCCCAAAAAAAAGGTTAATTTATTTATTACGATGAACAGTTTGAAAATGTAGGCATCGAATCAATATTAAAAACTTTCGTGGATAATATAGGATTTTTTAAAAAATATTTAAACCATCAGCTTTTTTTTTTAATTTTCCCCATTCCCGTAACAAGTGTATCCCTTGAAAGACATTTTTTTGTTTAAAACGACTTAAAAATATTTGAAACTCAATGACAACAAACGCTTATCATTTCTATCTTTTTCGATTGAAAAAGAGCTTTTTTTTTTCTTAAAAAAAAATGGGGGTTTTTTAGATAACATAATAATAAATTTACACTTTTTAATGATAGGCGTAAAAATTTAATATATAAAACATAAAAAATAGTAATGAACCAAGTAAATTAAAAGCTTGATTTTTTTTTTAATGGTTTTTTTTTTAAACATCGTTTTTTCCCTAATAAAAAAGAACGGGTTCCAAAAATGGGTCAGTTGCGACTGGCATCCCTTTTAAAGACCCAAATTTAAAAAAAAATTTTTTTTTATAATAATAAATTGGGGTTTAAATTGTGGTCGCATGTGCGTTTCCTTGCATTGATGACGTCACGGAAAAAACCCAGCCCTTTTTTTTTTGTTGGCAAAAAACCCCCTGGCTTTCGTACATCCCCAAATCTGAAGTCTACTTAAAAAACGTTTTCTTTCTTAATAAGAACTTTTTTGGAAATTTTCTTTAAAAAAAAAAAAACAATAAAGTTAATAAAAATGGATACGAAAATTGGGCGTAAACAAAAAATTTTTTGCGGCCTTTTTGGGCCCGCGGCCTGTCCGCCTCCCAGTTTTTTGGGTTGCGGGCCGCCCCTGTTTAAAACCGTTAAAACTAGTAGGAGCAGGACATCATAGCGAGAATTGTTAATACAGGATCATAAGATATATTATATCACATCAGAAATATACTTTTATGTGCGTGCCAGGTTTACAGCAGTATAAATAATAAAATCATGTATTATAAATGTTAGATATAACTCTTACAGTATTATATGCAAACCCTGCTGCTACTACCAATAAGTTATATGCCATAAGTGTAACAATAAAATAACTAAGTTGGCAAAACAATATATCGGTTATAAATATATTGTTTTCGTTTTTTGGTAAATAAAGAATAAAACTAGGATAAAATATATCTTTCTACCACCCGTATGATAATAATAGCAAATATATGTAAACTAAAACATATTATTCCTGTTGCATCAATGGGATCTTATACAGAGTGTTAATTAAAATATAAAATTTTTGAAATTAAAAATTTAGTTACCCTTTACCAAATCTTATATCATATTTGAACTAGACCTTTTTCTTCGTCTATTCATTAACATATTCATAAAAATATTTTAGGTGGAATGCTCGCAGCTGCTTAGAAGAACGACACTTTGTTTGCCACAAAAAACTCCAAACTGTCACTAACAACAAATCCCGAAAAAAACTTTTAAAACAATATAATACCAACAAGCTAAATGAAATACCAGTGCCAGAAATTTCTAATGATATTCTTCCAGACACAGACAATTTAAAGTCAAACCAAAACATACAAAATGTTAAATCGGATCCCTTTCATATAGAGATTTATCCTTTGCCATTGAACGCTCAGCCAGCGTACAGGAAAAAGGAGAGAAAGAATAAAAAAGGAAAAGGAATCATCCTGTGCCAGCTCTCAGGCAGTTTCCCAATGGAACAGTCTATACTAACAGTGAGGGTCCATCGATAGTACTTAATGATCAGCCTTATAGACGTCGAAGAAATAAAGGTAATATACAAGTTATTAGGAAAATTATCGCTAAAAAATGACAGAATAGAGAGCTGTCAAAATTGCCATAAAGAATACGACCAAATTTGACAAATGGCGATGGCCGAGAAATATTTCTTTAAAAATAAAATATAATTTTAAACCATTTTTATTATTAAAAAAAAAATAGTTAGTTGCCTTCATTTAGGTACACTAAAAGTATTTAGTGCAATTTAAGAAAATGGGTAAAATTTTTCAGAATTTTTGCATAACTTCAAAATTTTTCTGTTAGCCTTAAAAAATATCCGCTAGGGGCAGGCACCGGTAGGGGAGTACAAATAATTTAAATTCTGTATTGACAACAACGTAAAATGTATTGAACTATAATCAGATTAACCGAAGATGTACCTGGGGCAAAATTAAAATATTTAAAAACACAAAATAATCTATTCTGGGACTTATAAGGTTGCATGTCGTAGTTTACCCGCGATAGGTAATAAACATGTCTTAGTTAAAAGGTTAGTTAATTCATAAATAGCCTGTAAGTTTATAGGATTTTTTTGCTTTTTTCAATACAATGCCCTGATGGCTATATATCACGTTTGTCGACGACGACTCCAAAAACCTTTTTTATTAAAAACTGCTTTTCAAAGCAAAAAAGCTTCTGTTTTAAATAAAGTTTTTGGGGTCTCGGTAGAATCGAACTCGGGACGTTCGTGCTGCGGGACAAACGTGAAATATAAGAGGCATCGTACTGAAAAAAATTAAAGAAATCCTATAAACTTACAGGCTATTTATGAATTAACTAACCTTTTAAGTAAGACTTTTTTATTACCTAACGCGGGTAAGCTACGACATACAACCCATAGTTTTAAGTTATCTTGTGTTTTTAAATATTTTAATTTTGCCCCAGGTACATCATCTTCGGTTAGTTCTATTTTAGTTTAGTACATTTTACGTTGTTGTCAATAAAGAATTCAAATTACTTGTACCCTTAATTCGGCCATTTTTTCAGAGGTCCGAAAATGTGTCCAAAAATTCTAAGATAAATTATCCGTGTTCCTTGAATGATTCTGAACAATTTTTGTTGAATTAAATTTTTCCTGCACCTTTTATAAGTAAAGGCTCCTTTTGCATAAAAATGTTAAAACATTATGGCTGGATCGATAGGCAAATTAAAGACGAGGGTCTTAAAAATAATGAGCCTAAACGGTTAAACTACATGAGCTGTAGGGTACTTTCGGTGGCACAGTGTCGCTTTGTCCCACTGTGCGTCGGTCAAGCACTAAATCCAGCCTTATGCTTGACGAATCCAATTCGCTTAAAACTTATTGTTTGTTGTTTTGAGTAATTTTTAATTGTGTTTATTTTAGTACGTTGAACCTAATTTGTTGAAAAGGCTTACAAAAAATATCACACTTTTGAGTTCAACCATATCCATTAATTCTCATTTGCCTTCGGGTTTGGCAGATATAAACATGGGCAAACTTGATAACTTTTAACATTAAAAAAATCTAAAAAACTACATAAACCAAAAAACAGTCTCATCAAATTTTTGGGACATACCCCGTCGAACATTGTTAGGACAGTTAACATACCGGTTTATTTTCGAGAGAAAAGCCCGGGAACGTAGGGAAGGTGTTCTGTCGTCGTATCTACGTCATTACTTTGTACCCAGTATCTACCGGGGTATCGCCACTAGTCAGAGAACGTTAATAATGGTTAAATCAAATTTAAATTTAAAATAATGAAGGATTCGCGGCTTTTCTATTGCTTTAGGTTCTGTGATTTTTTTTGCTAGGTTTAACAACTATTTGGATTGCAGATTTTTGGTTTATTAGTTAATTCCCAAATGGATGAATTAATACAATTATATTACAATTTATAGGAAAAATTTACTTATTGTAGTTGACTTGGAAACAGCTAATATCTTATTAAATGAAAAATTTGGTTTATATATTATCTTTTCGCCTTATTTCTTAACTCTCCAAAGACCTTACATTTAAATTTAAACTTAAAAGTGTATTAAACCATAAATAGTAAGTTGACATACGTAAACCGTTTCGTTTTTGCGAGAATAGGCGGGTTAAACACGGTTAGAATGGTGGGGGAAAGAACTGCTATCAACCAGTAGTTAAAAACGGTAAGTCGCGAAAATATCCTTTCTGTTAATTCAATCCAAACTAAATACTACTAGTAAATAACTTTCGAAAAATGAAACTGCGTAAAATTCGGAACGCAAATTTACTGCTTGAATGCCATGTAGTTAGTTACTAAAATTGCATCGGTAATAACGCGGCATGGCGGTCATTGAACCTTTGAATCTCCAATCACGGGATATCACAGCTCAGCTGCTACAGTTGCCCAACTAAGGTATGTAACTTTGTAAAAAAGATATTTTTAACAAAGTTACAAAATTATATTTTTAAATTTATTTGTATTGATCGACTAGGTTATTTATGACCATTAGGTTCTTGTATTTATTTAAACGAATGATGAGTTTGGAATTACCCCGCATTCATTATACGAATATTACCCAAGAATGTTTATAAAAATATGATGTAGAAAATTTAGATAGTTTCTACATCAGTAGAAGCACAAACTTAGAAATACTCGTATATTGAAGTTAGCCTTATATCATTGTTAATTTTTTTCAAGCGAGGAATAAAAAAGTATAATTACCTTCTTTAATAAAACTTTTTAATTTCTTAATTAGTTAATGTATTTTTTATTCTTAATTTTAGTAAGAGAAGATGAAAACAGGCAACCCATGAAAATATATTATAAAACCTATAAGGAAAGCAGTAAAAGAAAACATCCATTACATCCAAATCCTATAATTGAAGAATATAATTTTGCTAAGGAAGTTTAAATTTTTGAACATTTTTCTGTATTTTCGCACTTTAATTGTGTGTAATATGAAATACGTTTTTATAGGAGAATTAATGTAAATTTTGGGAATATCTGCAAGGATATTAAGGAAATAAACGTTTTCTGGGAAATGACAAACTTATTTACTATAGATTTGTATCTATATGCACTTTGTAAATATATTATAGAATGTTTACTCTTTGTAAAAATGTGTGAATATCTAAGATCAAGAAGCAATATACAGATACAACAGCCATTTATAGGTCCCCTATCCACCATTTTAGAATACCATGGTACGTTTATTACCACACATGAGCAAAATAAATCAATAAACAATAAGTTTCAATATTACATTATGGATGAGAGCGGAGGGAGTAGATTCTCATGACACATTGTCTCGAAGCAAGCGGAATAAATCCGAAATATTGAAACACTTTGGATTTTCATATTGGCTAATAAGTGCCTTTTCCATTTGTTTATTTAAAACATAGATTACTAGAGCTCCAAGCTGATTTCTGTATTTTTTAAAAAATTTATATAGATAATGACGGTGTCATTTCATTCTTTTATTTATTATGTTGTATATTTAATTGACAACGCATTTAAGTGATTTATCCTAAAGCTACGTCCAAAAATCTGGGCCGAAAAAAATTGCTCAAAATGGTCTGAAATTGAATAATAGAACGCAAAAAATATTCTGTTTTGGGTCTGAATAAAATAAAGGAACGTTTTCAAACAAACAAAGACAAAAAAAAATTAACTACAGCCATCCTAAATAAAAGTGAAACTATATTGTTTTCTTGAAATTCATGTACTTTGGCAGCGGATTTATTTTTAATACCTCCTAAAATGTGGACCTAATATTTTTGTTGCATCCAGTTTTACATAAAAAAGTTTAAAATTAAACTCTATGCACTTAACAAAAAAAAATAATAACAAAACAAAACTTATTAAGCCGTTGTTAGAGTGTTATTGCTACAATTTTACCCACTTTATTTCCATTCGAGACATAACAAAAACGTAGTTTGTTTCGGGTTCTTTCAAAAATTGTTATTAGTGCGCTGTTGCCAGATATCTATGTAAGAAGGCAATTGTACAGACTGGTTGATATTTTGTCGGTGAAAATTAATGTTATTATCAGTTTCTGTATACTGCTTTTAAATCTACTGTGAATACCTAGAATATTAAAGAGCACAGTTGCTTTACTGCTAGATTTTTTATTTAACTCTATGTTTGTAAAATCAGATAAAAGATATTTAGTTTTTAAGGGAGCCATTTACGCTTTTTTTTTAAATATTCTTATTTATTACGAGTTTTACGGGTTCTCTAATTTAAAAAACTAGTTAGTATACAAATAAATCTGGAGTCCTACTATTTTGATTAAGATACGCGGAAATTTAATTTTAATATTTATTATTTTTAAAATATTTGATATTATGTTTATAATTACTGTTAATTTAAATTTTTTGTATAATATTAAAAAATTAAACTAAGTTTACAAATAAACATAAATGTTTATTATTGTATAGGCGTTGTTATTTTGTTAAACAAGTGAAAAATATATTACTATAAAGTAAGCCACGATTAGGGGATATGAACTGAATGCTATTAGTCTATTAAATTTTAGAAATTTTTTGACTTTTTTCGAAGTGAGCATATGTTTTTTATTTTTTTTTACAAGTTTTCTTTATGTTCTAGAATTATTACCGAGTTTTTTTTTTGTTAAAGGTACAATAGGAGATCTTAAAATAATCTTAAGCTTTTCTGAATACATAAAGCTTTTTATGACAAACTTAGCAAGTTAGGATTGGGCTAACATTAAAATAAGTCAGCCAATTAATTCAAGTTCTTTTCATTACATATTATGAATCAATCTTTAAGATCTCTGATTATTAAGTTAAAAATTCTTAGGATTTTCTATTACCAATTACCTCATTTTTGGCCACAGTTGGGCAATGGCCACTCGTCCATGTAGCAAGTGTTATAGATAACTTGATGCATTGGACAAAACGCCCAGACAAAATTGCTGTGTTACTATTCACTAAGGGCTAATGCCTGCATAGAAAGTACCCACAACTAAATAGGCATGTACATTCTCATATATTTTAACGTACAAAGTTTTAACTAAAAAAATATTTGTTTTTTTTATAATTTGAAAATCTATGACATACATTTATTTATAACACTATTAAATCAAAAACACTGTGGTCGTTTTCTCTTATAACTTAAATAAGATAACGTACATGTCTTTATTTTGGTTAAAATTGTAAGTGAACGCATATTTTACAAAATATTATGTATAAAAATTCCATCATCAACATACCGATAAAGAAATACTCGTTCTTATTAAGGGATCGTTATTTCGGTAACTCGATATATCGAAAGTATTGATCGGACATCGATAAAAAACCATTACAATTTCGAGCTTAAAATGATATAGGATATTCTAAATAAAAATGCAATAAATAA
>JAHBCN010001017.1:0-136261 GCA_019359885.1 Listronotus oregonensis
ATTTGGTAATAATTGTGCATTAGTCGGGCTCCACCTATTTATGGCCCTAAAAAATCAAAAAATGAAGATATTAACATGTTTTTTTTTTCATTTTGTTCTATTTTACCGGGAATTTATAAATCTTTTAAGGGAAATCCAAAAAAAAAAAACGGTATTAATTTTTATTTTGAAAATTAAAAATGGGCATTTTTTAAGTTTTTCGTCAATAAAATACATCCATTTATGTTTAGCAATTTCAGATAATTTGTTTTATATTCTACGTGTAAAGACAAATAATTAAAAAAAAAATTTTCAAAGGTATTCTTCTTCTTCTTCCCTGAGAGCCGTCTTGATTAACTACCGGAGGCAGTTACGTTCAAAAGTATTAATTTTTAAATTTTTGTTTTTTTTTTTGGAAAAAAATCTAATCAAAGACTTAACATTTTTGATTTTTTTTAATTGATTTACTTTTGATGAACTTAAGGAATAAAAATATTTGGTAACTCAAAAAAAAAAAATGTTGATTTTACATCTTAAAAAAGTGAAGCCGCGGTTCTACACAACTACCAACACTTCTAGCAACGTTCATAATAAAGGTTTTGACATCAGCTTTTCTTTTTATAATGCAATACTTATACCAATTTAGCTTCAGAAAAAAGTTGTGGACAAACATCTAAAAAAAAAAGAAAAAAAAGTTTTTTTGCAATAATTTTACAATTTTTTTTCACACTTTTGCTAATTTTAAGAATTTTAAATTTAATATGGGGACAAATTTACCCCCTTTTCAAAAATCCATGTTTAAAGTTATTTTTGTCATATTTAGGCATTTAAAAACCATAATCAATAATAAAATTGCTACTACGAATTGGTTCTCTATTCAAAGTGGTTGTTAGTTACCTATAGTAGAAAGGTTCAGTTAAGAAAAGAAGCAAAAATTATCTTTATTACCAAAATATAAATTAGTCAAAAAAACCACAAAAAGAAATACACTGGCGGCAAAAATTAGGGGATATTGCCATATACCATAATTCAAATTAGTACCGACAATTCTGATGTTTTGGTTGGAATCTAGTGTTAATCTTGTTGCCGTAAAAAAAAATTCAGGATTTTTTGTTATCACAATATCAAGTAAACAATATTTTTTGTCAGGTCGAATTCGAAAGATTCTCTCGTGTTAGTTTCAGAAGTCGTTTTATACGATTAAATACAACAGTAATTGGGTGTTGATTTTTTTGCAATGCCTTTAAGACATTTAACATCCGCGGAAGCAAACAGAGCGGTTGGAATGCTTCAAGCGGGGTTGCGACAAGTGGATGTTGCTCGTGAGCTGGAAACATCACAAAGTGTTATAAGTAGGCTGTGAAATCGTTACAGGGAAACTGGAACAACCTCCAGAAGGCACGGACAGGGTCGTAGGAGGTGTACTACGCAGCAACAAGACCGGTACATAACCCTTAGTATTAGACGGAACCCCATTCTCCCTGCAACACATTTACGCCGTCAGCTTCAAAACCAATTAGGAGTCCCTATCTCTGTAAGAACAGTGAGAAATCGATTATATGAGATCGGATTATCTGCTCGTAGAGCATTTCGTGGTGTGCCACTTACACAAAGACATAGAGCACAGCGTTTAGAGTGGGCACGTGAACGACGAAATTGGAGGGTAGAATGGAATTCCGTTCTTTTCACCGACGAATCTCGTTTTGGTTTACATAGTGACTCAAGGCGTATAAGAGTGTGGAGAAGTCGTGAAACACCTAGACATCGTAGCTATGTACAAGAAGTGTATCCTTTCAGAGGTGGCACAGTTATGGTCTGGGGAGGAATCACTCTAGGACGCCGTACGCATCTGTATGTTTGCGAAAACAATATGACAGGGACGCTTTATGCTCGTGACATCATTAGAGGTATCGTCGAACCAATTGGTGAAGCAATCGGGGAACATTTCATTTTTTGGACGATAATGCGCCCCCGCATCGCACTTTGGAAGTCCGAACTACACTGCAGAATTTAGGCATCACCCATCTCAGGCTACCCGCACTTTCACCAGATCTGAACCCAATTGAACATGCATGGGATATGCTTCAAAGAGCTTTGGATAACCACCAACCCCCGCCTAATAACAGAGGGGACCTAATAGGAATACTTCCTCAATTATGGGACAACCTACCCCAAGACCAGCTGGACAATTTGATTCTCAGCATGCCAAGACGCCTTCATGAAGTTTTCGAGGTCCACGGAGGTCATACACATTACTAACATTCTTTAAATGATTCAGCATGATATAGAAATTTGCATTTTGAGGATAATATTTGATTTTTTTAATAAACGCTTTTTCCCCCCCTATGAAATTATGTGTTTTCATTTATTCAAAACGGTAATCTCTATAACCGTAATAGTTTTAAAAAACTCGGGTGGTTGTTAATATAAAATTCCATGATATCCTCTAATTTTTGCCGCCAGTGTATTTATAAATGGTCCACAGTGTCCTTACTATCCAAGGATTAATAACATAAAGTCCGTTTTTTATGGTGTTGATCTGAAATTGAGCCGTCGCGTCGTTTCAGTAAAACTTTTTTTTCTCGACAAAAAGGTTTTGTTTTTGTGTTTTTCTAGTTGTTATTGCTGCGAAATCCTGAGCTATTGCGTGTCATTAAACTTCATTCTTTATAATGCAAATATTTGTAAGGAAAATATTAGGCCATTTAGACTAATAATTCCTTAAATTCGATTTTTTTAAATAAATTAATATTAAAAAGAAAGCAAAATGATCTCAAAAATACAAATATAAATCCTTTACTTTATTTTTCATTGGGTATCCTTAATTCATTGATGTGCTCGTTTAGATAACCTTAAAGTTGTTTTTTGTTGAATACAACATTAAATAAATTTGCTCGATGAAAATAAAATGTGCAAATCATGGTGAGTGCTTTGGCCTTCAAAAAAAATCTAGTTTAGTATATATTTAATTTTAATGATTTAAATATTTCTTTAAAATTACATATATTGTCAGATTGCAAACTCATGCTGATATCTACGTTTTGCATTTTATTACAAAAATAATAAAAGGAAGTGAAGAAAAATGGTTGATGTTGTAAACATGTAAAATTACATGTAAATAAAGATACGATTAAACATTGACTTTTCAATTAATGAAATAAAAGTACTTAAACTTTTTGAAAAGAGAAAGATAATTTAGGTACAAAATCATCCGACGAGGACTGATCATAATAAAAAAAGATTGAAAAAGCCTTCTTGTGTATTTTTTTTAATCCAGAAATGTACGGAAAATTTATTTTAATTTAAACCAAACATTTTTTATCGAAATTATGAAGAGGTATAAGGGCGCTAATTGTAACGAGATGCAAGGGTAAAAAAACAAACATAGCTAAAAATTATTTTATTTAACATCTGGGTTTTAAATTGTCACTGGTTTTTTAATTATCTCTGTGAATTTTCTCTATGGAGTAATTCAACATTGTTTAAAGTAAAGCTATTAAATAATTATGTTCTACCTATGTTAAAATTTTTATTTTTATTGAACTATTTGTCATGAATGCTTTTCGTTTTTCTGGTTTAGTTTCAACGAAATTCTCCATTAAAGAAATGTTTACAGCTGTTTAAAGGCGGCGACTGACTTGTAACTAAACGTTGTAATGTAACATAATACACATCGAACATTCACGCAGTGGATACAGAAAACTGCGCCGTTCGCAGCAGCCGCTGCTCCATTGGGTTGTCGGTTTTTTCGCAAATCCCTTTGTAGTGTTCGGCGCTAGTCAATCAGTGAATCAGTTTGTTCGTTGCGAGCGTATGGAAAGTCGACGTTTTCTCCTATTTTATTATTTAAATTAAATTTATTTTCTGAGGTTTTGCATTTTGTGTGAATCAGGATGCAGTGGGATCGTGAAAAAACCGTGCTTTTTAGTGACAAGTATAGAGAAAATGCAAATCTTTGGGATTCCCGTCATAAGGATTAATTTTAACAAAAAAAAAATGACGCATGGAAGGAACTGGCGGATAAAATGGAAATAGATATAAAAGAATGTAAAAAAAAATTAACAGCCTACTGGAGTCGCTTAGAACAACGTTTGCTAAAATGAAAAAAAGGAGCGGAACTTTCTGTCACGGTTATCGCCTTTTTAAAGGAAGTGTCTGCTTTGGCCACTTTTTGTCCGATTAAGTTAACCAGGAGTTAAAAATCTGTTGCACTCATTTGAATAAAGTTTTTGTATTGGCCTGTGAATTCTTGATTTTTGAGAATGCTTAATAAAGACTGTCCACCGTTTTGTTGTCTGCTTCTGTACAAATTCGTTACCCAAACGCGTTTTTTAATTTTTTTCGTCTTTAAATAACAATAGCGTACTAGCAGAAATGCAAACGCGACCTCCATGTCTGACACTTTCGACGACACTCATCAAATTTTGGCGACATACCGCGTTGAACATTGTTAGGACAGTTAACATACCGATTTATTTTCGCGAGAAGCGGTAACGTAGGGGAATGTGTTCTGACGTCAGTATTACGTCATTACTTTGCACCCAGTATCTACCGTTATCGCCACGAGTCAGGAGGAGCGTTAATAATGGTTATGTCAAATTTAAATTTAAATAATGGAGGATTCGCGGCTTTTCTATTGTTTTGGTTCTGTGATGTTTTTCTTTGCTATGGTTTAACAACTATTTGAATTGCAGATATTTTGGTTTATTAGTTTATTTCCAAACGGATGAATTAATTTAAAATTGTATTGAAATCATAAAGGAAAAATTTAAAATTGTTATAGTTGACTTGAAACAGCTAATACTTATAAAAAAAATTTGGTTTATATATTATCTTTTCGACTTATATTTTAACTCTCAAAGAACCTTACATTTAAATTTAAACCCTATAAAGGATTAAACCATTATGTAGTAAGTTTGTATCCGTAAATTTCGTTTTTGGGGGAAGGCGGTTAAAGACGGGCCAGTTATGGTTGTTTTGAAAATCTGCTTACCCAACCAGTAGTTTTTAAAAACAGTAACGTCGCGAAATGAAAATATTTCCTTTAAAATGTGAAGACGAATGGTGGATCACTCGTGAACCGAGCACTCAAACGCGAATATTTGCTACGATATGGTGATGAACTGAACGGGTTGCTGTAATGTAATGCTCGTAGCGAGCATTACATTATAACGTTCGGTTACAAGTCAGTCGCCGCCTGAATGCAAAATTAGGTTTTTAAAGTGAACTTCAGTCAATTATTCAAGGTTGGTCGCGTATAACAAATCATTTAATGTACCTACTTATGAATCTTAAAGTATCTTGTTTATCTTTATATTTATCATTAATCTTAGTACCCATTTAATTAAACCAAAATAGTCATTGAAAACGGTTTTGTTAGCTTAAGATTTTGCAGCTAAAAGGCAGTTTTATTATTTGATTCCATAATAAATTAATTAATATCAATTTCGTTAAGTTAGGATTGGGCTAAAACATCCAGGTTTAATTATAGATCCTAAGGATTCCTGAAACAGGCATTACATGCAATGTTTTATAAATAAAATCAAAACTACTAATGGCAACTAGGATTGCTGTTCAGAAAATCTAGGTATTTCGGCTACGAATTGTGCACTAGTAGTACATGGAAAAGCAAAAATGGAGGTACCTAAACTCTAGTTATTAGCTTGTCACTGATCCAAACATCTGTACGTCTAAAGGCGGCGACTGACTTGTAACTAGACGTTGTAATGTAACATGTTACACATCGAACACTCACGCAGAAAACTTCTCCGTTCGCGGCGAGCTGCTCGCGCTCGCCGTTGCTCATCGGACTGTCGGTTTTTTTCGCGATCCCTTTGAAGTGTTCGGCGCTAGTCAATCAGTGAATCACTTTGTTCCTTGCGAGCGTATGGAAAGTCGTGGTTTTTTCCTATTTTATTATTTAAATTAAATTTATTTTTTGAGGTTTTGCAATTTGGGTGAATCAGGTTGCAGTGGGATCGTGAGAAAACCCTGGTTTTTATTACCAAATATAGAGAAAAAACAAATCTTTGCGACATCCGTCATAAGGATTAATTTTAACAAATAAAAAAATAACGCATGGAATGAATTGGCAAATGAAATGGGGATAGATGTAGACGAATGTAAAAAAAATTGACGGCCTACTGGAGTCGCTTAGAACAAAGTTAGCTAAAATGAAAAAAAGCACGGGAACTTCGTACTGTTATTGCCAATTGTTTCAAGGAAGTAGTCTGCTTGGCACCCCTTTGGTCCGTTTCCCCATCCGTGTAACCATTGTGAGTTCCGAAAGTCCCTGTGTTCACTCATTAAGAACAAAGTCTTAATTGTATGCTTGTGTAATTCTTAATTTTTGAGAATGCTTAATAAAGTCTGTCTGCTTGTCTGCTTTTGTACAAATTCGTTACCCAAACGCGTTTTTTTTTCTTTTTTTCATCTTTAAATAACAATAGCGTACTGCAGAAATGCAAACGCGACCACCATAGACGAATGGTGGATCACGCGTAAACCGAGCATTCAAACGCGAATATTCGCTACGATGTGGTGATAAACTGAACGGGTTGCTGTAATGTAATGCTTGTAGCGAGCATTACATTACAACGTTCGGTTACAAGTCAGTCGCCGCCTTAAGGCTACACCTACATTGGATCCGTATTTCTCCCGATCCGATGTAGACCGATTTTCCGATCCGACGTTGCCCGACCTAAGTGCCTTGTCATTATTATCCACTTTTTTCATTAAGTAACAAATAGTCTTAAAATTGCTAGTTGTGTAGAGCTTTTTGGTACAAATCCATGATGAGCTTTATAAAAATGTTATGAAGGTGCAAAAAGTCCATGATTCTAGAGTATATGGCTCTCTCAAATACCTTAGAACCTGATGGCAACACTGACACTTGCCTGTAGTTTTTTGTTACATATTATATTTTTGTTTATCTACACAAGCAAATCTAGTCCATCGTCTTGGACGGTCCGCGACATTTGATGTAGAATGTCGTTACTTAGCTAACCATGCATTGTCATTTAAAATAAACGTGCATGCAACATTTCAGCTCAACACTTTTAGATGGCAAGGTGTATTTCCTTTGGTTTTCGTGAGTTAAATACACGGTTTTCCGTGCCTTCAGTATTCGTTCCGAAAAAGCCATGTACTTTTTAAAACGCTTTTTAAGAAACAAAATAGAAGTCCAACGTATAAACAGACATCATTTATTAGAGGGCTGTTTTTTTCTTGCTGAGGAGAGAAAAAATGCCTTTACGCATACCGCGGTCGATGTTGTGTGACCGCCAGTTATGTCGGACTAATCCAAAATTGGTACTACCGACCTTTACGTCACCAAACAACTGCCACCGGAATCCGCTCTCGCATTGCTTCAGTGGGGGTGTTGTCTTTTTGACTTTCTGTTCTTCTAACGGCTTTCTATTTCTTTTGTTTTAATAATTTTTCTAATCGTTCGTAGACGTTTACCCAGCCAGTTTTTGACGTGCATAGATTTGTCATCATATTTGGTATATTAAATTCCAGCCCTGTTTGCTGAAAATATAGCATTCTGACCACTTCCACCTAGGGCAGACGAATAGGGTATGTTCGGCATCATCTACGCCGTCGCAGTAGGTACATTTCTCTGTTTCAGCCCTTCTTCTGTCATATAAGTGCTTCCTAAAGCACCCATGTCCTGATAAAGCTTGGGTTAGAAAGTAGTCAACTTCTCCATATGGGCGATTGATCCATGTCTGTATTTCTGGTATGGGTCTGTTAGTCCAGCGACCCTTTGTTGAGTTTTCCCAGCTGTTCTGCCACCTTTCCATTAAGTTCTGTTTGGCTACATGTGATTTCACTCCTGTGTATTTCACTTATTAGGTTTTTGTAGGTGGTCTGCTATTACTCCCACAGCTTCTGTTGTGCGGTATGCGCTGCATATCTTTATAGACATAAGCCTCTGGAGTCTAGCTAGTTTTTTATTTGTTTCTGATTTGTTGTGACTTTGAAACAAACAGGTGCTGCGTATAACATTTGCGAGTGGACTACTCCTGCCAATATTCTTTTTTTTTTGACGCCCTTGGTCTACCTAAGTTAGGCTTAAGGCACGTCAACGCTGCCACAGTTTTCTCAACTTTATCGCAAGTGCGCTTGACGTGTTCTGTAAAGGAGCACGCAGTATCGAGCCATACCCCTAGATATTTAATTGCTTTGCATTTTGGTAGTAAGAAGTACAGCCTCTGTTTTCTCTGGGGCGAGGATAAGTTGATTGGCCGTTAGCCAGTTTGAGACTCGTGATAGGGCTATATCTGCTGTATCCGTTAAAAGTTGCTCACCTTTTGCCACAACAGTCAGCGCAATATCATCAGCAAATCCTATTAAGGTAACTCCCGTTGGTACTTCAATTTTAAATAAATTATCATTATTAGAGGGCTTGCACCAAATAATACTTACTTTGCTACGTGATCTTGCGAAATAAAGTTTGTTTGGTTAATACCATTTAAATAACAGATATGTTCTTTATTTACTTTTAAGTGATAATAAATTTAGGTATTAAAGACATATCAGACAATGTAATGAAGCAGTTACTGTTACAATTTAGTCCTCATACCTATAGAATATTAAAAAAACTAGATTAGAGTAGTTCAAGTTGCTAAATCAAAAAAGGTAATAATTTTTTTATCAATAAAAAATAACTTTGCGATATTTGGTGATAAAAATAAATGAATCTTAACCTACATACTTAATTTAGCTTATTATTTTTTGATGATTTTTATATACCGATAACAGACACTTACTAGATAAAATTATATCATCAGTTTCATTTTAGAATCAAGTGCAAAATTACAAACTTTAGGGACAAACATGTAAGTTTCACTTTTAATCATAATTTGTATTTTTTTTGGTTTTTGGAAGTTTAACCCATTTCGCCTTAGTTTCGTCAACGATGTAAAAGTACAGAAACATGCAGATATTGCATTTCACGACAGCTTTTAGACAACGCGGTAGTAGCACCACGGACGTTATAAAAATAACTACTTCCTCTGAAGTACTTACCCCTCATTAAGGTCTAGGTAATGCTATCCAGATGGAATTCTGAGTTTAAGTTTAACTTGAAATCCGAACAACGTACAACAGTATGTGGCCTTCGCCATAATGATGTTATATAACAAGTCCATTCTTCTGTTTTTTTTCAGCAATAAACTTTTGAATTATTTTTTTACTAAAGTTTAAAATATCAGTATTTATAACTTTTTCAATAAAAATAATTGCAAGAGGCAAAAGTATTTTATCTTTTTTTTTTTATCTTGGGACAGTCCACGAAGGCTGATGCCTAAGTACTAACGTACCGTGGGTGTCTTCAGTGTGGTGAGAGGGAGTTTCTTCACACGGGACTTAAATTTTTGGAGATTGGGAGGAGAAGAAAAAACTTCTGCGTTGGTTCCATAGTCTTGACACTCTAGGGATGAAGGAACGAAGAAAGCGGGAAGTTCAGGGCCTCTCCAACCGAACTGTAAAAGGATGCATAAAAGTTGCACTACGTGTTGCCGGGATCAAGGATTCGGAACTCCTCTAGCAAAGCGTGAAATCCTATGAGGCACAGATCCCCTACAGCTCGACCGTCGGCAAGAAGAGGAAGCCTTTCTGTAAGCGTTGGATCATTAATAAGACGAACGACTCTTCTTTGAATGGAGTCCACAATGCTAAGTGTTGTAGGGGACGCCATTCCCCAGACATGAGAACAATCTTCTAAAGAGGGTCTGATTTGGGATACATACAGAGTGTACAGATTGGAAAAAGAGAAATATTTTCTGTCTCGGAAGAGAAATCAAATCTTTTTTGAAGCTGCCGAAGCTATGGATAAAATGTGTTTGTGCCAGTTGAGGGATGAGCATTTGCAGACTTTTTTCGCGACAGCGAACATGACTATGTTTTCGAAGCATTAAACTGAACAAAATTTTTGGCGCCCCAATCCAAGATAAGTTTGAGGTCTTGTGAAAGAGATATCTGCATTGACCTGCGCTTGTTTTCGAAATCAGGATTACACGGTGGCTTAAGAAATTTAATACTAGTGTGGAGGGTACTATCGTCAGCAAAACTATGAATGAAATTGATTGTGGAAGAGGAAGATCGTTAATGTGTAGAAGAAACAGCGTGGGTGCCAGCACTGAGCCCTGGGGCACCCCAGCATTAATTTGGTAGAAGCTGGAGGAATGACCATCTACACTAACTGATATACGTCGATTAGAAAGGAAACTGGAAAGCCAAGAGCAAAGCTTAGGTGGAAGACCATAAGAAGGAAGTTTGTTAAGAAGCCCATCATGCCAGACCTGATCGAAAGCTTGATATGTCAGAGCAGATCTGGGATTCACCAAGAAACTCAAGGGACTTGTTCCAGTTGTGTGAGACAAAGGAAAGAAGATCAGCTGTGGATCTATGTGACGGAATCCATATTTTCTATCATGTAAGATCTTATGTTTTTCCAGATACTTTAAGATTTGGGAATTAATGAATTTTTCCATTACTTTGCAAACAACTGAAAGAAGAGATATAGGTCTATAGTTGGAAGGAGACTTTTGGATCCTTTTTGGGGACAGGTTGCACAGTGCAGCTTTCCAACTCTCCGGGAAAATGCCCGTGTCGTAAGAGATTCGAAAGAGGCGAGTTAAAATGGGTGCAAGCTCGGGAGCACATTTTTTAAGACGATTGCTGGTATGCCATCCAGCCCAGACGATTTTTTAGTATTAAGAGAAGAAAGAATACGCTTGATCTGTTTGACTTTAAAAATTATATCGGACATTTTATGAGAAACAGGGACAACTGTTGGAAGGGGAAGATTAATAGGAGGATCAAGCGTAGAATTGGCAGCAAATTGTTTCGGTAATTAATACATATTTCGGAAGGATCGAAAGTAGAAAAGCAGGTATCTTTCTTTGCCCATAGTATTTTCCAAAAAACTTTTGATAAATTTTAAAGTTGAAAAACACCTTTAATTTTTAATGTAGTCATTGAAATGGTTAGCAATATTTATAAGACCTAGACAATTTCCTTTATGGCATCAATTATTGTATCTTTACTGCTTATAAAAAAATACCTGTTTGTTTTTAACGCGAAGGCGGGTGTTCATTTATTTTAACTAAGTATAAATATGTAAATGGAATGTAAACATATTTTATGCGTTTATGGTTTTTCTCGGGGAGGGTTGCACCCTTAACAAATTTAAGATTTTTAACCTTTTTGGTTAACTTTTTGAATATTTTGCTTAGAATTGTAATTACCTTCCATAAAATATACCTATTTCAAAAATTGACATTCTTTATCAGTAGAAATTGAAATTAAATACTATCGGCCGATTATTTGCGGATTACGAGTTAATAGTTCCCACAATTAAAGCGAATGATTGACTATAAACTTGAATGCTTTTAAACCTTTTAATATACAGGTCTGGAAACGAACCCACCGACCATAGGAAATTACATAGTATGTTAAAGCATAGGCAATATTCGAGGTGGGGTGTCTTTGTTCGGGCTCAGCCGTATCGCCGTCCGACGAAAGCATAGGTCCTACTGTTCGGCTCGGGACGTCGGATCAGTTTACCCACATCCTGGAGGAAGGTACCCCCTTGAAACAAGTAGGCAAAATTACGATATGCCATATTCTGTGTGGAATTATTTGTTTTCATAAGTTTTTTTGTTGCCGACTGAGCGAAATAAAACTGGTATTCGGTCATAAATAAATTAAACAAGATTCTACAAATAAAATTAATAATTCTATAAAAATGAAAAATAATATTTATTCTAAAAACAGTCTAAAAATGAAATAAATCGATCGATGATCAATGCTTGATACGGCGAAAGTCGGACAAGTTCGGCGCGCTCGTTGCAGAGGGGAATTTGGAAGAACATAGCATGGTAAAAGGGCTTGAATACGTATTTCCTATGGTCTGGTTTCTTTTCCAGACCTGTATAATTTAGTTATAAATTAAACCTATTTAATTCTAGTATTAATTGTAGATTATATTTTACCAATTAAAGTAATATCCTTAGTGGCTTTTCCTTATAAACTATAAAATTATTTATATTTTCAGATTTTTTTTATTAAAAACTGTCAAAGCATTAAGAAGAAAAAATACAACGTAGAAAATTGAAAAAAAGAGGCACCCGCTGTACATACACAATTAAGAAGACCACCTAGTTTCATTCTTCAAGGGCATTTTTTGAGAAGCTATTTTTATTAACCAAAAATTTAACAGTACCTGTGCAACAATAAATAAATAAAAAGTTATTTTACCTTTTTCTAAGTGCAAATAAGCAACTTGTAAAGATAGGAATAATAAAAATTATTCCTTTAAACTTGGCAGTAGACACTGTTGTGTTCTTAACATTTTCAAAACGAAGAAAACATGGATTTTACCAAAGAAAATGTTAATCCAAATCCAAGGGATAAGTCCAATCCTTTAGGACTCCTATTTTTTACGTAAGTACAAAACTGGTTTAGGTTCTGGTCTGGTATAGCGTACACAAACTATTAAAATTCTAGCTACTATTTGCGTTACATCTGAAACTAAATTAATTTTCTTTTTTTTTTTTATGTATTTTTACTATAGTACCACAGCTTCCTTACAGCTCCACAACTTTGGTCGGCACCTTTGATCTCGCAGTCTACGAACAAACGAGACAGAAGCGTTGCTCCCTCTGTCGCACATCCGGGAAAAGTCAGAGCCGGATTAAAACGATTACTTATTTATGTAAAACGACAAATTTTTGCCTAACAGTACCGTAGTAGATAATTTTAAAGTTAATAAGAAATATAAAAATATACAATAAACTGATTCGAAAAAGTGATAACATTTTAATTGGTTATAGACTAAAAACTCATATGAGCTGACAAAGTAACATGGGCGATTTATAATATTTAGGTCACAATAATTGTATTACAATAATTAGAAGGGGTGTAGTTATCTGTAATCTTATGAAAAGAATAATGATTTATAAAAATCGTTAGTTGTTTAAGAGGATGCATGGTCGATCTTTAGCTGTTTCCTCATATTCCCAGGTCATTGTTAAGGTCTTTTCTCAGCTCACTGTGATATTTCTCAATATAATGTCATTTTTTAGGGAAAAGGTACAGTATAATAAAGTGTAAGTGAATAATAGGGTCATTAATACACGCGCGATTTTTCGAGCACGACGGCGTAGCCCGAGTTCTCGAAATAGAGCAAGTGTTTTAAAGACCAGTTATTCACGAATACATTATGCTATTTTTTTTATTGATATTATTTATTATATTAGTAATATTTTATTTGACGTTATAAAGTACTCATGTCAGATTAATAATTTTCGTTTTTTACTATTATTTTCTATTATAATTGTTTTAAAATAATTTTTTCAATGTCGGAATCACAAATTTAGTTACTTTATTAGTTACTTAATTATCTCAAAAACCAGCAATTTTACATTTTTAATAAAGAATTGAATTAAAAGTCAGTTATAAAGTACTCATGTCAGATTAATAATTTTCGTTTCTTTAAAATGCCTAACATGTGCAAAAATTCCAGGTTATAGGTTGTTGCAATGCCATCTTAGACTTCACATTTCTCCCGTTTTTGATTGTTGTACCATGGCAACCTTTAAAACACGCGTGTGTTTGAAAGTTCGATTTGAACACGCTGAGGCGTGTTTTAATTAAGCAATAAAAAAATATGATAATAAAATAATGTTCTGTAGCTTAGGTTTTATATATATTAAGTATTAAAATTGGTTTTAATTCGAGTGCCCCAAAAAACTCGGTATACCAAATTTGGTCAAAATCGGAGTTGCGGACACTTTCTAGACAATTACCAAAAGTTTAATTTTTACTAAAATATGCAAAAAAAATTGTTTAAGTACTTACCGGTTAGCATCCTTAGGAAAACTAAAGAATTTCTTCTTTGAGTTACAACCTTTATTAAAACAGTTTCTCACTGCACAAACATGATGATGTCCTGATGATGTTTTTTTGTCACTCATTTTACCGAAGTGTAAAAAATAAAAATAAAACGCAATGTTCAAAACAATCAACTAAAACACACAAAAATTATACCTACCGCTATGGCGGCTAAACGTACAATAATACCGAAAGTTCTCCCGACTGCACGCCAAAGACATCTTTTCCCGGACAGGGCGGAGCATAAAGCCTGCGCGACGAGATCGGCGCTAACCGTTCCCGCCAAGAGAGTGTTACAGCTGTAAGTAAGCTGTGATAGTACACCGTTTATTTTACAAAATATGTTTTATTTATTTTACATCTTCTTTTCTAATCTCCGAAAACTATAAAACCGTTCAGTTTCCCGTCCCATCTCTTGATTCCTATACAGACAACAGCGGAAGCAAGATCTCCCATAACTAAGATATTTATATACAACCTTAGAGCTGTTTTCAAAAATATCCTACTCTTTTTAACCCCTTAAATAAAGTCTAAAGTTTTAAAAGCCTTTATAACTTCGCTTCCAATTTATCAGACGGTCCGAATTATAACTACCTTTTCCTCCACAACGTTTTTTTACAATTTTTATTCCAAGGCAATTGGCAAAAATCACCATTAAATTATTAGAAAATAAAAAACAGTGTTTTATATACAGGGTGTCCCAACTGTATTTATACACTAAATTTCTCTGCCCCTGTACATAATACAAAAAAAACTTAAAATAAAAAAATGTGTGGTTGTTAACGCTAATTTTTATTAAAACACTATTGGTAAATATAGAGAGTGTCTCCAAAAAAGAATTTTCATTGCTAAGTACATTTTTTTAAATGGAATGCTCTGTATATTTTGCCAAATTTTGACTCTTTACTTAACTCCACATCAAAAATGTATTATACACTATACGTCAAATATTGCGGGTTTTTGAGATAACGACCTATTATTATAGTATTATCTGATTTACTCACGTAACAATCAAAAACGATAAAATAATAACCAGAATTAACATAGCATCATATAGTAAATGTTTAAACTGCCGACCGTTTTTTACTATTATTTTCTATTATAATTGTTTTAAAATAATTTTTTCAATGTCGGAATCACAAATTTAGTTACTTTATTAGTTACTTAATTATCTCAAAAACCAGCAATAATTGACTTGTATTTTACATTTTTAATAAAGAATTGAATTAAAAGTCAAAGTTTGGCAATTTATACAGGGCGTCTCATTAAAAAAACGAACTTAACAATGAGAATTATGTTTTTGAGACACCAATACTACGAATTAAATAAGTACTACCAAACAAACATTTTTTATTTTAAGTTTTTTTCTGCATCGTGTACCGGGTGACCATTCGAAAACTATCACCTTCCTTGACTTTTTATGTAAAGTTTCTCAAAAAAATGTTTAATATGAAAGTTGTAGGGGCAGGATGCATCGTAAAGACGTGGCAAACCATATCTGTCGTCATGACAGTTTAAGGTGACATGTTTTTTCTTGAAAAATCTGAAAAATTTGTATGAAAAAATGCTTTATTCAACAGCAGAAAAACAAGAAATTATTTTTTTATTTATTGAAAATAATTATAACGCTACTGCTACTGATCGTGCGTATGCAGCTCAACATCCTTATAAGGCCATTCCAACAAGACACACCGTACAAAATTTGGAAAAACTTTAAATCTCGACAGGCAGAAATCGGTGTATCCAAATGACAAAAATGTTATCCTACATTTCGTAGAAAACCCCAACAAGTCAGTTAAAACTGCTTCAAAAGACTTGCAAGCTATGCATGGACCACAAAAATACGGGCGCGAGTCAATACGTAAGGTTTTAAAACAAAGTAAGTTTAAACCTTTTAAATACCATAAAGTTTAAAAACTCACACAAGCTCAAAAGGATCAAAGACTATTTTTTTCAATTTGATGTTGAACGGGCTAAATAATAACTGACTTTTTTAAAATATATTATGGACCGATGAATCCAGTTTATCGACAAGTAAAATGACAAACAAACTAAACGATCGGCACTGGACGGTGGATAATCCAAATTTCGTGCGAGAAGTGCATATTCAACGTCGACAGACTGTCAAAGTGTGGTGTGGCATATTGAAAAACCGAATAATAGGACCATATTTTTTTGAAGGTAAGTATATTACGAATTTTTGAGGAACGAGCTTTTAGACGTGCTTTAGTTTTTCAACATGATGGAGCTCCACCACGTGTTGTTCGACAAGTAAAAAACTTATTTGATGAAAATTATGATGAATGGATTGGACGGAACCGGACAATTCATTGGCTAGCTAATAGTCCGGATCTGACGCCAATGGACAACTTTTTAAGGCGATATATAAAAAATTTAATTTACCAACAGGACCTAGGTAATGCTGATGTCATAAAAAATATTATTAGACATGAAATTAACGTATTGAATCAAACAAATTCTCGCTTCATAGAAAATTCAATATCACAATTGGAAACTTGTTACCAAGAATGCTTGCAGAACTGGGGGGATAACGTAAAGTATGACAATTAATATGTTACCTTAAATTTTTACTGTTTTATTGTTGAAATAAAATTGAGTTTGTTACACCAGCATTAATTTATTTTAATTATTCAATTTTTAAACATCTTTAGTTTGAAAACCAGTGAATTTAGGCCTATAGTGTTGTATATAAAAAATGCTTAGAATTTTAAGCAGAATTGAAATATCAAGTCAAATACAGGGTGTCCTATTTAAAAAATCATAACTATGGTTTGCCACGTTTTTATGTATCCTGTATAATATACAAAATTATGTTTGAACTCTTTAAATTTGCCCCTACAACTTTCATGTTAAACATTTTTTTGAGAAGCTTCCAATAAAAAAGTTTGTATAAATGTTTAGGAAGACACTGAAATGTTAAACAATGTCAATTTATCTTGGCATAGATAACCTAGCTGAATAAGAATTTATGTTTGGTAGTGTGATAGTACTATGTTAATACGCCACAATGCCGATGTACTGGAAGGTTCAAATACAGGGTGTTCGGGAAAATGTGGAAAATCTCCCGGATATAAAAAAAAACACGTGAAAAGAATTCTACAAGTTCATATAAACTGTTTCCGTATTGGGATCGATTTCGATTATATTAGCTCTAAAAGAGCTCCAAAGGAATCACATTTTTTAGACTGAATTATTGAACCACCGGGTATATTCCAATTTTATTTTAATAAGATGTAATACCAAGTAAAACTTTTTTACGCCCTGTATTGATAAGAACTTTGGACAGCGTTTTTTTACAAACCTTTAACTAGTAACTAAAAACTAAGTACTTCCTATTCATGTCACTAATCCTTACCGTTTGTAAAAATACCTGACTTTATTTATACTGCCAGTGACCTAAGCTCTGTCGGACTTCACGAAGCCCATGTTAAACCCTTGCGAAGATTTACTAAAAGCAACTAAAAGTTTAACCTTTTATTGAAACTTTTATGTTGGTGACAGGAGAAAATTGAAGGAGAAAAGGTGGTTTTCTTGGGGTATCTTCATTTCCGCAACCGATACGCATCTTCTTGCGCACCCGGCATTTAATGGACATCGACTTATTTTCTTTTAACATTACATAATCTAATCATAATTTATCAACCCACATTAGTAATACTAATTTACTTCCTCTTTTAAAAATAAAAAAGAAGTAAAACAGCCTGTATGTTTTAAATTTAATAAAATACCTTTTTTTTTCCCGTTTTAGATATACTCTTGGAATGTTTAGAAAAGGATATTCAAAAACACTAGAAATTCCGGATCTTTACAATCCAGCTAAAAGTGATCGTAGTATGCTTTTGGGAGATAGATTAGAAAGGTACGATTATTTAAGAACATTTTTTATAAATTATGGAATTAATATGAGATATGCCTCTTTAATAAGGTTAATAACATCCAATTAAAGCAATAAAAATATTATATTCTGGTACGCATTCTAATGATCATCACAAAGTATTCTCGCAAATAAATAGAAACAGATGGTCTTTTATTAGTTTTAATCTAATATGCACTAATTTTAGAACTCAAATTGGATCAGGCTCCCAGCTTGTCAGTAATTTATACAAGAACTTTTAAATCTGTCTTACAAAATGCATTTTTAAAGAACTTTTCTTTAAAATTAAAACAAAAATTATTTGTAAAAAGCCATTTGGACTTCGGTTTTTAAAAGAGATTCTTGGCATAACATTTTTTCTCTACAATGTGCCTATCTGCTCACGCGCACTTTTTGGTTTCTTAAAATTGCTGTAATTTTTGCCTTAGGTATGTGAAAGTGATTCTTTACAGCAACAGTTTACAACTTTTTTATGTGTAAAATTTTTCTTGCTTCAATTTGTCTTGCATGAAATTTAATTTAATATTTTTACAGTTTAAAATGCGTTGCTGCATTTTTTTAAGGGTTTTTTTTTAATTAACGCAAAGTGGGACGAAGTGACACTATGCCACCCAAATTACTCTACAGCCAGGCACGTATCCAGGGGGAAGGGGGCTCGAGGGGCTGAAGCCCCCCCCCGAAATTCGTATAAATTTTGTTTACATTTATCCAAACGTATCTAACAGAGAGAATATTTATCAAAAACTTGAAATATTATTTTTATCATAAAAAAATAAATATTAAAGAAGACAGTGAAGAAAGACATGACAGTGTCTTAACATTCGTCGAACTCTTCAACTCGGTTTGCATAAGTTTGGAAGAGATTTCTAAGACGACGCGGAACATTTCTTCAACGGCCTCAGCTTTATTGGCAGCCGTGGAGAAGAAGAACTTTTCAGTCTTACTTTGCCGTTGTCTTTGCTTCTTCAAGAAAGTATCTTGATCTGGTATCGGCCTTGTAACATACGAAAGAGGTTCTAAGCACTCTAGGAAATCATCGAAAAGATGCAGACAAAATCTTCAACGAAATTTTCAACTTGGCATCGAGACTTTCAGAAGAACTGTTAGAAACTGAGTTGAAGGTTCTACAACTTACAACAAAGCAAACGAAGCGCGCCAATCCACAAATTACTTCGGCTGAAAACTATTACAAGGTGGTCGTCTTCATCCCTTGCCTTGATAGTTTGATTCAAAATTTAGCAGACAGATTTATTTCAAATGAAGATATTCTTCCAACTTTCCAGGTGCTTCTTCCAGGCTTCCTTTCTATTCATGAAACAAATAAGTTAGATAATTTAGCGCAGATAGAATGTCACTCTCTGCAGTAAAAGCTGAGTATGAAATATGGTGTGAAAAATCCACCATAGATGCTAACCCAGAGGTGCTGAAAGTGTTAGAGCACTGCGATTCAGTCTATTTTCGTTCAATTAGGTACCTACTCACCGTCTTAGCTACTCTGCCTGTAACAACAGCTAGTGTAGAGAGTTTTAAGAGTAAAAACTTTACCACGTAGTGTGATGAGCGACAACAGACTGAGTGCACTGGCTATGATTTCAGTTCACTGGGATATCACCGTGGAGTCAGACAAAGTGATCGACATTATGTCTGGGAAAAAGATCAGAAGATTGCTTTAATAGTTGCGGCCTTTTAAAACTTAGATTATTGGTAGGTTTTTACATTTTAAAAATTAGATTATTGGTACATAAAATACTAAAGTATAAATTTTGTTGGTTCGAAACATCTGTCTTCATGTTATAAGAGCTCCTTCCCATTAAAGTTCTGGATACAAATCTGATAAATGAAAATTAGTGAATCCCTTCCCACCACCATTTACAAACCATTACACTCAAAGCCCCCCCGAGAAAAAATCCTGGCTACGGGCCTGTCTACAGCTCATATAGTTAATCAATAAAGCTCATTTTTTAAATTCTTATCTTAAATTTGCCTATCGATCCCTCTTTTTGAATTTCTGAGTTGTGTTTTTATTTGACGCTTTGTCCCACTGTGCAACGGTGAAAAATTGCAGCAAGACAGATTCACGACAGCAGTCTTTCAAACTTTAAAAAAAAGTTTTTAATAAATTACTTTTCAAACGCATGGGCAATTACTTAAAAAATTAAAATTTATCTCAAAGTTGTGTTGTTCATGGCTTAAATGTTATGCACAATTAAATTAATTATGTTCTTAAAGTTATCTGTTCAAAAACAGACACACATAGGTAAGCGGTATTTACATTAAAAACATTTCTGTAGGAAAGAAAGTAAGGTAGTTTTTTTTATTCTAAAATGTATATAAAATTACATTTTTTAGGGTATGGCACAAACTATACGAAAAAGCAAAGCAGAAAAACAAAAAACCTAGTCTGATAAAAGCAATTATAATAACATTTTGGCCCGAGTATATTATAATGGGCATAACTTTAATTATATCTGAAGTTTTTATCTTAAGCCAACCTCTGATCTTAGGACGTCTTCTTGCATATTTCAGGTAAGATTATTATAAATCATTAATTATAAATCAATCTACAATTTCCTTTTTATCAATGTAGAATCTTTTTCTTTTTGTGATAAATACTATTCATTATTTTATCAGTTATTTTTTTACATAGATTTAAAAAATAATGTTCCTTCAATCAGTATTGTTTTTAATTTGTTAATGACTTAAACATATAATCATGTTCACTATCGCGAAAAAAAGGCAGTCTCATTTCCTATTTATAAACAGACAAGTGCTGTAGGAAAACTGGAATTTTACCTTAGTGTTGCTACTTAAAAACAATCTTAAATGGCACTAAAAGTTACCGTATCTGCCAAAATACTTAGATTCACTTCTTACTTATACAAACTGTATATAGTTTACATAAGACTTTACCACCGAAATATACTGCTTTCGTGTTTAAAATCTAATTTGTTTGTTTTTAACACAAAACTTTCTTTTTTCCATGAAGAGTTTGACTCATTAAGGACAAATCTTCCAAGAAAGCTACTTGTGGCTGCTACAAACTGTAGAAAAGTTGTTAATATGGTATAAGTCCAGACAGGGCTCTTTTGCAGCCGATTAAAGTCCCTAAAGTTTTATTGTGTATTCTGATGTATCTTGCCCCCAAAATTCGAATTTCAAACTTGTTCACGCGTCAAAAGTGCCGGAATGTGTTATAGAAAATAATCCATAATAGGTGCCATGTTTAACGGCCGTCAATCTATTCTTGATCTTATTAAAAATAATCTATTTTGAGCTTTATTAAAAATAGCAGTATAAAACGGAGTTATTGCAAATTTAGAACAAAAAAGTTGCAAAATTACTGTGTTTCGGAAATTTTTTACTTATAGCTCGGCTTTATTTCTAATAAAATAGTTTTATCATAGCTTAAATTAAAGAAAAAACTACTAGCTTTAGTATCCAGGTTTTGTCTGAAAAATCGTTTTGGTATTTTGTTATCTTTGTGACATCCAACGAAGGGTTGTATGAAGCTCAAGTACTAGATACTGTGGATGCCGGGTTTTTGGATGTTTAACGCATTTTTTCTAGTCCCGTCAACGTTGTCCAAGTACTGCAACATGCATTTATTACTTTTTAAACAACGCGGTATTGCTACCATGAAAGTTATACAAATTACTACTACCTCTGAACTATCCTTAATTAACGTCTGGGTAATTTCATCCAAACCTACAGTCAATTGAATTCTTAACCACACCTAACTGCCCAACCGCTGTGTTCACATTTCGTGGTTGGGCCCAGTAGGATCTTTTGGAAATTGCGCTAGAGTTGCTGGTTATCGGCAACTCTTGTTGCCACCGTATGGAACGGGATCCGAAGCTAAGACGAACACAAGGCTTAACTCAAGGTGTTAGCATACCGTGCTGATGAGCAAATGACATCTTGTGCCTTAAACAGGTGTCTCCAACGGTGCCTCTGAGATAAAGGGCGACCTCTCATAGTATCTAGACTTACTGCGGTAATGCGGGGCTTTGCCGTGGTGGACTATTGCTTCACCAGCTCCAGACAGAACAGAACCGCTTTCATAGGAAAAAAGTGACAAAGGTGCGCTGAACGAAACGGATAAATCCGTTTCGAAAGGTGCCACCCAAGGTCACAAGCTGACAAAGATGCGCCAACCGAAACAGGTGAATCCGTTTCGAAAGGTGCCCCTAAAGTCACAAGCGCTTGTTTCACGGGGAAGGGCTTATCCATCACAAACAAGATGTTTAGGAAGGGATCCCTGAATTCAAACAGAAGGCGGACAGAACCGCTTTTGTCGGGAAAAGGGTTGCCTGGATTTAAACAGAAGACGGATAGAGCCGTTTCCATAGAGAAAGACCGGAGAAACGGCCTCAGAAGGAACATCTGGTTCCTGTAACAAGGACCTGGTAGGTATCCACGTCACTAAACCAGAAGAGGAGGGCATAACGGATCTAATCGTCTGCTCGTCATAATTTCCAGGAGACAGGGACAACAGAACACATATTGTGCTCGTGTCCGGTAGCGACACGAGTAAAAGGAGATGTAAGAACTTTCTCTCCCAATCTGATATCGGATTTGTTGGAAGTCTGATCCTGTTGGAAGAAACATTAAAAGGTGTGAACCACAATAGACCGAGCGGTGGCGGTGAAGGGCGTAAAAACTCTACTCACTTTAAACCTAAACCTAACCTAACACCTAACTGCACCCGCTGTTCATTGGCGGTCACCCATCCAAATATTAACCTTTCCTGCGCTTCTTAACATCGCTGATTTTACGTTTGTGTTATAATTATACCTTAATTTAATATTAGAGATGTTTTTTTTTAATATTAAAACTAAAACCTGATTTGTTCTCAGTGAGCTCACTTTTTTATCCTTGACACTTAAAATTTGTCACGTAAATAATGTTAATTGTAACTTTTTTGAAAAATTCGATAATTTAAGCAACGTGTACGATAAATCTGTTTGTAATTTATGACATTGCTGATGTCACACAGACTTCCTTAAAGGCGGACTTATATTAGCGAATCTGATGCGCGAATCAAATCACCTTGTGTACACTTTCTAGATCGAAGTGTAGCTAATACGATTAAATAAGTTAATCTTACGCAATCATATTTTCCCAGCCAAATCCCACGACATCTTACCAGGGGGGACGGGGGTCCGAAAAATTGCCAAAATTGCCTAACGTTTATATTAAATATAAAAATGGAATGTAAACATTTATTGTACATTATATTTCTTTTTTATGGAGGGCAACGCTTCAAAGCCCTCCCTCACGAGCCATCTGGGGATAAATGAAGCTATGATGATGCGCGTATTAGATTAGCGCAATTTAATCCCGCTTTAAGACGGATTTTACGCTGTTCTATGGATAATTTAAAATATCTTTTTTTTTAATTAAATAATTTTGAATATGAATTCATAATTTAAATTTATACATGATACTATATGTCTGTTTTTAGATCAGACACAAATATCACCAAAAATGAGGCCTTTCTTCTTGCAGGTGGTATAGCAATATGCGCATTTTTTAATGCACTTTTAACCAATCAATATATCATGGGAGCTTTTCATTATGGTATGAGAATTAGAGCAGCATCATGTGCCTTGGTATACCGGAAAGTAAGTGTAATTATTTTTGCAGGGTGTCCGAAATATACGTATATACAAAATATTAGACTGACAAGTTTAATTAGGTCGATTTAAGTCAACTTAATTTTATCCGAAATTCTTTTTTGTTTTGCTGGTAGAAAACATTAGAAATTTCAAGAAATAGTAGTTTTTCTACACATGACTCTGTTTTGGACACAATTTTTGGCGCCCCAATCCAAAATTAGTTTTAGGTCTCGTGAAAGAGATATTTGCATTGATCTGCGCTTGTTTTTCAAATCAGGCTCATAGGATGGCTAGGGAAATTAAATATTAGATTAAAGAGTGTTATCGTCAGCAAAACTAAAAATATGATTAATTGTGGTAGAAAGAAGATCGTTTATGTGAAGAAAAACAGAGTTGGTGGCAGTACTGAGTCCTGGAGAGGGTGGAAGAATGATCATCAACAATAACTGATACGTCAATTAGAAAGAAAACTGGAGAGAAGAACAAAGCTGAGTTGGAAAAACATAGAAAGGAAGCTTGTTAAGAAGCCATCATGCCAGACCTGATCAAAAGCTTTGGATATGTCAGGAGCAGCGATCTGGAATTCACCAAGTGACTTGTTTCAGTTGTGTAAGACAAAGAAAAAAAGGGCAGCTGTTCTTTCTGTGACGGAATCCATACTGTTTATCATATAAAATTTCGTGTTTTTCCAAATACTTTAAGATTTGGGGATTCATGAATTTTTCCATTATCTTACAAATATAGTTAAAAGGTAGAGTTTTGCAGTCTTTTTTGGGGACAGATCACACACGTTCAACTTTTCAGCTTTCTGGAAAAATGACCCTGAAAGAAATTTTAAAAAAGCAAGTTAAGATGGGTGTAAGCTCGGAAGCATATTTTTTTCAAGACCATTGCTGATATACCATACAGCCCAAACGAGTTTTTGGTATTAAGATTGATCTGTTTGACCTTAAAAATGATATCGAACATTTTATGCTAAACATGGGCAACTGCTGGAAGAGGAAGATTAAGAAGAGGATTAAGGGTAGAATTGGCAGCAAATTGTTTGGCAAATGGCTTTTTCCTTAGAGGTAGAAACAATTTCATCTTCGAAGATTGGGGGTGGAAAAGAATTTGTATAAAAGTTTTAACTAATTTTTTTGGCAAAGGACCAGAGAGCATTCAAGCAAGAGATGACTTTATCTTTTATCTGATTCTTTAAATGGTCTTTGGGTTCTAAAATAGCTTGAATATACTGATCTTTTGTCTGGATGCTAGCATGGCAATTTTTGGGACTGGGATTTTAAAGAGCCTTTTTGTTGGACCCTTTTTAGGGTTTCTTAAAAAGTCTACGGCATTACCCGGTTTCCCAACCAAGGATAATTTAGAAGAACCAACAGACTTTAGGAAATTTGGAGGTTAGGAGTTTTCTAGGTTTTAAAGGTTCAAATTGGGAAACGAAATTTATTTGGTCTCAATGCCAAGCTGAGTTATTTCGGTAAATTGTTAACAAATTTTGGAAGAATCGTTAGTGGAAAAGCAGGTAAGATCTCAAGAGAAGGTAGCAAAGAAATTTGTCATTCAATGCGGTTGAGTTGTAGTGCCAGACGGTGCGTGACGGCATGTATTTAGGCCTCAGAATTTATAGGGTATGATACAGTGACCAAGTTAAGTTAGCTTAAATTGATCAATTTTAACGTCAGGAGTGTCATAAAATTTTGTACACGTATTTTTCGAACAACCTGTATGTTAGAGTTCTATAAACACAGTGGTATTTTATCTGAAAAATAATATTTTTTACATTATAAAAACATATATGTACACGTTTCCACACCAATAATAATAATTTTGCTGGCTTATTCCACATAATTTATTTAAATAAATATATTTTAATAATTTTTAGGCATTGCGATTAAGTAAAACTGCTCTTGGTGAAACTGCTTCAGGAAAAATTGTTAACCTCTTATCAAACGATGTTAGTAGGTTTGATATGGTTACCATATTCATTCATTATATGTGGGTAGCTCCTCTTCTTACTGTTATAATTTCCTATCTGATGTATGTTGATGCTGGTTGGGCAGGACTTTTGGGTATTGCAACTGTTTTTATTGTTGTACCCATTCAAGGTGAGTAAATTTGTAAAAACAATCCAAAAACTTTAAATAGGAAAAGTTGGGTACAAATTTTTTTGCTTAAAATTGCGTGTTTATAACGAAACTATAAATTATGAAGTTTTGAGTTTTCGTTAAAGAGGGAAAAAAGCATTAAGTTCGGATATGTTGCTTTTAATTTGTCACGACATTCTTTTAAACTTTTTGAATGCAGTGAAATTTAACCATAAAATCAATGTTTAAATGGCGGTTAATCACATATTTTTAAATGGTATACCTCATGCCTAGCTCAATAAACTATATATTCTTTTTAGGATACACCGGAAAACTATCAGCAATCTATCGTAAGGCAACTGCTTTAAAAACTGATGAAAGGGTACGACTTATGGATGAAATACTGTCTGGAATTCAGGTGATCAAGATGTACGCTTGGGAAAAGCCATTCGCTAAGCTTATCCACTTTGCCAGAAAAGCTGAATTGAAAATAATTACCAAGTCATCTTATGTTAGAGGCTTGTACATGACTTTTAACTTGTTTACAACTAGGTTGGCCTTGTTTGCAACTCTTCTTACATTGTCTCTTATGGATGAGCCAATTACAGCATCAAAGGTAAATAAAAGTGGATAAACCGTAGGAGAAAATTAGACTTTCGTTGTCTTTTTTGTTATTGGTACACAAAGCTTTGATTAGTATGTATCTTCAATCGTTTCTAACTGATAACTTAAAAAGTACGGTTCAACAACAGCTTTTAGACATTTGGAACGTCAGTACTAGGTCTGCTAAATATATTTTGGTTAATTAAAATTATTACAGCTTTTTTAAATTTTCTTTTTTTCTAGTGGGTGTCTGTATAAATAATTTTTGCTTTTAGCAATTGTATGCGATCTTGTGTTGACTTTTGATCATGCTTGTTCGGCAAGCCCCAACCTCAACGTTTGATCTCCTTTTAAATGTTTTTTTGTGTTCTTTAACTCCATTTTCTTTTGTTTTGTTTTTAACAAATCCTACAACATTAAAATTAAAGGAAAATCGAACACAAACTTAGCAGGTGTGATCAACATCTACACAGACGGTTCGAAAACAAAAGAAGGTACGGGCTGTGGAATTTATTTTAGATCTCTGAACTTAAACATCAAATGGGCTATGGGTGAGTTGGCAAGCGTGCTCCAAACTGAGGTCACAGGCATAACCATAGCTGCAAAAGAAAAAAACAGTAGGAACATCACTGATAAAGTCGTGCTTATCCATACGGATTGCAGATAGACACTACTAGCCCTAAGGAGATTACGCTACACCTCGGGTTCAGTACTAGAATGTCACCGTGCCCTTGTGGACGCTTCCAGCAGGAAGGCTGCCGGGACCAAACCTTTTTGACCTGAACCTTCCGTAGGTCTGACAGGATCTGCGATAAGAAACCTAATTAAAAGACACTCTTATCAGCTGTTTACAATACGATGGGATGAAACAGTAAACTGTAACTTTCCTAGGGAGTTACTGAACTATCCTGACAGAGATACAGCTAAACATTCCTTGGCATTGCCTAGGGCGAGCCCTCGTCTAATCATGGGCGTTCTTACTGGACATTGTTAACTGCAAAAACACCCCTTTAGAATGAGTATAAATGATACACCTCTGTGTAGAGGTTGTGAACAGAAAAACGACACGGTGGAGCACATCCTTTGTGACTGCCCTGCACTCTGGTTCAATAGAAGATCCATGCTGGGCGAGTATTGGCTTTCTTTGGCCGACATTAAGGAGATTTTCCCCTGCGACGTTGTTACCTACTTTAAATCAGTAGGATAGGGCGGCGCACTGAGTGAGGAGTCCCTTTAGGAGGTAGCACAACGGGTCTACTGAGGCCTGGGTGCAGTGATGTTTATCACCCTCCTCACTTTCAGATTCAGATTCAAAACTATAATTTCGAGTGGTGATTGTATTTTTCCAAAGTATCCTTTACCACATTTACATGGAATTTGGTAGATACACTCTAAAAAATTAGAGTAGTTTGAGATTTAAATATTTATTCGCGATTCTCAGAATCTTTTTCGAAGTTCCTTTAATAAATGGAGCTGTCACAAATGTTTGGTCTTATTGTGTCTGGTTTAAGTTGGTTACAATGAAAGGTTAATTAAGGAAACAATCGACCATTATCAGAACAAGACGAAAAAATCGCAACTTAAATAAGACTTGGAAGGAATCAACTATTATTACAATTCCGTATAGTAAAGGAACTTTAAAAAAGATCCGTAGAATTAACATTAAAGTCCCAAACCAAAGTATTCTTACTAAGATGAGCCCGGACAACAATATTTCTAATAAAGACTGTATCTACCTAATTCCGTGTGAATGTGGTGGAGTATACATTGGGAAAACAAAAAGAGTCCTCTAAATTAGAGTAAACGAACACAAAAAATATGGCTTGCGCAACGATATGAAACGTCAAGGTTGGGGAAGACGAACATGCTTGGTCAAAAAATTATTTCCAAAGAGTCCCACTAAAAAAAAAATAAATAAGCTAAAATAATTCTTAACAACCAGAATGTATTGTACCAATATCTGACAGCAAATGTTAAATCGTGAAAAATTGGTCAAACATCGTTAAGCAACAAATATTAAACTAGTGGAAGTCCAAGATCTTTGTGTTATAGAAAAACCTTTTTTCAAAATGCAAGTCTAATAAGTGGATGGTTAAAAATTTCCTTTTAATTTTTAGGTCTTCGTAATAATGTCTTATCTCGGTATAGTAGCTCAAGTCATGTCTCAAATGTTCGTCCGTGGTATTTCAGAAATAGCAGAATTAATAGTATCCATTAAACGTTTAGAAGGATTCATGCTAAACGAGGAATACGAATCATTAACGTCACCCAAAACTGATAATAAATACATAACGAATGATTATATACTTAGTCTACAAGATTTAACTGTCAAGTGGAACGCAAATTTGTCTGATAATGCTTTAGAAGACATTAATATTAACGTTAATAGAGGCGAGCTCGTTGGTGTTATTGGACCTGTTGGAAGTGGAAAAAGTACATTGCTTCAAACTATTCTGGGTAAGTTAATATCCCACCGAATTTGTTTAAATCTTTCTAAAATTAGACCAAGATTCGTTCACATTTTTTTCCGCTATTTTTTGACTTCGCAAGTTATTTACTGATCTGTCAGTATTAATGAATGATCCTTTTTATGATTAATGACATTTTTTTTATTTCCACAGGCAGATCATTAAAAAACTTGTCAATTTATAAAAGAGTAAAACAATTGTAGACAGAACTTGATCTAATTTTAGAAGCCGTGATGTTTGGATAGCAGTTTGGTCCTTATATTACATAAGTGTTTTGGATGAGTTCTCTTCTCTTTTTTCCCAGTTAAAAAAATAAAAAAATAGGAAAGGGGACCTCATGCCTTTTTTCTCAGTATATGTTCGGACTGAATATGAAATAAGGAAATTGCTCATTGTAAAGCACCTTAAATAGCGCCTGGTTTGGAGTCTGAGAGGTAAAATGTAGCAATTTTCTTTGGTAAGTGAATATAATCTGCCTGCATTTTAAAGGACCCCGCACATTTCTTATTGGAAGTGGCCCCGGTGAAAATGGCTGAAATCGATATATGTTGTAGCTTTTGTCATCCTCGGAAAAAGTCTCATTGGGCACGAAGCTTCATTATGGGTATTTTGGCTCCTATGGAGCTCCAAAGCTACATCGATCGATCATTTCTTATGGGAAGTGACCTCGAATAAAATGGCTGAAATCGATATATGTTGTAGTTTTTTGTCCTGAGAAAAAGTCTCAATGGGTACAAAGCTCCATTATGCGTATTTTGGCTCCTACGGAGCTCCAAAGCTCCTCCATCGATTATTTCTGATGGGAAGTGACCACGGTGAAAATGGCTAAAACCGATATTATGTTAAAGCATTTTTCTCCTAAGAAAAAGTCTCGATTGGCACGAAGCTCCATTATGCGTATTTTGGCTCCTGCGGAGCTCAAAAGCTCCACAGATCGATCGGCTAAAAATATGTTGTAGCTTTTGTCTGAAAAAAAGTCTCATTGGGCACGAAGCTTCATTATCAATTTTTTGACATCAGATATAAATTCAGCAACCTAAAAACATAAAAAAGGGAATTTATTTCACCAATTTCGATTGCTAATTGCTGTTTGACAGTTAGTTGACAGCTGTCAACAGTCAATATCGATTTTTCGACATCAGATTTAAATTCAGCGACCTGAAAAACATAAAAAAAGAAATTGATTTTAGCACTTTCGATTGCTTATCGCTGTTTGACAGTTACTTGACAGCTGTCAATTGTCAATATTGACCTTTTGACATTAAATTGGAATTCAGTGACCTAAAAAACATAGAAAAGTGTACTTTTTTTATATTATTATAAATTAGACTATTTAAATATGACCTTTTGAATTTGAAAATAATGATCGACCTGTGGAGCTTTGGAGCTCCGTAGAAGCCAAAATCCGCAAAATGGAGCTTCGTGCCCATTTAGACTTGTTCTGAGGATGACAAAAGCTACAACATTTTCACCGGGGTCAGTTCCCATAAGAAATGATCGATCTGTGGAGCTTTGTAGCTTCATAGGAGACAAAATATGCATAATGAAACTTCGTGCCCATTGAGACGAAAAAAGCTACAACATATATCGATTTTAGTCATTTTCACCGGGAGCTACTTTCCATAAGAAATGTGCGAAGTCCTTTTAAGACAATAAGGACCTTAGAACCCAAGTTTAATTAGATTGCGAAGTGTTTAGACCCCCTTAATATACAATATTACCGCCATTATTTTAGGGCATTCCGAGTTAATTTATGCAGTTTTTAATTTTTTTCTTTACTTGTGTCCTCAAACCTAATTACGTAACAAATTTCAAAATTATTCTACGAAAAGTGCTGCATAATTTTGATAAGTCAATGAATCAGTCAGTCAGTAGTAAATAGGAGATTTTTAAAATCTAATATCTCAAAAATCACTTGACAAACTTTCTTCATTTGTTTAAAAGTAATTCGAAAACTTAGGTGAATTTACGTTCCAAATCTTATACCTTTACGTGGAACGATAACGAAGTTAGGCGGAAAACACGCTAAAATATTTTGTGTAAGATAGACATTGCGTGGTCAGGCCAGAATTTGGCCTGGCATACCTCCGTGCGCCTATAAGTATGAAGATGTAAAAATAAATCCAATGCTTTAAATTTCAGGAGAACTAGAAGTTGTTTCAGGCAAAATAAAAGTAAATGGGACAGTATCATATGCTTCGCAAGAGGCCTGGGTATTTGCCGCTACCGTACGTCAAAATATTTTGTTTGGATCTGAATATGACAAAAAGAGATACCAAGATGTAGTAAAAGCTTGTGCACTGGAAACAGATTTTGAGCAGTTTGAAAATGGAGACTTAACTATAGTTGGAGATAGGGGTAATAAATTTTAGATATACTGTAGACTGTTTTTTTTTTAATTGTGGTATAATGTTCTTCGCGAGGGCCGTAGCCGCAAATTTTGCTTTTTGAGTGACACTGTTGCGAATCGCATGGGGTTGGATTATGTTATAGAGGTACTAAAAACCCACCTACGAGATGTTTTTCGAAATTTTTGTTTCATAGGAAATATTGTAAATAATGGTAAAATTATTTTGAAAATAAAAAAAAAAAAATTAAAATAAAACTTAGAGGGCAGTCACCACAATTTTTTATGGTATAATTCTTATATGACCCCATACAACATACAGGGTGTAATTTAATTGATGGCTAAAAATGCAGGATGTGATTCTTCAACTTATTTTAGGACTAAAAGTCCATATAAACAGATATGCGCAAGGAGCTCATTTTTGAGATACAGGGTGTTGAAGTTTTTTTTTAAATCTGGTTTTTATTAATTTCTCAAATACTCTTTTGCCGATTTTGTTGAAACTTGGCAGTGTTATTCTTAGTAACAAGTTCTAATTTAACCTTAGTTAGATCAAAATTATTAAATCCAGTGACGTGCTGGGAGACACCTTAGCGAATATTATAAATTGTATCCCACTGACTTTTTTCCCATTTTGATATTTTTCTTGGATTAAGCGACTAAAAATACAACTTTTTTATCGCTTGACCCTTTTTCGTATCTTGCTTCATTTTCGAGAAAAAATAATTTTATTGCATGTCCTTTAGCCCGCACAAAAAAAAATTAAAAAGAAACAATTTAAATTTTAATACATGTTTACAATACAAATACAATAAACATAATTAGAAATACGTAATGAAGTTTGTAGTATTATGTAATGTAAACTTTTAATTTTAATCAATGATCACAACGAACTAATGTAGAAAGATGGACAAACAAATTATCAAAAAACTTTTAAAACTGAGGAAAGATAGAAATAAGAAATAAAACATAAGAAATTAGCAGATTTAATTATCACAAAAATTGTTAAAAATGTCCTTCTTCTGCTTGAATACAGGATTCAATTCTCCTTCTCATGGACTGGCGAACCCTTTCAAAAATTCCAGGAGTATTTCTTATGGTTTCGCAAGAAACTATAATTATTTGCCTTAGTTCCTCTACAGTTTGAACCGGTGTAGTATAAACTAAAGTCTTGAGGTGTCCCCACAAAAAATAGTCTAAACTATTTAAATCGGGGGACCTGGGAGGCCAAGATTGAGGTCCTCCCCGTCCTACCCAGCGATCGGTAAACGCTTCATTTAGAAATTCCCTAGCATGAATGCTGAAATGTGCAGGAGCACCATCGTGCATGAACCATATTTCTTGCCTTAATAAAACAGGTACATCCTCGAGCAAAATTCGCAAATTGTTCTCAAGAAAGTGGCGGTAGGATAGTCCATCCAGTCGTCCTGGAAGAAAGAACGATCCTATAAGGATATCTTCAACTATTCCAGCCCACACATTGACGGAAAACTGCTCCTGATGATGTGCCTCCATAATTGCGTGTGGGTTTTCTTTCGCCCATAAATGATTATTATGGAAATTTCGAATGGAATTGCGGCAAAAATTAGCTTTATCAGTAAAGAGTATTTTTTTATCAAAAAAAGGATTTTCAGCAAGTTTTTCTAAAAACCATTGGCAGAAATTTAAACGCAACGGAAAATCACGAGGCAGTAGTGCTTGAACCCTTTGAATATAATAGGGGTATAGTAAGTTTTCAACGAGTATTTTCCAAACAAGAAAATGGGAAATATTAAGTGCGCAATTTTCCTAGTACTTGTTTCTGGATGTTCCTTAATTGTGTTTAAACTGATTCCTCTAAGTCTGGTGTTCTCACCTTGCTATGTGCCCCTTTGGAACTATTGTCAATGCAAAGACTCCCAGTTTCATGTAGTCTCCTGTGTGATATATCCGCCTTGCCATAAGCGCATTCCCGTCAGCAAGTCCGTAGGTAAAATACATATCTGCTAGTTCGGAATTTATAAATCTTGGCTTAATTTACTTATTTTCTTTTTATTATTGATTAAAGAAACTTTCTACAATTTAACAAACTACCACCTTAATGAATACTTGTCAAGATAGACAGCAACTTATTCGCCAAATGTAATATTTTAAAAACAAATTAGGCACCAGCCTACTCAGTAAATTAAAATAATTTCGTTATTCCCAGAATAAGTAATTTGTTAATAATATTTAAATGGTGCGAAATATCGAATTAAAGGTACTCAAAACTTAAAGAACGTAAAGACGGATGGGATTTTCTCAAATCGAAAACCGCCAGTGACGTAGCGTAAAAAATAAGGGGAAATAGTCATCGCGACAATGCCTTTTTGTGCGATCCAAGGACATGCAATAAAATGATTTTTTTCTCGAAAATGAAGCAAGATACGAAAAAGGGTCAAGCGATAAAAAAGTTGTATTTTTAGTCGCTTAATCCCAGAAAAATATCAAAATGGAAAAAAAGTCAGTGGCATACATTTTTTTTGCCAATAACATTCGCTAAGGTGTCTCTCAGCACGTCACTGGATTTAATAATTTTAATCTAATTAAAGTTAAATTAGCCCCTTGTTACTAAAAATAACACTGCCAAGTTTCAACAAAATCGGCAAAAGAGTATTTGAGAAATTAATAAAAACCCGATTTTTAAAAAAAACTTTAACACCCTGTATCTCAAAAATGAGCTCCTTGCGCAAATCTGTTTATATGGACTTTTAGTCCTAAAATGAGTTGAAGAATCACATCCAGCATTTTTAGCCATCAATTAAATTACACCCTGTATATAAGACCCATAATTTTTTGAGTGCTATAACACATATATACTGCGTGGGCCGTTAAGTGTGCAACAAATGGTAAACTTTTTTATTTGTAATTTGTTAAAAAAATTGACAGTCAAAGGATATACAGGGGTAAGTAAAAAAAAATCAAAACTGCTTAAGAGCAAAATACCCTTATTTAAAAAAAAATACAAAATGGTTAAAAGAAATGTTACTTAGAACCAAAAGCTATCCTTAAAGATGATGGTCTCTAATTCGAGTTATTAGTATTTTTTTTTTTTTGAAAAAAAATTAATTACCCCTGTATGATATATATCTTTGTTATTCTGGTTTAATACTTATTTAAAGTAGCTTTAACCAGTACGTTAAATTCTAATTTATTTTTATTTATAGGTGCATCATTAAGTGGAGGTCAAAAAGCCCGTATAAATTTAGCCAGAGCAATCTACCGTGATGCAGACATTTATCTTCTTGATGATCCCCTTTCTGCTGTGGATATACATGTCTCCAAACACTTATACGACCTTTGCATAAATGGCTACCTATACAATAAAACTAGAATTTTGGTTACCCACCAAGTGCACCATTTGAAAGATGCAGATAACATAATTATTTTAAACAATGTAAGTATCAGGTACCGTTTAAATTTTTGTCTCAGTTGATTTGGAGCAATTCAAAAACTACGTCACGCTGAATTTCACCATTTTTGATCCCCTCCCTTCTCTTCGTCACACCGCGTCACACTATTTGCGATCCCCCTATAAATATTACGTCACAATTTTATATATTAAAAAAATAAAATAAAACGTTTTGGCCTGTATGCTCGCAAAATTGGCAATACTCGTCAAAAATAACGTCAATTTTTCGCCCCATACTCTAAGGCCCGCTTTACACGGCCTCTTTTACCCCAATTTATTTGTCAATAAATCGTTATATTTTATTTTGTATCGTGTGAAACAAGAATTTTATTCCAATTTATTGTGACAATAGATTGTTGCAATAAGTCGAAGCTAAAAAAACTTATTCTAATCTATTGCTGCAGTGTGGTTGAAATCTAGTGATATTTCATGTCAAACTGGTTTTGCCAAGCTCTGCCAAACTAAACATTTGGAAGTTATTGTTTTTGCTTACGGTGATAGTTTGTTTATAAACCAATGGTATTTTTGTGTTTTTTGTGTCTTTTTAAAAAAAAAATCACTTGTTAATAAATCTTAAATATTGTTACAATTAAATATTAAAGAAATACGTTGTCGCAATTTATTTTAACAATTATTTGAAGGTAAGACCGTGTAAAACCCCCCTAATACATATTATTGATCGCTAACATCAGTAGGATAGACAATTTATTAGATACGTGCACACACGGACACCCCCACAGAGGTACAGTTAAACATTAATGTTTTTTACTTATTAAAGATGACTAGGCTTACAGTATTTTTCTTTTTCATATACAGGGTGTCCCAAAAGGTATGGTCCAAAGTTTGGGATTATGTAGATTGGATCAAAATAAGGTAACAACTTCATATAACTTTTTGCTCTATGCCCCTTCTTTACCGAGCTATTAGCTCTTAAAGGTAACAATTGAAAATCGGTTTTTTATTAATAACTTTTGAACGGCTTGTACGTTCTGGAATTTTTTTTGTTCATTAATTCTAGCTAATAACTGTCTTGCATTTACTGCTTTAAACATGCCCCGAAACCATTAAAGATACCAGGTCCGGACTATCAAATTTGTAAAAAACTTCAAAATTTTTGCAGTGTTGCCATATTTAACATTTTGACCTTACTGGTAGATTCCCCTAAGTTTTTTATGGAAAAAAGGTATACTTTATCTTTATTGATAGGACTAGCGGTTTTCGCGTAAAATGCATTTAAAATCATTAAGGTATACTCGAGGGCTCTCGATAAGATATACCCTAGGGCTCTCAATAAAATGTACTTGAGGACTCCCTATGAATTTTATGTCAAAATCTACTACCAAAAGTCAATGTCCACCTGAAAATTATAAATTAAAAGTGAAAAAAAACTTAAGTTATTTTAATAAAAAAATAAATAAAAACAATAAAACCATACGGCAAAGTAGAAACTTTATAATTTTTAGTAGAAAAACAAAAAAACACTGCTATGCGTAACTTTAACTAAGGTATGTGTTCAAAGTGAGCACCCTGTACAGCTACACATTTTCTTAACTTACTAAGACATGCTCTTTGCACCTGAAACAACATGTTAGGATTATTCCTTATTGCAGCGCAATAAAACATAATTCTTTTTAATAAATCTTCTAAATACAAGGAATAATCCTAACATGTTGTTTCAGGTTCAAAAAGCATGTCTGTAAATTAAGAAAATGTGTAGCTGTACAGGGTGCTCACTTTGAACACATACCTTAGTTAAAGTTACGCATAGCAGTTTTTTTTTGTTATTCTACCAATAATCATAAAGTTTCTACTTTGCTGTCTTTATTTTTTATTTTGTTTTAATAAATTAAGTTTTTTTAACTTTTAATTTATAATTTTTGGCTGAAAATTGACTTCTGGTAGTAGATTTTGACATAAGATTCATAGGGATTCCTCAAGTACACCTTATTGAGAGCCCCAGGGTATATCTTATCGAGAGCCCTCGAGTATACCTTAATCATTTTAAATGCATTTTACGCGAAAACCGCTAGTCCTATCAATAAAGATAAAGTATACCTTTTTTCCATAGAAAACTTAGGAGAATCTACCAGTAAGGTCAAAATGTTAAATATGGCAACACTGCCAAAAAAATTTTGAAGTTTTTTACAAATTTGATAGTCCGGACCTGGCATCTTTAATGGTTTCGGGGCATGTCTAAAGCAGTAAATGCAAGACAGTTATTAGCTAGAATTAATAAACAAAAAATTCCAGAACCTACAAGCCGTTCAAAAGTTATTAATAAAAAATCGATTTTCAATTGTTACCTTTAAGAGCTAATAGAGGTAACAGAAGGGGCATAGAGCAAAAAGTTATATGAAGTTGTTACCTTATTTTGATCCAATCTACATGATCCTAAACTTTGGATCATACCTTTTGGGACACCCTGTATAAAGTCTTATAATTACAAGTTTTAAAAATACGTTAAAAATTGACGTTTAAATATGCCGATTAAGTCCAAGCACGGAAATTTGAGGGTTAAAGGAAGAACACAGCAATGGACTATACGATCAAAAATATCCGTTTTATTATGAAAATAATTGCCATTAATATACTCTTTTGATTCTAGGAAATTTTGTAGGAAAATCAGTGTGTGCCATAAATTTAAGTTGGCAATACATTCTAATTTGGAGCAGTGCCGAGGTTTTCTGTTTTTATGATATAAAAATCAGTAAAAACTGTTTTATTATTACACGTCAATATTTTGTTTTAGCTATTTTTTTTTAATGAGACGATGGGTCCCAATCCTTATCGGTGCACCGATGTGCATTTTGATCTCGATGCTTTCATTTCATACAATATATTTGCTACCCAAATGATCTTTTTCCCAAACCCGTGTATCTTTTTGTCCTGCATGCATGGATAAGAGTATTCTGGTTAGTACTGGGCTTCCAGTAACTCTGAAACTTCCTTGAGCTCAACTTAGTTACATTTGAAATTGCTTCGTTTAGCAGAAAGAAAATGGTAAAACTTTTAGGGAAAGTTCTTCTTAATCTTTCCAAAATTGGCATAACCTATTTTAATGCTTTTTTCATTTACAGTCAGATACTAAGTAAGCTGTGCAGATACTATAAAGTGAGGTAGGGTGATCGGCTATAAAATAGTGGAAGTTTGTCATAGTGACATTATCGGTAAACATTTCTTTTTTTTATATCTTTGGCGTTATGATAACACAGATATTTCTATCCGGTAACTAAATGTATATAGAATTGTTTTTACCTCCTTAAATTGTTGTGTTAAATAAGCGGTTTTGCCAAGAAAAAAATATTGACATTTTCCTGCAGGCAAATATTGGAAATATGACCACCACGTTATCCAGATTTAAATATGTGTGACTTTTATCTCTCGGGAGCTTGTAAAAAAAGTAGTTTACAGGACTCCAGTCACAGGTTTATGATGCAAGTTTTAAATTCCGGCAACCTCTCTAATAATCATCCGACAGTGTCCAGTTCCAATATTTAACTAGTGTGAATAAATATATTGTTTAAATAGGCGGTAATTTTGCACATTTACTTAACTAATTTGTGTAAGTAAAGGAAACATTATTAAGTAAATGTACTAAGTTTTTTTATTTAAATTTACTCCCAATATTTAGTTATTGTTTTATGATTATAGTTAATTGATGTTTTTAGAGAAAAGATAATATTTTTTCTAGCAACACATCTTACCCAATAAAAAATATTACAAAAAAAAGATTTTACATTTAGTTACCAAATAAAATTACCTACATGTTATATCTAGCTTTTTTGAACTTCCACTTTTTTATAACCGACTACTATACCACAAAAAAAATTATACAATAGGTAGGTCCTATTTTTTTGTTTTATGCAAAAACATATTATAATTGAGATTGTAATGTAAGCAAATATACAACCACTCTTTTTTTTTCAAATAAAAGTCTACTCTTTTATTTTTCTCAGCAAGAAACGTTTTTTTTTTCGTTAAAATTTATAATGTCACTAATCATAAACTTTCCAAAAAACTTGATTAATTTTAAAGTTAAAAAACACCCTTCAATTTCCTATATTGACACATCTGACTTTACCGTTTACAGGCGGGTTTTGGAGAGCCCAAGCAGGGGCATCTCAGATCTCAGCTGCGCCTAAAATAAAATGTAGATATCTATTGTGCGTTTATTATTTTTTTGAGAGGGTGGCGCCCCAGAGCTCTTCCTCACAAACTGTCACTAGACCATATCCAAAAAATATTAAAATCAATTAGCATGTTTTCAAAAAAATTATTATTAAAAAAGATCCTAAAATTTGTGACGCTCTCTATCAACTAGGCAAAGTAATTTCAAGTACCACTGATTTGAATAAAACCAATTTATTGTAACTTTAAAATTTTTGTACAAAATTGTGAATACGTAATTTTTGGGTACTTAGTATATTGACCAAAAGCAGAAAAGTAAAAATAGTGTTTTGATGGTATTTAAGCAAAACCTATTAATATAAACTCTTTACTACACCCGCATGGCATTAGTTAACAAATGCTATTAAATTTTTGCATTCCTTTTTCTTTATTCTTTTCTACAAAAATAAAACAAAACTTTCTTCGTTATCAATAACACTTAAATCTTGAAATTCCATTGTTTTTATTTGTTATTTTGGTACACAGTATTTCAGTTAGTGATGTATCTCAAACCGTTTTCAACTTAAAAACGGTTTGATATACATTAACAAATAAAGACAATGGAAATCCAAGATTTTAGTGTTATTGAAACCATAACATTGTTAAACCCTTTTAAGGAAACCTTACTTATTTATTATTATACACATTTTATTTTTTATATCAGGGTCGGATTGAAGATGAAGGAACATTTCAGAGACTTTCTAAAAGCGACAATCTCTATGCTAAATTATTAACAGCTGAACCCGATAGTACAGAGGAAGAAAAACAAAAGTTAGTTGAAAGTGCAAGAGAAAACAGAAAGATGTCAGTTAAAAGTATAAAATCTTTGGCTAGCGCTTTGAGTGAACTAAGTATCCCAGAGGCAATATTAGCTGAACAAGAAGAGGATGAAGAGGTATGTAATATAGGTATATGTAAAAAATACAAAACGACCAAGCTTAATCTGTAAAGTTTTTTGATCTACGAGGTGGCAGGCATGTTTTGGGTAGAAACCCTTTAGAAAGATGTATATGATATGAAACCTCTTAAAAACGTACGAAACGTATGTTAAATGGACAAAATTCTTAAAAAGAATGTACAAAAATTTATGTTTTTTTACTTAAATTGCTCATAACTTTGTATGTTTTGGTCGTAGAAAAAAATTGTATGAAGGGAAAAGTTTCGTTACTAAATGGTCTATAAGGTAGGATTGGTTGGAAATCACAAAATGTATAATGCGTGTTACAAAAAAACAATGCAAAAAATTTAGTTTTCTGCAGTTTTTTTTGGACTCAGTTTTATCTGAGGACTTCTATATTCAAAAAAAAAACTTTATGCCATGTTAAATCATCGTGCCAAATTTTGTTAAAATCCGTTGAATAATTTTTGCACAATAATTTTGCAATCCAATTTAGTTTTAAAAAATTTACAATTTTTTAAAATTGCGTAGGTTATAGAAAATTAAACCTAGACATTGAAATATTTTTTCACCCATACTAAAGATCGCAACCTTTGAAACTTTTTTTTTAAATAAAAATTAGATATTGTGGGCGGTATCACCACTTGTTCAAAGTTATAAACAAATGCTGGGGGCAAACTGTTCAAACAATTTTTGTATAAACAAAGGAAAAACGATATATTTTTTTGGTCCAATATCAATCTTTAAAATATTGTATTTTAGCAACCAATTGATCATTTGACGATTTCGACATACTAAAAGAAGATTATTTCTGAGTACTTTCAGACCATATTTTTAGTTAAATTTTTCATGAAAAATTCGTAAGAATAGTAAATTTGCAAGTAAAAAATGTTTCATATCTTTTAACAATTGCTGATTTTCATTAAAAAGAAAACGTTTGAAAGTTTTACATGCAGTATATGTAAAAAAAAATCAAATATCCAAGTTAATATTTTGGTTTTAATTTGCAAAATAATCAATTTTTGACAAATAAAATTGGACTAAAAACTTATTGTGCAGAACCTATTAAACCGAACTTAGGAAAATTTAATGCGATGTTTCATCAGAGACAGAATGCTTTTTTGGTCAAATATGGAGCTTTTAAATAAAAACTAAAAAATTCAAAAATTACCCAAAACACTGCGTTTTTTGTTTATTGGTATTTTGCAACAATCTTTATGTCATTTTGAATTAATCCTATCTTTAAAAAAATAATAATTAGGAAACTCTCTACAGTTCTTCACAACAATCAGTAGTTACAAAGTTTTAAGCGATTAAAGTAAAAAATGACTTTTTTTCAATTTTTCTTAATAATATATATATATATATATATATATATATATATATATATATATATATATATATATATATATATATATATATATATATATATATATATATATATATATATATATATATATATATATATATATATATATATATATATATATATATTTATATATTTACAAATTGGACCTTTCCGAAAGCAGCAAGTCTCAATGTTTGTTATATACATCATTACATAGGGTTTTGAGTAAAAAAAATATTGCCATTCCGTACATTTAACCAAAACAGATAACGCTTGGTATAACAATTTGTTTTGTCATGTTAATAAAGTTTATACTTTCTGAAAATTCTGTATCGTAAAGAAATTAAAGAACTAATATACTGCTTTTTTAATTGAAAGGAAGACGAACGTGAAATCAAAATGCAAGACCTGCAGGAGGCGTCGTCAAAGGGAAAAGTTAAGGGTAACCTTTTATTCAAATACTTTGCGTCTGCAGGAAGCTTTTTCTTTGCTTTCATCTCACTATTACTCTTTCTGCTGGCTCAAGGTAAGTGTACAGGGGTCACTATTTACATCTTGAGACTAAAAACAAAAACTAGAAATTTGTCCTTGAAAATAGCTTTATTGTTGTTCAAAGTATTCTCTGTTATGATGTGTATACTTTTGAATGCGTTTACATCATTTGTCAAAGCATTTTTTCATTCCAAAACATGAGTTTTGCCGACGAAAGTCGTAACGTAAATTATTCTTGGCGTTCAGAAAAAAAGTAATTTTGTGCCAACGGTGGAAAACCTGCTAATTCGAACTTTACAGTGCTCAAGTAGCTAAGTTGTTAGACGAGATATGTAACAGCTGGCATTATCTTGATGATAAATGATCCCACGGAGCTGGTTCTTTTTTCTAATTTCACCAAAAACTTCGGTCGTATATATGATTATGACCATTCAAAATTGATCGTTCTACATTTCTCTAAAGCCACCCGTTATTCCGAAAAGACATACGACTATATGTTTTGAAGTGCTTCGAGTGCGAACAACCTTTGCTGGATTTGGTGTATCTTTAAACATCAGTTGACAGCTATTTTTTCGACTCTTAAGCGAACATCCATTCCACACGTCTATTGAAGAGCATTATATTACTTAAGCAGTTTTTTGCACCAATTGACACAAGCATCGGTTTGAGATTTTGTCAGATTCACAGTATTTCACATGACAATCCTGTATTATTAGTTTTTGCACAGCTTCAATGTTTTCTGACATAACAACTGATTTTGGACGAGCTTTACGACTTTCGTCGGTTAGCGAACGGCAGCAACGATACATTTTTTATATCAGCGTTTTACAGTGGAAAAGGATGAAGCTTCAGTGCTAAAATTGATAGTAAGTTGAGTGATGCACACCTGTCTTAAAACACGTTGAAAGTCATAATAAATCATTGCTCGAAAATGAATGCCAGATTTTTTTCCGAGAAACCATTTTAAAGTAAGTGCAAACAACACAAATTGTGCTCAAATAATAAAACATTTTGAAAAAGGTTATGATTAAAATGTCAAACAACCAAGACATCTTTACGACGAAAGAATCATTTTAAAATAATAATTTTTATAAATTGTTTGCAGGTGCAGCCATGGGCACTGATTACTTCGTTGCGTTTTGGACCAAAGTTGAAGATTACAAAATCATTAATCCAGATAATAATGGAATATTTATTGAAAATGGCAACTCCACATTCAACACCACAAATGAAGATGTGCCGGTAACACCCGCGCCTTTTCCATTTAATGCAATTAACTGGGAGCGAGATCTCTTCCATTATGTATATGCCACCCTAGTGATCTCCGTATTTATTTTTGCTTTGCTAAGATCAATGATATTTTACAAGCTTGCCATGATTAGTTCTCAAAAATTACACGACAGTATTTTCTACAGCGTTATAAACGCCACTATGAGATTCTTTGACACGAATCCAGGTGGCAGAATTTTGAACAGATTCTCGAAAGATATTGGTTCTGTGGACGAATTATTACCTAAAGCTATAATGGATGCATCACAGGTAAGAATATTAATATTTTTGTTATTTTAAAAAGATAAGAAAGCAAGTTAGTTAGGATAAAGGGCTTGTAGATTTTCCAACTTCAACCTGGGAAATTTAAATACAGGATTGTTTGATTGTGCTTCTATAGAACGTTTCACGAGGGTTTGTACTTATGTCATCAATGACGTCATGACTTGGAAAAAAGGGTTGTCGTAGCTAATTCATATAAATTCAATGCTGTTCACATTTTTAGTTAAAGTTAGGCAATATTGATGCAAGTACGTTTCAAAGCGCTCTTTAGAGCACGTTTAGAATTGTTTTCTAATAAAAATTTTTATTCATTATGATCCGATTGACCAATAAAATTTTTAATTTTCTTAAGATAAAGCTAAGCTTTAAATAACAATTCGATTGACCAGCTTATCGGCGGATTCAAGATTCGCTGTATTTCAAGCCTAAAAATATCTAGACTTAACGTTAGTTCTTGTCTCAATTTTGTTGATTTTTGTGTTTTCATGATGAAAGACCATCGAAATCCCCAATTTTTAGAAAATGGGTGTTTTAGTAGGCATAATGGAACAAGTAATTATGAGAATATAACATTTTTCATTTTTTAAAGCCAACAGTGTTAAGCCTTCTAAAACCAGAAAGAAATACCTGGAATATAATACATATATAACAATTTGCAGTAAATACCTGGAATATAGCACGTATATAACGATTTGCAGTTATTTTAAACTCTTCCGATTTTCGCGCTAAAAAAGACGGTCTTTAATTTGGTTTATTTTTTTTTAATATTTAAAAAAGCTATCTATACCTTTTCTGGGGGAACAAACGTTTCTTTTTCGCATTTCTCCTTTTGGTAATTTTATTTGTTAGGTTAGCTCCTTTTTAACTTCTTTAATCAAATTATTTATATGGATGTTATATAAGGTTTAACTGATTTTTTTAATACTAAAGAAGCAGAAATACCATAGCCGTAACTTATAATATGCGGTGGTGCCAGTATCACTTACTAAGTTTAACTGTTAAACGAACAAAAAATCGTTTTGGTTTACTTTTAAGTCGACTTTAAAAAAGTCAAGTTTATTCCCTAAAATGGTGCAATTTTTACCCATGAAGTTCATTTAGGAGAGGCCAAAAATATTCAAAATAATTAAACGCGTACAAAGTGGTTTTTAAACCCTTTTTTATACAAAAATGTATTTCCTTTTCAATTTTTCGTTATTCCATGAAATATCGTATAATAATTTTAATATGTGTTTGGTGTTTTTTAAATACAGTGGGCAACCTAAACCATACGTTTCAGCTTTATTTACAAAAAAAAAAAACAAATAATACACATAATTATGGAAATAAAGATAATAAACGAATTTATTACAAAAAAACTCCCAGCGAAACACAAATGAACAAAAATCAAGAATGAATGATATGAAAATTCGAAACACTTTTTATCATCGCTACTAATTCTAATGAATGAGTCGTTTACATTTATAATAACAGGAAGAATATTCCGAAAAAATCCAAATAGCGATCTCTTCCCAGGCTGCTTGAATAAGATTATTCGTATGGCGGCAGTAGGGTCCATTTGTCAGGGGTTACCTATAGAAAATAAAAAACATTAAAGGAAAGGCAATTTTGGTTAATTTAAAAACATTACTTTTTAGAGTGCTTCATTTTATAAGCTTAAAACCGCATTGGCAGGTAACTGGATAGACTGAACATATTCTTGAATCATAGTACCTCTTGCACTCCTACCATACCATTTCTATGTGGATTAAACTGGCAATAATAAGGTGGAAGCCTCAGTACTCGTGACCATATTGTAATACTAGTTCGTCAAGTCTAAAGAACAAAAAGCATAATTTTTTTAGTAATGTATTCTAATAAAAATATAAGTTACAGCTTACACATATTTTTTTCTGGTAAAGACTTTTAACTATATTCCATAAATCTATTTTCATGGCTGTATCAGTATACTGATATTTCTATCTTGTAACCATCTTAGAAGTAGTTGTAACCACAACTTGAGTTTGGAATCTTCTCTAATAACCTGAAGTGGTAGGATGCGTTATCCATCACTATGAGGGATGGCTTTTCGAAATTTGGGAGCAATTGTTCTTGGAAACCACTTTCGAAATTTTCAGTGTTCATGGCGTCATGGTAATTACTGGATTTGGAACCAGATTTAAAAATAAGGCTTGCATAAGAAACAAAACCCGTCTGTAATCCAGCATGTAAAATAATATATCTGACGCCTTCTGAACTTTTCCTCTTGACAGTTTTAATTGAGCCATCTTGCCAACTATTTCTAAACGCTCCTTGCTATTATAACAAAAATATGTATATTTTACATTTTGTATAATTTTAATACAACTTTTCTACAAAACCTGTATATCCACGTTTCGTTCAAAAACACAGGTTATAAAGCAATACTGGCGGTAAAATTATCAGGTATGACCTTAAAAAACGAACTCTTTTTTTTGAATGACATATGACTGTTCTATTAAATATGTTTTGTTGGATATAGAATCTTTCGCCATTTAAATAGCAGTGCTTTAATCCTCTACATAGGGACGCTTTTGAAATTTCCACACCATCAAGATTCTGCAAATTCACCTGTAAAAGAAATATGTATAAATTTATTTAATAAAATAAAGTTTATTTTAATACCCGCAGCAAACATTGCGTAAATTCTATTTCTAATGATGTGCTCATGAATCTTATAAAGAGGACGTCCACAAGAGCATTGAATTGCAGTTGATGTGGCTGCTTTATAATCCTCATTGTTTTTGATCCCATGCGAACTTATCTTTTGGTAATTCCGACTCCCAGGGCATCAGCTACTCTCTACAGCATGCAAAGAAATATAGTCATAAATTACATTTTAATATGTATACCAATAACAAACCACAAGAATAAACTAATCTACTTACCTCTAAAACTGCAGTAAGTGGTAACAGGTTAATCCCTACATCTCTCTCCTGTGATAAATAGTCAATAAGGTTTAAAATCATATTTTGTACACTTTCTGAATACCGTCGAGGCATTTTACACAATAAAAATACGAAAATGAAAATAAAATCTGACGTTACTTTTGACAAAACAATTTTAAAAAATGACATAATCTCATAACCCATATTTTAGGATATTATTATTGTAGCTTTAAAAAATCAGCTGCTGAACGACCAACCTTTTTGACGTCATTAATTTGTTCAGTCTGTTTTTGACCTTTTTAATTTGTTAAAAAAGGTAAGGCAATTAATGACGAAAGTACAAACCCTCGTGAAACGAAGTATACTTCGTTTCACGATCCTTTTTTCCAAGTCATGACGTCATTGATGACGTAAGTACAAACCCTCGTGAAACGTTCTATATATAAGCCTTTCTTACTAAAAATACCTGTGGAAAAAATTTGGTATAATTTTAGATCTTAAGTGTTTTTGGTAGGATCTTTTTTTTTCTGAGGTTAATCATTGGAAAAAAATAATATAAAAATTCACTGCTTAGGTCTATCAGCTTTGGTGGGTTACTTTTTGGGGAAATTTGTTTGACAGATTAGATGTTTAAAATTTCATGTTTTCTAAAACTTCTTGAACTTTTAATAAACTATTATATCGTTTTTGTTTTAGCTAATTCTTATGTCACTGGGTTCCATTATTTTAATAACAGTTGTAAATCCAATTTTCCTTGTGCTGGTAGCTATTATTGCTGTTATTTCCATGATTTTCCGACATGTCTATTTAAAAACATCTAAAAATATTAAACGTCTGGAAGGAGTCAGTAAGTAAACCTCATTTTTATTAGAATATTTAAAGTTTGTAATTTGTTATACAGTGTATTCTTGTTACGCGTAAATCTAGTTTAAAAACATAAATATAAGTAAATTTGAAACCTAACAAATACATGCTTTAAATGATTGTGGCCGTGTGCACGTAAGAATGCAGAAAATGAAGAAACATTGTATTTCGTGCAAAATTTTAACAGGGTATCGACAAAATAACATATATTATTAAAATAAAATTTAAAAAGTAAACTTGTGAATAAAATCTTACAAATTTACTAATTTTAACATTTCATCAAGTTTTGTTACCTTCTGATACTTAAATTGGTTACATACTTAATCAAAAAAAAAAAAATACAACTTACTAAAAAAACTTTTTAACAATAGCAGTTCTATAAAAATATTAAAACTTTTTTTTTAATTTGCTTTCATCGTTCAGTTCTTACTTGCAGATAGCACTGATGATGGTTTTTACCGAAAGCGATTTGCTAGGATATTAATTTTAATAAAATTATGCACGATATACAAAGTTTCCTTTTTTTTGCATTTATTTTTATTACTCAACTTTCCGCATGCTCAACGTTAAACTCATAATGTTGTTGTTCTGTTAATGTTTTCGTTTTTATATCATTGATCTTAAAATTTTAAATCAAGTCCTATCTGCTGCTAGGTGGACGTACTGAAATTTTTTAAAGTTTATTAAAGGAGTATTAAATTAAAAAGTTGCTAACATTTTGCATCTGTCCAACAGATTATGTTAATCGTAGGCATTGGTTGATGGTTTTTTATGGGGCCAGGTATTTAAAAGGAACTTTTTTAAAGTTCCCAATGACCAAATCAAATTAATTGTCAATTTAGTAAAGCAATTGGTTAGGACAAATTCTCAACTTTAACAAAATGTATGAGTGATGGGCATACGTTATAAGGGATTTTAAGACGTCAATCTAAAAAAAAACATATTTTACATCAGACTTAAACAACATTTTTTTAAATAATTGCCGCTCAGCCGTGCGAACAAGCTTGCGAGAGAGAAAAAAGAATAGCAGTATCAGCTTTCTCTCTCGCTTCACATGCCTGATTGGATTGCGGACAGGGGTATGTTACACCGACCACAATCAGCAAGCAGAGCGGGGTACATACGCCTTCCCGCTGACAAGTCAGGCACGTGCAGCAGAAGAGAAAGCTAATAATGCTATTCTTCTTTCTCTCCCGCACTCTTGTTCGCATGTCCGCGCAAAGGTGCCTCTAGTAGGTACATACACAAAGCAATTAAAGGTGAAAAAAAGTTTACTGAAAAACCACAATTATTACCAAATTAAACTTATTTCGGTACAATAATTGGAGAGTCTCAATTTTGACAAACATTCTTTAACTCTTCTCTAAAAGAAAAATGGAATTTTCAAAGAGTCTAATGAAAAAGAAATATAACTGATATTTTAATAGATCTAATTTCTAACATATGTAATTTTTGACGATTGTAATTTTGCCAGATGTCTTTTTAATAGACGACCTTTTGACATATGCAAAATATGATATATAAGTGATATAATTTTTGACAGATATTACGTTAAATACATGTTTTTTAAAAGTTTTAATATTACTCAGATTTTATTATGTCGCCTCATATCCTTATGGACTTATAAAGATAATAATTATTCTTTTAAATACTTACGAGAGTAACAATGAAACAGACACTATGGAAAGTGCCATGTTTTTTAAAACATATTTTTTATTTTAATATTTATTCATCTAAGGCTCTTTTATAATGGTGTGTCCAAAATCAGTTTAAAAAAATAATTTAAAAAAAGCAGATACAGTCATTTTGAAATAGTCACGTAAATCCCGATGTTTGGCGTCAATAGAAATATTCATTAATATCTGTTTTCCTTTTTTTTAGTGAGAAGTCCAGTTTTCACTCACCTTAACGCCACACTTAATGGTCTAACGACCATTCGAGCTTTCAGCGCACAAGACATCCTCAGAGACGAGTTTGACAAGCATCAAGACGCGCACACTAGTGCATGGTTTATGTTCATTGCTGCCAGTTCTGCCTTTGGTCTTTACATGGATTTAATTTGCTTTATTTTTATTACATTGATTACCTTTAGTTTTCTGGTATTTGGAGATGGTAAGTATTGTAGTGTATGATGGCATATAGTCAATATCCACTATTTAAAAGGACATCCTGGGTGAAATTTAGTTTTCATTCGGTTGTTGGCAAATGAGCAAAGATTCGGCTCCCATACTATTATTTCCTTATTTAATATTTTCTTTTCCCATTGAACATAGATAATACCGAGATTGATAACAAACATGTTTTTTTAGATATTGGCATGGACGCAGGTGACGTAGGCTTAGCAATTACCCAAGCCACATCTTTATCTATGTTGGTTCAATGGGGTCTTCGGCAATCCGCCGAGGTTGCCAACCAACTTATGTCTGTCGAAAGGGTATTAGAATATAAGCAACTACCCCCTGAAAAACAACCAGCTAAGCCCATAGAACCTTCCAAGGGTTGGCCCACCAAAGGACATATTAAGTTTGAGAATGTCGGGTTGAAGTATGATGAACAGGGAGATTTGGTTTTAAAGAAGTTGAATTTTGATATTCTACCCAATGAAAAGGTTAGTATTAGTTATACTGAATCAGATTATAAGCTTAACAAGTATTTATTTTAACATATCTTATTAGTTTTATGCTTACATGAAAACTCGATGCTTAGAATGCTTAGATGTATAGAATACAATAGTTAATAAATTATTAGGTGTTGTGTTTTGGCGTTGTAAAGTTACTCTTGCTACTTGTGGTATGGCGTTGATTTGTTAAAGTCTCAAGATATGGAAGAACATGTGGTTTACTGCTTGCCTTCATGTTTCTTCAGTCTACTATCTTTATCTTTAGTAGACATTTAAGGGGATATTTAAAACTTCTACAATGTATTTTTTGGCTTTTAGGTTGGTATTGTAGGCAGAACAGGCGCAGGCAAATCTTCCTTGATCTCAGCACTCTTCCGTCTTGCTAACGTCGAAGGAAGCATCCAAATAGATAATATCGATACCAAAGACCTCACCCTGGAACAACTACGTTCCAAAATTTCCATTATACCACAAGATCCTGTATTATTCTCTGGAACTTTACGCTACAATCTGGATCCATTTGATGAGTTTAATGATGAAACTCTATACAAAGCAATTGAAGATGTAGAGCTTAAAGACCCATCCAACATCATTAATAGACTGGAAAATAGAGTAATGGATGGAGGATCCAACTACAGTGTTGGGCAAAGACAGCTGATTTGTTTGGCTAGAGCAATTTTAAGAAATAATAAGATTTTGATGTTGGATGAAGCTACTGCTAATGTAGACCCACAGTGAGTACTTTTTTTCATTTATAAAAAAATAGCTTAAACAAAGCATAAAAAATACTTACTTTTATAAGTTGATATAGCTATTTTATTGCCAAATAGGCCAATACAAAAAAAAATATTTTAATTCTTTCAGGACTGACGCGCTGATTCAAAAAACCATTAGAAAAAAGTTCAACAATTGCACAGTACTTACGGTGGCTCATCGTCTCATCACTATCATGGATTCAGATAAAGTTCTGGTCATGAATGCTGGTACAATGGCTGAATTTGATCACCCTTATAATCTTCTACAAAATCCCAACAGTACATTTTATCATATGGTCGCTGAATCCGGCAAAGCTATGTCCGAGCAACTTAGGAAAATCGCAAAAGATAGTTTTCAAAGGCAACGTACTGTACCTGAATAGATAAGTCGAGATAAAATAGTATACTGAGTTGCTGTAGTATTACGAAACCTACCAGAGAATGCCAGAGCTATAGAATTTATTAAATTAGCTTGAAACAAACACTAAAATAGCCGATAATATTTTTTTTCAGAATAGAACAAAAAGTTAGTTTTAGCAGTGTTGCGTAGACTTACTTACAATGCAGTACATCTAATATTGCTTTAATAAGTAGGTCCATTTTTGTGTAAAACTGTTAGTTACAAAATTACCTACATAAATCAAAATAAAAATATAATTCTCGGTCCAATATCTACATGAAGCAAGTGCAATCAAGTATTTAAATTACACAGGTCAACATTTTATCTATCCAGGAATAATCTTAAAAAACCTGACTGTTTACCTAAATTAACATCAAGATGACCTTGAAATAACCTTAAATGATCTCTAGGATTCTAGCAAGGGATAAACAAACAACGGATTCGAATTCAGTGATCTAAAAAACATATGTATGATTTTTTAAAGATTTTTATGAGGTTATTCCTAGATTTGACCTTCAAATAACCTTGAACCTAACCTGATGGAGCTCAACTGTCTATCTAAGTGAGATTTCGGGACCTGAAAAACGTATACATATTTTTTTTCAGATTTTTTGGACCTGAAAAACGTATACATAATTTTTTTCAGACTGTTTTATCTAAAGTAACATCAAGATGACCTTGAAATAACCTTTAGTGACCTCTAGGATTCTGAAAAGGGATAAACAAACAAGGATTTACATTCAGCGGCCAATTTTTTTAAGTTTTTTTTTTTGAGGTTATACCCGGTTTTGACCTTTAAATAACCTTGAACCTGACCCCGAAATCCTTATATTCCCATTATTATAACAAAATAAAAGGTCATTTTTGTAATGAATGTTAACAGATATCTGACTGCGCCATGACTTCCGGAATAGCCTGTAGATTACTAAAATCAAAAATCCAATCAATCTTTTTTCAGGTAATTTTTTTAAACAATAATTATTAAAAAAGGGCCTTTTTTCGTTTTTTTAATATAACAAAAAGCACTGGTTATATCACTTTACTCATAAAGGACCGTTTATAAAGATTTTAAAAACCAACAAAATGGTTTTTGAAAAATCCCGGTCCCACCATTTTTCACCGAGAAAAGCCGGCCAAACGCTTAAAACAGACCTTTTTTCAAAAATTTGTATCTTCGACAATTTTCAATATTTGGAGCCGATTTTGTGAGAAATAATAGTAAATAACATATACATTGTGCTGCCGAAAGATGAAAATTGTCGCATTAATAGTTTTTATTCAATCGCACTATAAACAAATTATGCCCTTATCTTGCAAGTGCCGTGAATATTAGGCAAATGGTCCGATTTGAATTTTTAAAACGGCTTTTTGAAGTTGAGATTAAAAGCTACAAATTGTATATCTCACATTTTCATATAGGTTTGGAGAACATTGTTAAAAATGCTTGTGAACCTAGCGCGTTGAGCGAAAATTCGCGACCGAGACGTACTGAGTCGACGGTGGAGGGGTCACCGCGCCCGATACCCACAGCCCGTCCCTTGCTTCTCCTTCGCTGCTGGGTGCCCTCTCCACGGTAGACTCAGTACGTCTCGGTTGCGAATTTTCGCTCAACGCGCTAGGTTCACAAGCATTTTTAACAATGTTCTCCAAACCTATATGAAAATGTGAGATATACAATTTGTAGCTTTTAATCTCAACTTTAAAAAGCCGTTTTAAAAATTCAAATCGGATATGATATGATTTTTCAAAAACCGTTTTCTAGGTTTTTTAATTCTCTACAAACGGTCTTTTATGAGTAAAATGATATAGCCAATACTTTTTGTTATATATAAAAAAAACGAAAAAAGGCATTTTTTTTAATAATTATTGTTTAAAAAAATTACCTGAAAAAAAATTGGTTGGATTTTTTATTTTAGTAATCTACAGGGTATTCCAGAAGTCATGGCGCAGTCAGATATCTGCTAACATTAATTACAAAAAAAATCTATAATTATTGGCCTACTACGATACCATCTCCGATGCCCGTGTACAAGCCTAGATAAAATGTTGACCTGTGATTATTGATGCAACAATTTGCTATATACAATGTATTTTAATAAATTCTTTATGTTTAGTGCCGTTAAGAAAAATATGTAAGAGTAGTTTTAATAAGAATTGATTTTTAACTTTATGAGGGATGTAGTTTTTGTCTGTTTAAGTATATGTTATATGCTTTTTTAAAAAGTTTCAGTTTTTATTATTATTTAAGATGTTAACAATTAGTACTACATTTTTTTTTAAGATGTAATAACTTAGAGTATATTAGGAACTGTGATATTAATACTTAATTTTTAGACATTTTTATTTCAATAACATACGTCTGTTCCTTTTACTATAATATATAAGTGCAATTAAGAAACAAGTCATTTTTTATTAGGTTTAAGAAAAACAAGCATTAATTAATAATCATTTTTTATTGAAATATTTACTTTGAAATAATTGTATAATGATTTTGTTTTATACATAATTTTGAAAATATATGATTACTGTGAGCTATAATACGGGTCCCACACTTATAAAATTTACTTAAATAGAGAAAATAAACCTAAGTACTCAAGTTAACACATGTGCGAACGTAAAGGTTGGAATAAATTCATTTAAAATTCAAGGGTACGTTTAACTGAAAAACGCTCGGACACGTCGATTTTTGTTTTTAGCTGTCGGTTTTTTAATATAAATTTATGTATACAGGTGGCCCAAAATAAGTTACGGTCATTAACTTAATTTTTTTAAATGTAAACACCTATTTTTTATTTTAGATTTAGGTTCTACATCAAATTCTAAGTACATTTCATGTATCATGCCCTATACCTAAACTCGACCGTTGACGATTGAACACAATAAAAGGCTATTTTTGGAAGATTTATTTTATATCAAGCAAACCTATCAGTTATTGTTTGCTTATTTACATTTTTGGTTAGTGTTTTTGATTGTTAACTTGTCACAATTTGTTTACGTCAAATAATTTTGTGTGAATTTAGTGTGATTTAGATGCCTAAGCAAAGTTTTACTTGTGTTAAGTTTATCAAAAGATAAATTTAAAATTTCAAAAAATGGTACGTCTTAGTGAGCGAGAGCGAATAGAAATTTTGATGATGATTGGTTATGGAAACAGGATGCGCACTCAGATGGAAGTCTGTGAAATTTATAATGCCAAGTATCCTGATAGGCCACGTTTATCTCAAAGTACTGTCAGTAAAATAGAAAAGAAATATCGGGATTTGGGTCATGTCAGGGATAATTATACGAAAGGTCGGTCAAGTATATCAGAAGAGAAGCAGCTAAATGTTTTGCTGGCAGTTGAAGAAGATTGCCATAAAGCGACACGCAATATTGCGTTAGAAAATCAGATGTCCCATACATCCGTCGTTAAGTATTTAGGTATAAATAAATGGCACCCTTACAAAGTCCAATTGGTTCATGAACTAAATGAAGATGACCCAGATAGGCGTTTAGAATTTTGTGAGAGACTTATGGACTTGTGCCATGATAATCCACAGTTTTCAAAAAATTTGTATTTTCTGATGAAGCAACGTTTGTCTTCATGGTAGTGTAAACCGGCAAAACTGCCGATATTGGGCTACTGAAAATCCGCACTGGATGATGGAGTGCCACAGCCAAGTCCCTCAAAAAGTAAATGTTTGGGCTGGGGTGATTGAAAACAGGGTTATAGGGCCCTTTTTCTTTGAAGGAAATGATTTGGTTCCATGCCTTGCCACTTTATACCCCGATCCAGAAGACCCGGATATACCAGATAATTCCTTATGGTATCAGCAAGATGGAGCTCCAGCCCATTACACTCGTCCCGTGCGCCAGTACCTGCATACCGTTTTCCCTGGACGTTGGATTGGTCGGAGGGTGCAATTGAATGGCCGGCCAGATCGCCGGATTTGACCCCTTTAGATTTTTTTGTGGGGGTATCTTAATTCCAAAGTTTATGTTAATCGGCCAAACAACATCGAAGAATTAAAAATTAGAATAACGGACGAAATAAGATTGATTGAACCTTCTGTTATCGATAACGTTTTACAAGAATTTCAGCATCGACTGGGATATTGCCAAGAGGTTCGTGGCGGCCATTTTCAACACTTAATAAATTAATTAAAATATTTTTATGTACTCTTGTTTCATGGAAATAAATCTTCCAAAAATAGCCTTTTATTGTGTTCAATCGTCAACGGTCGAGTTTAGGTATAGGGCATGATACATGAAATGTACTTGGAATTTGATGTAGAACCTAAATCTAAAATAAAAAATAGGTGTTTACATTTAAAAAAATTAAGTTAATGACCGTAACTTATTTTTGGGCCACCCTGTATACATAAATTTATATTAAAAAAACCGACAGCTAAAAACAAAAATCGACGTGTCCGAGCGTTTTTCAGTTAAACGTACCCTTGAATTTTAAATGAATTTATTCCAACCTTTACGTTCGCACTATATTGTTGTGTTTTAATTGTAATTAGTATTGTTTTTTTTTAATAAAAATTTAAAAAATCTATAATAAAATGTTCATTTTTTTCAGGTTTATAAAAATTAAAAAATATCTTAATAAAACACAATATGCAACACATAAAAAGACATAAATGGGGGATATTTTATACTGTGTATTTATTTCGCTAGGCAGCCGCCGCGTCTTTTTTGTTATCGTTGCTTCGGAAAGTGAACACCGAACCATAGTTTAAAGAATATACAATATATGAGTTTTGTCACTCGTGGCGGCTCTTAATATGCACCCCTCTTATCCGCGCATGTCTAATATATTCGAAACCAGTCTACGGTGTGAAGGCGACTGATACGCAGTGCGTAAGAAATCGTTTTGCTGTAACCGTATGCTTTGGTATACCGTGTCCCAAAACAGTTGTTGAATATGTCTGGTAATAATATTAGGCGATTTATCGTTTTTAAGATGCCCAAAGAACCATATTAATATAAATCATATAGATTAGACTATTTTATTGGTATTTGTATTGAAAATATTTTAAACTTTCAAATGACACGCTTGGTAAAGTGCTTTGGGATTTACTAAGTTCCACACATTTGCTAATTATATGCTAGAACAATGTCAATACCGTATTAGTTTGTGTTTTTTTTTTAAATGAAGATATTTCAAACCGTTTTAGGAGTCGCATTCATTCATATGCGATTCCATTTGTAGGTTTACCCAGTGAGCCTGCTAGAGAGGGTAAATTTTAACATTTGTTCTATTGAAAACGTAAGTAAAATTACCTATGTGTACCTTCTAATGTATAAATAGACCATCTTTAGAGTATTGTTCTCATGTCTAGGAAATGGCGTCTCCCACAACTCTTAGCATTCTTAATTTTCTTCTGGAAAGGGCCATTTATCCTATTGATAATTTTAGGCTTACAGAAAAGCCTTCATCTCTCACCCACCGGCGAGCTGTATAGTGTAGTTCCACCCCTAACAGTCTTTTACAGTATAGCTTGAGAGGCCCAGAACTTTTCACTTTTTTAGTTTTTTATCCCTAGTGTGTCCAGTATTTGGAACCTACTACCACCAGAAGTGTTGAATTCTCCTGCAAATCCCCAAGATTTAGGTTTCGTGTCAATAGACTTCATCGTCCCACATTTAGGACACCCACGGTACGTTGGTATTTAGGCCTTCGCCCTTCGTGGACTATTTTAAAATCATAAACAGTTGCAATATTTCATTTTGCACTCCTAATACACAAATAAAAATGTTATGCGTATCTACAAATTTTTCTAGTGACCCATTAATTAAAAAATTAAAATCTGTAATTATATAGAAATTCTGTCACAAATCCCAAAATAAGTCAGTCCAAAAACTTTTATTTTATGCAGTCTTTTACAGTCTAGCTCGAGAGACCCAGAACATTCCACTTTTTTAGTTTTTTTATACCTAGGGTGTCCAGACTGTGGAACCTGCTACCACCAGAAGTGTTGAATTCTCCTCCAAATTCCCAAGATTTAGGTTTCGTGTCAATAGACTTCATCGTCCCACATTTAGGACACCCAGGGTACGTTGGTATTAGGCATTCGTCCTTCGTGAACTATTTTAAAATCAAAAACAGCTGCAACGTTTCATTTTGCACTCCTAATACACAAATAAAAATTTTATGCGTATCTACAAATTTTGCTAGTGACCCATTAATTAAAAAATTAAAAATCTGTAATTATATAGAAATTCTGTCACAAATCACAAAAGAAGTCAGTCCAAAAACTAAAAAATCTTACACAAGCGGCCAGTACGGACCTGGCCGGCGACAAACATGTAAATAAAATCGGTCTGCCGGTCTGTTTTGCGCATGATTTAAGACCTAACCTAAAGCTACGTTTACATTTGACAAGTTTACTGGCGGAAAGTACTTGCCACCACTAAACTTGCTTGTTGTTTTGCATTTACATATTTTCAAGTTTATTTGCTAAGTAGTTAAAAAGAAAATGGCTCCTTCTGCCGTAGTGCGAGCTGCTGTTAGTGCTGTAAGGAAATTGCCAATAATTTAATAGTTATGTTACAACGCAAGAAAAACAGAAAAAAAAACAAGTTTGGATTAGAGATTGGATAAGATGCAGAAATAGTCTAAGTGGGTCCAGGAGATATCAAGTGAAGATCCCGATTCTTATAGGAATTTTATGAGGATATCTTATCAAAAGTTTAAAGAACTGTTAAATCTAATTAAACCTAAACTTACAAAATCGGAATTGCTTTAAAAAATTTTCATTTTCATTAATGCGTTTTCTCGTGTTAACCTATTCATGTGTTTTTTTCTTTTAGTTTTATATTCCACAAAATTTCATATTTTTCGTATATGTTTAAAAATGAAATTATTTAATTTCCTTTCCACTTACTCACTGTAAATAGAAATTTCACTTGTTCGGATCCGTCTACACTTGGAAAGTACAAACAAAAATTCGGCGTAGCGGCAAGTAAACTAGCCGATCCTTCAACTTTTGGCAAGCGCTTGCCGGCAAGTCTTAAGTGTACTTTCCTGTGGTTTACACATGACAAGTTTAGTGGTGGCAAGTACTTTCCGCCAGTAAACTTGTCAAGTGTAAATGACGCTTAAGAGATGACTACCAAAGCGGACGGACACATTTTTTTGCCCATAAAATCTAATATTTGAACTGCGCACCTGATACCCTTTGCCGGTTTATATAAAGGTCAGTGGATGCACGGCTGTAATGATTTGTAACGATTGGCATCAAATGAACACCTATCCATATCACTCATGACTGCCAAATCTCGTCCCTATCTCCAGGACCAGGACTTATATGTTTTTTAAGAAAACCAAAGACAGACATATACATAGACATATTCTTGAGCAGAGGCGCTAGATACCATGATATTGATATACACAATTATCACGTGATTGTATAAATAATCCCCTGGAGGTAATTCATTATCGTTAAAATTATAAACATACACAGCTGATATAACATTTCATTTAATTCGATCCTTTGCACTTAAGACCTCTTTTTACTGACAAATGATAAACTAATTTTAATTTAACAAATAACATATCAACACACGCAAATAAAACTTTTCATTTATTGCTCTTTTTGTTCAGTCATTATGATACTCATAAATTACATAGCGAATCAATAAACTAATCGAGTTTGACATATGACTCGGCAGATAACAAAGATGTGTTTGGGTAATTCTTTGCACAGTACTTTTTTCTTTATGATTATTAAAAAATTGGCAAAGAATCATCCGAAAATTTCTTTAAACATTTATGTTCTAAAAATTAGTTTGCCAATAAACCCTCTCTTGGTTCGGATCTATAGGAGCAATAAATACAATTTGATTATTCAAAATTAAAATATCAGATAAAATATCAATCTTTACCTATCTTACACCCTTCCTTTAAAGAGATTCCTCCTAACAACAATGCATTCTGTGCATTAGGAAAATATGCATATAAAATAAACCAGCATTGGAAATATATTCATTAAATTTGGCGCGAAATTCTAATAGTAAGAAGATATTATCGAATATTAGACCCTGTTGCCAGATCATAAAAAAAGGAAACTTTTTACCGAATTTTCTTAATTCCCAAACTTTACCAAAATTTTTTTATTTATGCACTTTTATGCTTATTATTTCATCATTTTTTATTACATATATTAAAATATTTTCATTTTTTTCTTGCATACCGCTATGGGCGTTATACAAGTAATACAAATAACGACCTACTACCATTAAACTTGCCTCTATTAGCGTCTTTTCGTTTTATATGTTATATATATTTTTTATTTAATATTTAAAAAAACAGAATTCGCCACAACAATATGGAAGATTCTGAGAGAATATTTTTTTGCATAACGCCCGTGGTGGCACATCGCGTTGTGCTTTTATTAGTTACAGAGAAATTTTCTAGCTGTATTTTTTCTTGCATGCAATGGGTCCTTTAGATATAATTATTTTGATCTAAGAACACATTAAATCTTTTTTTTTTGCCTCTTGAAAAATCATCTGCCGAATATCTTTTCCCAGTAAAAAATAGTTTTTTTGTAATTACGGTTTGAAGCTTACATCTGACCTTTAAATTTGTCGTCAGTCAGAACGCCTTGTGACGACACAAGTGTTGCCGAGTTCCAAAATTATTTTATTTTGATTCGTTTTTTTGCTGATTTGGAGCAAAAATAGAAAATTTATTGCGTTTCAGTATTCTGATTTAAGAAAAATCAGTTAAATGTCAATTAAATATTAAACATAATTAATGTAAAGGGTAATTACACCGTCAAAATCCATCGCAATTACCACAAAAAAATATTATACTTTTTAAATAAACAAATCAAACTAACTCACTGTTTAAAAGTTAAGAGTGTTTCAATAGCCGGATTAACTCCGCTTGGAATTTTATTCACTCAGCTTTCCTCCGTAGCTGTGTTGACCTCTGTCGAAAAGTTTTATTTTCGAATTTAAATGCTTTTAACTCAGATATAATATAATATAATATATATATATATATATATATATATATATATATATATATATATATATATATATATATATATATATATATATATATATATATATATATATATATATATATATATATATATATATATATATATATATATATATATATATATATATATATATATATATATATATATATATATATATATATATATATATATATATATATATATATATATATATATATATATATATATATATATATATATATATATATATATATATATATATATATATATATATATATATATATATATATATATATATATATATATATATATATATATATATATATATATATATATATATATATATATATATATATATATATATATATATATATATATAGATTATGTCTGAGTTAGAAATTCTTAACTATAAAATGATTTTTTATAGATTATTTATAAATATATTCTTAACAGTGCTTGACGCTCTAGGTTAAGTTAGATATGTTTTAAAGTTAGTAACCTAAATATTCACCATAGTAGCCGGGCAACAGTAAGAACACAGCGTCTGTCGTATTTTTCTCGCATAAAAGAAAAGTAGCAAATTTTACCCGAGAAATCTTTTAAACTAAAAAAACACCTTGAGAGATGCGGTGAAAGCAAATATCTATAAATGGATAAAAATAAGTTAAATATCTAAAAACTTAACACTTACTTTATCTAGTACTTAGGTTTCATACAAGCCATGGTAGGCTGTTTTGAAAATTTAAAATAAAACATAAAAATGAAAAAATAAAATCAAAACACAGAAAATCCGTTTATAAAAAAATAAATGTTACATGTCCAATCGGTATTATGGGCGTCGTACATGTCAATATTTTTTTTACATAAATACACAAAGTGCATCTAAAACCACGTTGCCAAATGTAGGAGCCATAAGGAAATATCACAAAATACGCCGTACATCCTACACGCATTTTAAAAATTGTAACAAAATCAGAAAGATATAAATAAGTAGGATAGAGATTAAATCAAGATAGAGAAAAACAAACTACTGTGCTTTTAAGTGTATCCTAGGATTTGTATGGTTGGCAACATGGCTTAGATTAACAACTTATTTTAAGCCTTGAATGATGGATTTATAGTATTTTTTCTTTACGTTTACGTTTAGTTGCCGGTTGTACGCAAATCAATCCGGGATACTCAAATAAAGTAGACGTCAAATGTCGAATTCGTGATAGTAGCAAATAATATAGATAAGTGTAGTTTAAATTATTTTGCGTTCATATTTTTTAAAATTATTAATATAAAGTGCAATAAGTGTGGTTTTATTTGTTTTTTAAAGGTGTGTATTAGAGAAAGGTGGTTATTATAGAATATAATAAAATAAAAAAAAGTGCCGCAAAAATTTTAAATATATGTAAAATTAATTACTAGGACATTAAACATATTTTAGCTACTTGGGAAGAAATAGGAGTAAACCCTGCATATTGTTATTTTGTGCTACATTATATTTTAAAATATTATTAATTTTTGATGAAATAAAATTATGACAACCTACAGATATTATCTATTTTAAAAATATCCATTCATAGTTTACTTTACATCATGGGAAATACACGACCTTCAAAAAAACTAGTTATATTTAACTAACTGCTTTAAGCGTTTAGAATTGTTATACAACAATATTCTAATTTCAGTAAATCTTGTAACTAATAAACATCCTAATGGATTATAAACTGGTTGACAAAGTTTGGGGAATCTGTAACGTGGGAGTTCTATTGCAAAAAATTTTAGCATACTTTTTTAGTTAGGTTTAAGAAATTTCGTAGCTGGATTGCAAATAAAAGCAACATACCAGCTAATTTAAATAAGTGCCTCATTTGAAATGAACAAATTTTATTGGTGGATCTGGGATTTACAAAATTATCGAGAAAGTAAGACATGATACCCACACCAAGTCTATACCAAGTGCTATTAGCCTCAATAAAAACATTTTGGTTAAAAAAAATCATTTTGGAATTTGCAAAAGAAGTTGAATTTTTTGGGTGCCCACACAGAGAAAAATCTAAGTTTTTAAAGCGAATCCTCTATTTGTATTTTTATCGCGAGTATGATCAAATCATTTTTTCAATGCAAATATTTACGATGCCTTTAAGAGTCCATTCGCGCCCCGAAAATCGATAATTTTCAAAAACTATATGAAAGTCAACACTTAAATCTAGGCTTCTGCAGTAATAATTTTTTAAAGTTGGATTTAGTTTTTAATATTTCCTTGAGTGAAAGTCACCCTCAAATCGGTTATGTTTAGATACTATTTTCCCTAAACTCGACTCATATTTCAAAAATCCGTTACAGCACGGGCATAGATCATTTCCTTACCTTTAAAATGGTGTATAATTTATGTCATTTAAGTGAAAAATAGTTACCGAAAAACGTTATCTCCTGTAGGCTTGCAATCGGAAACAACATCGCATGGATACACAGAATTTGGAAGAACCTAAATAAAATATAATATTTTTAATGCGGCTATACGAAAATTGTGGTAGTGGGAGTTTGTTAGTCTCCGCCCACCGTTTCCGTGTCCTTTCGCCCGACCCCTAAGGTGTAGCGTAAAAGCATGTAAAGTTGATCAAGAAGCGTATAAAAATTATCTTTGATATTAAATATTTTTGCTTTGGTAGTTCAATATATTGTTCATGCCATTCAAAACACCGATGACTGATTGTTTCACTAAGGGACCAATGTCAAATATACAGTACAGGAACTGGATGATTTTTGTGTCCAGATGGTGTAATATAGTCTCGCTTCTCTAAGTGAAAAAATTACATATCCATTTTATAAACTGGGCATAAAAATTGTCCAGATAGTGAAATAAAATATTATTACACTATCTGATTTTACTTCACGAACTGGACATCCAGTTCACGCAATAAACAACTACGCCAAGTGGGTGCGACATATACAGGGTGTCCCAGAATATGTGGGAAATCTCTCGGAATCTAATAAAAAACCCAAAAATATTATGACAAGTTCCCAAAACTTTTTTCCTACGAGCCTTCCCTACGGAGATACAGGTACATAACGAACAACCCTGCAAATAGTTTTTTTTAAATAACTTTTATAATAGTATTCGTAATTTATTATTTTTTAATATAATGGAAACTGGATAAGTCTTCTTAAAATAAACCCATTAAATCATATTTGGCTTATTTAGTTTGCAGGAACGACTAGCTCTGACCAAATAATAGCAATATTTTTAACGCCCTATATGATAAAAGCTCAACAATATTATTTTTGGATAGCTTTAACCTTAAACTAAAAAAAGGTAATTTTAATTGACTCGATAGAATCAGCTGTTTACAAAAAGTAAATATCATGGTTGGTAATTTTTTTTACATTATACAGGGCGTTTTCTAATTGTACGCCAATATTTAAAAGGCAATTTTTGGGTCCATTTTAAGAAGAAAACTTCATATGAACGTATGTCCTAAACATCTTAACTTTTGAGATACAGGGTGGTAAAATTTTAAAAATAAATCATTTAATATTAATATCTGTTTTACCACTTTAAATATTTTAATGAAATTTGGCATACATGTACTATGTATCAAGAAGCATTTTTTAGTGTACAACATTTTTTTTATTTGCCAAAATAGGCAGGTCAAATTTTGTACGAACCTCACTGATGGAAATAAAAAAAATGTGGTACACTTTAAAATGCTTCTTGATACATGGTACATTTATGCCAAATTTCATTACAATATATAAAGTGGTATTACAGATAATAATACTATATATATATATATATATATATATATATATATATATATATATATATATATATATATATATATATATATATATATATATACATACAAATAGAAGTTTTCTTTTTAAAATGGACCCAAAAATTGCCTTCTTAAATATTGACGTACAATTAGAAAACACACTGTATAATGTAAAAAAATACCAACCATGATATTTTATTTCTCGTAAACAGTTGATTTTATCGATGTCAATCAAGAATACCTTTTTTTTAGTTTAAGGTCAAAGCTATCCAAAAAGAATATTGTTGAGCCTTTATCATACAGGGTGTTAAAAAAATTGATCTTATTGTGTCAGAGCTAGTCCGTCCCTGGCAAACTAAATAAGCCAAATATGATTTAATGGATTTATTTTAAGAAGACTTATCTAGTCAACATCATATTAAAAAAATATTAAATTACGCCTAGTATTTTAAAAGTTATTTAAACAAAAACGATTTTTAGGGGCGTCCGTTATGTACCTGTATCTCCGTAGGGGAGGGTCATAGGAAAAAAATTATGGGAACTTGTAATAATATTTTTAGGTTTTCTATTATATTTCGAGAGATTGCCCACATATTCTGGGACACCCTGTACACATTTTGTTGCTAAAAATTATTAAGTTGTTGATTATTAGGCATTCGAGTGGTGTGAAATTTAATTTTTGTTAATTAATAAACAAAACCAATTTAAAAGTTAGGTTAGGTAAAAACCTTAAGAGCACGCAAACTACATCTTGCCTTTCATTAATTTCTTTATGGATTTTGTTGCCTGACTCTCACGTGACCGATAATCTGCTCTTTCTGAATTCTCATGTCGCAGCGAATTTAAGAACGTGTTGAATGTCACTTCGGTTCGGTGTGCTTAGAAGTTATATACGCGCATATATTTGGTTTAATAAATGCAAAAGTTAGTCATCAGTTTTGATAAATATATTAACGAGCACAGCTAAACTCGCATATATAATTAAAAATATTTATTCCATGCAAATTAGGTCCCATTTATCTACAACATAATATTATAAAAACTAACATAGATATGTATATCACGTATTTATTTAGTTTTTTCTTCGTAGTCACTTAATGTTTATGTTATTTATTAATAAAGACATTTAAAATTGTTTTACGTAATAATATGATTTTACCGCTAATTTATGGTAATTTTATTAATTCTCCATAAATGACTTTTGTAACGATTAGTTCATTCACAAAATAATGAGTAAGTCAATCAAGGTATTAATAATTTTGACCTCATTTACCTCGGTTCGTGTTACAATATTATAAGTCCGTTGTCGTTTGGCGTCCATCGATTTAAAAAAAATAGAAATTGCAGATAAAATGAACACGTTTTATTTAGTACATTTCAAGGAGAAAAAATCCGAAAAAAGGCATTTTTGCAGAGAGAATGATATTAAAATTTGAAAAAACCTTGTATTTAGATTAAGCCAAAGATCAGGTTTTGCCACGTTGTCGGATCAAAAAAAAAAAAAATTTAAATTAAGCTTTAAAGCATTCTGGATTAAATTATAATACACAAATTACAAAATAAATTAAGTTATTAAATGGGGTAATTATTTGGAAGTGGGGTCCATCCACCTTATTTTTGGCTATAAAAATCGAAAAATTAAGATATCGGACTTTTTTTTATTTTGTTCGAAGGCGCAATTATGATAAAGAAAGTTTACAGTTTAAATAGGAAAACCTGACCAGTACTAACCAAACTAGGTTATTGTTTGAAAGTTGTGGTTCGTTAGTTCTTGGAAAAAAATATCCTTCAATAGTAACAAATTATTACAAAGCCATGTGACAACATTGCTTATTTAAGAAATGGTATTATTTTGTGTAATGTGAGTAAAAATAATTTTTTTAGTTTTATATAAAAAAGTGCTTTTGAGTTAACTCGATAAACTTAACGACGTTTAAGGTTTTAATTTTAAACTGAGTACATTTTTTACGAAAATAAATTATTTAAATATCAATTGAATTTACATTTAAGCTTCTACTTCTACCTGCAGTAAAAAAATGCATACTATAAAAACAAAAACCATAGTTTTATATTTAATGGTTTGATATATTAAATAATAAATAATATTAGGCTTTGCGGCCTTAAATCGGGGCCGCCACTGGAGTTTATATAAGCTTTTTGAATATTTGCGCTTAAGAAATTTTACAATCGTTTAGCAGAATTTTTAAAACGTAAAATTCCCAATACCGTTCATCAGCAGATTTCTAATTTTTTATCGCTTAGTAGAAAAGTGTTTGCTCTAAAAACTGATACAGCTATTTATATGAATGTGAGTGTAGATTTAGGACTTCTACGCTATAAAAATTCCGTGCAGCAAAGACAGAAATAAATATTATTTTACAAGCCGCCCGAAATTCTTTTTCCAGTTTATTTATTAAAGTAACTAAAAATAACAAAAATTAACCGAAAATACACCTAAAACAATAATTATTCGAAAATATGGTTTTTGTTAAACCGAAATGACCGCCTTGTTATTGTAAGATTTTTAATAAGATTAAAAATTCTTTATTTTTGAAGAAGTAATAACTAAATTATTGGAGCCAGCTTAACTTGTTTCTACAGTTTAAAACATTTTTGTGTGAAATTTCTCTTGCTGCAATTTTAGCTTTCTAAAAATTGTTTTAATTTTTCTTTTATGCAGGAGAACACGACAGATTCTATTTTTTTGCAGCTGCCCGTTTTTGTTTGTGAATAATTTACTGAATTTGAAGGTACCAACCCTAAAATATTTTGACACTATAGAATTAACTTAACCTAAATGAACGACGAAAATTGGTTAAAATTTAGGATGTAACATAAAGGTTGGGAATAAATTTAACAGTGTATTTCTTAGCCAGAGAGTAATTTTATAGTGCCCTGGTAACAGTAAAAAAAATTGTCTCCGTTAAGTACTTAGTGACGCGCGTAATGATAATAGCCTTGTGTTCAAAATCTGTAGTACAACACTGAAAATTGTTTTTAATAGTTTCTTTAAATTAAATTTTTTGTTTGCATCTTCCGTCATTTTCCCGTTATTAAGCTTTCCGTAAATTCAAACTTATCAAATACGTACAAAAAAAATTCAACACAAGCATTATCGGGCATGTTTTGACTCATTTTTAAAAACTTGTCGTATGGACATTTAAAAAGGACTCATATACAACTAAGTAATTGACAATAATAAATGTACTATTTACCTACAAACTTAAAGTAATTACTTATTTTCAGTAATTCATACTGTAATATTACAATAGATGCTAAAAATGTTTTTTGCAGTACATTTGTCGACGTTTTTTCTCGTGGATTTATTATCTTACTCGTGAAAAAACACTGAATCTTCCGAATGTTCCAATTTAAAGTGCCCCCATTATTAATAATTTAAAGGATTATGGTCATAGAGCCTTTTTTAAATGCCTATGTCAGAAATTTTTCAAAATTAGCTTAAACCTACCCAATAATGTTAGTGTTGTTTACATTTTTTTATGTTTCTACATTTTCCTATGTACTGTATGTATTGCAATGACTTAATTTAAACATTCTGTTTAAAACAAAAAACTTAATTTAAGGAAATAAAAAAAAACAAAATTTTTACAGTGACATACTACATTTATAAAAAAAAACCAACGCTATTATCCGTACGCACGTCACTGAGTAAGTATCGATGACAATTTTTTTACTTACGTATATTTACAGTGGTCAGTCACCACTTGGTGAGTAACATCGTTTCGTTCTTCTGAACTCTTCAGACGGGTAGTATCAACCCGTGACGACGTACACTTATCTTAATTTTTTTACTGTTACAAGGCCACCATTAAATTAATGTTTATCCTAAATTTCGTTCTATTATCTTTTAGCGTTCTAAGGTTATTACATTTAAACCTTTTTTTTTTTAATACCCTGTATCTAAGAAACCAATAATCATACGGCAAAATGTATTAAAAAAACTAGAGAATTTACTGCATTTATGTTGCACTTATGAATTATAGAAATAATTAAATAGGTGTTTACAAATTTCAGAAGGTTTCAAAAATTTGCAAATTTTTAAGGGGTAAGAAAGAATACCTTAAAACTATGAATTTTCTATGATTTATTTGCTGATATTTTTACAGTTTTTTTACCTACAATATCTGTTGGCTTTTCACATAAAATTTTAAACACCTTTTTTTATTAAAGTTTTCTTTTTTAAGTCGCCAAAAATGAACCTAAAAGTCGTAGGCGTACCGATAACTTGAAATAAAAGATGTATATCTAACGACACGTATAGATTAGAGTTCTGTAGCAATTTCGTTTTTCGAGATAAAATTTTGTTAAAAACGCTAAAAAAAGATTTTATATACTTTTTTTGTAAGACACGTGAACAAATATTATTAAAATGAAAATTGCCTAATAAAAACTCGCGTTAATCTTATGCCCAAAAAAATCCTTTTTGGAACATTATAAAAATAATAGCAAAGCAAAACCCAAAGAATCAAAATAGGCAAAAAGTCAGAAAATAATTGTTGGTTTTTTATGATATTTGACCATTCTGGAAATTGAGCTTTTCGTAGCAGTATATCAATCTTATCTATAATTATCTCAGTGCTATTTAGTGATGGAAAATTTTCAAAAACATATTTTTGGAAAATGTCTTCGGAAATATATCAGGAAACATTACGAATATATGGAAATACTGGAAATATAAAAAAAAACTACAAAACTCGGAAAAGTAAACATTTATTATAAGATTATCATATGTAACGCCATAAGTGCTCAGATTTGGCTGAATATAACGGGTTAAATTTTCGTAAACAAGTATTCAAAACCAGGGGAATAATATTCGGCTGAAAATCTGAGTACGAATGAAATTTGGTAAGACAATTCCCCAAATGAAACAAACTTAAATCCAAAATAACAATTATTGAACAATAGAAAATACAGTCGCTACTGAGGTAACGACTGACTTATAGATTTTTTAGCCAGCGACTTTTTCCCTTTTATCCGATAGCAAATTTATATTTTTTACATTTTAAATGGGGCTATTTATACTTAAGTGAAATTGTTATTAAAAAGCTTAAAAGCAAAATATATTATTATAAATAAAAGTTTGGTTATTAAAAATAGAAAGAAAACATTTTCTCTGAGGGAGGGAGAGGGGATATTTAAAAAAACACACCCTTTTTTCGCAAAAACTCCAAAATGAATATTTTTTTACAAAAATGTTCTCGTGGAGAGAATTTTTAAAAAAGCACAACCACGTGACACATGTTAAGCAACTTGATCAAGAGGCATATATTCATCGATATCATTAACACCTTTTGATATTGTATTCAGCATTAATGCCTTCTTCATGAGAGTGCAATTTAACTTCTTCAAAAACACAGGCGAGGTTCCGCAGCAATGTTTGTGGGTCCTGAACCTGTTTTTGGAATACCAAAAGCCTCGGTTCGTGGCTACATGACTCGGTGGATTCAAACACAACATCAGTCATACTGGAACCACATTCCAAGGCAAAATCACACTAAATCAATGTTGGAATCACCATCGAAAGCATTGACAAGTGAACTACTAAAACTAAATAGGAATCAGATTAGAATAGTGACAGGATTAATAACCGGACACTGCACCCTAAGAAAACATTTGCACACTATGGGCATCTATAGAAAAGAACCCATTTGCAGACTATGTGACGAAGAGGAAGAGACAGCCTCTCACATCATATATGAGTGCCCTGCACTTACATACTGGAGAACAAATCAAAACCTTATGGTGGACACTAACCACCAGGAGGCTGGAGACCAGAAAAGAACAGTAAAAGGGCTACTACACCTGTCTAAGGTGTCAAACTTTTTAACTGAAACAAATACACAAGAGATACAACAAGCCCTGTAGGCTGCAGTGTCGAGGCGGAAAAAACCTCAACTTGTGTATTTAGATTATCAATCAATCAATCAATCTTCAAAAACAAGCAATAGCCTACAAGCAATAACACAGCCCCACAAAAAAAATAAATGTTCGGACTTGTGGGGCGGACATATGTATTCCAATGTATTTTTCGACGCTGAATCCGATGCCGAGCTCAGAAATGGCCCTCCACGTCTGGGATTTTCTCTAGGGGCCAAAAATGGCCTCTATAAGGCCTGAAAGATGGATTCCGGGATGAGGCGAGGTCGAAGGTGCATTCTCAAGCCAAAGCTGGATTTGTGGTGGGAAAGTTTTGGTCAACTAAAATCCCGTTTGTGACCAGGAAAATTACCCCTTAGGGACCGGAAAATCGTGTTTCGGAAGCCGCAATCGCAACAGTGGTATTTTTATGTACTTTTGAATTCTGTAACTCAGACTATGCTTAAAAAGTTTATGGCCAACTGGAATTCCCCGTTTGGGATCCGGGAAAATGACCCTCAGGGCGAAATCGTGTTTCGGACGCCGCAATCGCAACTGTGGTATTTTATATACTTATTACATAATCGCTAATAGGTATTTATAGAATAAAATAATTTAGGAAAAGAAGAGACTGTTTTCGGCAAATTTTTTTAAAAAATTTAAAACAGCGTGTCATGGAGCCCTTTTTACAAAAAATACACAAAACTTTAATGAATCCAAGTCATTTATCTTTAAGATGAATTTTGTCAAAATTATGGGAAAGAGAACAGTGAACATGTGTTACATGTTCGTCTTTGACAAAATGTATAGTTTTTTAAAAATTAAATTGACCTTTAATAAGGGAAAATGTCAACATTAATGTTATTTGACTTTTATTTTAACATGTTGTAAATGTGATATTTTATTGAAGCCCTCTAAATGTTTTTTGGCCAAATTTGCTGGGCTCTGCTTGACATCGAAAGCAACTATGATGTTTTCCGAAAGCCTTGCTGATTTTAATAAAATTTGCACGAAATCAAAGTTCTTCTTTTCCAAATTTTACGACACAGCCACATACCAAAGTTTTATAAATAAAATAATTGTTTGCACCACGCTACATACTTGACGATCGGCAAAATAATTAATTATAGTAGACATAATTATTCCCAAGGTTGTTTTACTTACACTATTATTAAAATTTGTTGACAATAAATGAGATAGTAAAAAGTAACAATTTTGTATTGTTTCATAAAAGAAAAGCACGTGGGAGCACGTTGTCTTTAAACTAGTGGATTAAAGTGTTGATCCTGGGTTTGTGTTTTGATTCTCTCGATTCTGGTAGCTGCAAATGTAAGTTTCATTCCTTTCTTTTAAATACGCATTGTTAGAGAATTCACAGAAATGGATGTGGTTAATATTTGTAAAAATAATATAAATTAGTACGGTGGTGACCATTAGGTGTTTATAACTAATAAATAACGACACGAAGATGCCCTGGTAGGTTGTTGTGTTATTGCTTTTACATGTTAAAAGTTATTTGCTAAAAAGTTTTCTTCTCTCCCTTTTTAATTAAAAAAAATCCTATTAAAAAGACTCGAAACGAAAATTATTTTTGGAAAACGTAATTTTGACAAATGCAAATAGTTGACAAACGTGCTATTTACAAATATCTTTTTGGCAGATCGCATTTTTGACAAATCTTGTTTTTGGCAAAAGCTATTTTTAATAAAAGTCAATTTCTACAAATATTACTTTGACAAATGTTATTGACAGTTTTGACAGATCAAATTTTAATAGATGTTATTTTAAAACAGTTGACAGTTAAAAAGTTCTATAAAAGTCATTATTCGGAGATAGTCTACTACAGTAGCGGCTATAGGATTTTTACATTATTTTATTTAAAAAGTGAAACATGGGACCCATATTAAATATATACCAAATACCATTACCTTAACGGGAACACTTTGGTAAAGAAAATTTTCATTTTGCAATTTATGAAAAAAACTTGATTTTTTTGGTAGTTTCCCAAGATATTCCAACAGTAAATTCCACTACAATTATTTTTTCGCAAAAATATCTGCATTTTTCTTGTAATTAGAGGCATTTAAAATATTTCCATTGGAAATTGTTAAGTGAAAACAATTTAACTGGCAACGATTTTTAAAAAACAAAACAGGGTTGCTAAAAAATAAAATTTTCTTTCCAACTTAAAGCTTTTATTACCAAAATGTTCCTTTTGAGGCCAGCATCTGGTGGTAATGTGGATCCCATGTCTCACTCTTTAGATAAATAACAAAGGCCTACAAAAAAAAAGTAAAGTGTGCTGAGTGTTGATTTATTAATGAAAAAAAAACCAAAAACACCATTAATAAAAAATCAATCCTATTTTGGACTAAAATTTTTCGTCAAAATTACATTTTCGTTTATATCTCCTTTATTATTTATTTTATCAGAAATGTTTATATAAATTTTTTATAGACAATTTAAAAAGCTCTCTTTTTTGTTCCAAGAAATTTTCGTATCTCTTATAATTTATATAGTCGTAGTCCAAACATTCCGTGGTAGCAGGTTTCTGCCGGTAAATGTACCATGTCAGTTTTTTTAGGGTTTTCTCGATTTTTTGTTGTTGTATCTTTAATTTCGACTTTAAATTAATGTTCAGAGCTAAAAAATACGCCAGAAAATCTTAGTCCGATACCCAGCACAAACTACTTTTTTTTTGGTGGACCTGTGTAATTTTAAAAATTATAGAGCCGCCACTGGGCTATTATCACCGCGTTATTTCTGTATTGACATTTAATTATTTTATTACCCAATAAAGTTAGTTAAGAATAAAAAAAAACTTAACCTGATAGTGTCATGTTTGCCAAAATACCCTTTTAAAGCAACGTTTACACTGAAAAATACATTTAATTTAAAGGGCTCTTTTTATTTTTAAATAAAAAAATAACAGTATTTAATGAAACACGTGTGGGCATTTAAATATTTGAATATTAATAATCCTTACTACAAACTTTTGCAATTCATATGTTATCAATCAAACAACACATTGTTGCCAGTAACTTATTGCTTATAAAATTATAAATAAAGTCAATAAATGTTTTACGTAACCTTACATTTTACAGCTGATCTAACAAATTTATTAAGCCATTAACAAATGAAATGTTAATAGGATCAATTCATTCGGAACAAATTGATTTAGCTTTGGTGAACTTAGTTGACCAACTCTGTTAATTCATAGTTCGTTTACATCTTAGTATAGTCAACAAGTTGAAATTCGTGTAAAATGTAAAAAAAACTTCTAAAAATATGAGCGATAGCTCACTGAATTTAGAGTGACATGTAGAAAAATGTATTTGAATGATTTTACAACACTTAAAAAATTGCAAATGTTAGTAACAAATTAAGATAAACCAAAGAAGCAATGGCGGCTCGTGGGGTAAAATTTTGGGTAGGCCAGGCCAGCAAATTATATTATGTATGTATATATTTTTTTACGTAAAAATAGCTTTAAAAAAATAGTAGGTACAGGAGTAAGTATAAAAGTTTGAGGTTGAGTTTGAGCATTATCCTAACAATGACATAGAATTGTAATAAACTTATATTTAACTATATTTTTACAACTACATGAAATAATGAACTAGGTTACATGTTTTATTACTTGTAGAGCAAGTTAATTCTTCTATCTTTGTTTCGTGCAAATTTGTCAATTACTCGTTCAGAAAATGTGTCCCCCGTTTCCAATAATTGGGCAAGAATATCTTTTTGGATTGATACAATAGACAATGATGAAAGCCGATTTTGCGTCATTGTGTTTCGTAGAGATGTTTTTATTTGTTTTAGAGTGAGAAAGTTCTTTCAACTGAAGCGCTGGTTGCAGGTATTTAGCAAGTAAACAGAATAACTTATAGCTTTCAGGAAGGATTTCATTTGTTTCGTTATCATGCATACTTTTAATTAGTTCTAATAAACTTTTTGTCATGGAAATTTTCACGATGAATTGGTGAAAAAATGGTTTCCAGTTCGGTTTTTAATAAAGATTTATTAAAAAGTGGTCCATATGTATCCATTAATGAGTCCAATGCTTTTTGTGGAAATATAGCGCTATATTCTGTGAATTTTTTAGTATCGCCCAATTGCAGAAATTGAAACTTTTGTAGTCCGAAAAACGTTGCTCTAGTTGAGTGATAATATTGTCCCAAATTTCGAAAAAGATCCTTCTAAATTTAGTTTTTGCTTTCTCCAAAAAGTTTTGATCTCCATTATTAGATGAACTACCAAGTTCACTTCGATTCAAGGTGGGTTTAAAATTGGTTTCACTAACAGTAACGTTGATATGATTAGTAAACGTAAGGTCATTTCTCAGCTCTTTAAGACTGCAATACATCTGGATACTGAATTGGCACATAATTGGACATCATTATTTCTCTTCTGCAAGATGTTGTATAACAGATCCGTTTGTTGAAATATATTACTGAAAACGTTTAATAAAAACACAAATTCCAAATCCTCCAACTTCCGTTTAAAACCATCTGCTTGTCTAATTGATTTTGCATTCGATTCTGGACAATTCATTATTTCCTGAAAGACTTCTATTAATTTTTTCTTTCCTGTAATACAGCATGTAATACTTTTGCATTTGAGTTCCATCTTACTTCACTATTTGTGGGAATTCGTTTTCCAACAACTTTATTTAAAAAATAGGACCTTTTGGACGATTGGTGAAAATAAGCTGAATTCCTTGAAGGTCGCAAAAAATATTTTTACTGTCGTAATATTGAGCAGCTTTGCTGTAAAACTAAATTAAGGCGGTTAGCAAAACAATGGGTAAACTTTGTTAATGGTGCAGAATCTCTAACTAATTTTGAAGTCCATTAAGTTCCGACATAACACTAGCTCCATTGTAGGTTTGAGCAATTAATTTAGCTTGACAGTCAAACTTACCAAATTTAATTAACATTAAGTCGCGTAACGCTGGAGCATTTCGGTCTTCCCCTAAATCAAAAACCCTAAGAAATATTTTTGAATAATGCCCTTTTTTTTCCACTAATCTGCATACTATTGAACACTGTGCCTTTTCGGTAATATTGTTGTTTCATTAACAATCGCAAAAAAAGGGCAGTTATTTATGGCATTCTCGATAAAAATGGAAATTTCGTTTTGTAATTTTGGTTTTTTAGGACACCTCGGGAAAAATTTTTTCTTTTGCCAGTGATCTTTTAGTTCTGGATTTGAATTTAATATTAATTCCAAAATCGCTTTAAAATTTCAGGATTGAGGGAATCATTTGATTCGTCGTGGCCACGGAAAGCCAGTTCCTGTTTTGCCAAAGTACAAGTTAAAGCAATTATTTTTTAATAATTTCTCTGTTTATTTAACTTCTTATTACCTAATTTTTTCGATTTTTGATTGTTCTCTGAAATCACGCGAAAATGCCCTTTTCTGAATCTTAATGGGAAAATTTTAGATAGCTCGACTAGAATGTTTTTTTAAGAGCAATTTTTAACAAGCTATCTTCAAATTCCATCACACTGAAAGCAACAGGCGCTAATCGTCTGTATCTTTCGTGTACTTCCACAAAATTATGACACCTAAAGAAATATTAAAGTAGCCCTTTTCCCATCTTTTGTTCTTTTCTGGGTCTCCATCTTTTCTCTTCTTCGATCTCAGTTCTCTAGCCAATGGCGATTCCAATAGCGAAACAAATGTCCAAACACCCATTACAACAGTACTGCAACTAGGCAAAGCCTCAGCAAAACTCCAAGGCCAAGGGCTGTGAGGGCTCTACTGAACGGGGTCGGCCAGTTCGGTCACTACTAATGATTTTAAAATGGTTAATACGATTATCATGCTTTCTGTAATAATATATTACAAAGTTATCTTTACGAACGCTAATGTATTGAATGATTTAGTATATTTAAAAGGTATTTACATGCATTAACATAATTTCTGAATGTTCGATTTTTATATTTTTATGTTCCAAAATTATTGGGTAGGCCCGGCCTACCTTGCCTACCCCCAAAAGCCGCCACTGCAAAGAAGGCATTTAGTTATTTGTTAATAAAACATCAGAGTTAGCCCAAAAAGTAATAGAAATAGTAATATATAATAATACTAAATAGAAGCAGGTTTCAAAATAAGACAGTTAAAATATTATTTAACCTTATATTTAACATAGATAGGTACGGTTTAAGCAAAAAAATTAGTAAAACGGTTGACCCAATCTTGCAAATCTGCTAAATTTAAATTTACAAAAAAAATACACGGAAATTTTTCTAGTGACATGAAAATTTTTGAAAGCTGCGAAGTGGTCCAAATTTAAGAAATACCCCAAAAATATTTATTTAATAACTTTTGATAAGTCTTAAAGAAGCGTCTAATGCTTTTAATTTTTACAAGAATTTTTTTGATGATACAAAGAGCCTTCTGAATTTCGCGCAATATTTTTGAAAGGTGTCCAAATATAAGAAAAAAAAACAAAAAATATCGATATCTAGGATGGGTGTTGGGAAGGGATGTCCAAGAAATATCCCTAAATTTGCCCAGAATTTTTGAAAGTTGTGAAGTTGTTCAAATATTTTTTAAAAATTTAAAATTTTTTGACAACGATATCTCCCGAATTAATTAACCAATTTTGACATATTTGGGCGCGATCGACGCGTTTTTTGAGGTTCAGAACCAAGGAAGTTTAAAGGTGTATGGAAGCCCAATGCTATGGTCCATTCGATCAAAAAATGTCCAGCCCAGTATGAAAATAACTGTCAGAGTTGGCCCCGCCGATTTTGCGCAATAACGAAATTCCACGAAATAATTTAATGTGTTGCCTACTTACACACTGATAAATCAGTGTGTAGTTAGGCAACACTTTATACTTTTATGGGAGCCGTATTAGTTTCGATTGTTTTGCTTTGTGTGATTATATTTTGTGGTTGGAGAAGTTTTTTTGGATTGATAAAAACCTTCTTATTTTAGTGATTAGTGTTTATTAAATTGTGACTATAATTTTGTGTTTATCGTTTATTACTTATAATATCGTAACAAAATGACTAGAGGTTGTATGGTTTTATCTTGCAAATCTAAGGGTAACATACCCGGCATTTTTTACTTTAGGTAAGTATTTCTTATATTTAAATTAGGTTCTTCTTATGAGACGTAACGTTAGGTAACCGAATAAATAATAATATATCAATTATGAATTATAGAAAATGAAAATTTCATAGGAAATAGAAGTGAGAAAAGTAAGGCAATCTTAACTATATTTTAGATGATTTCCACAATGTTTGTGTATTTTTGTGGATTATTAAAAAGAAATAATGTTTACATTTAGGTACTTTTATTTCATTTAATAATTTAGTACATTCTTTTAAAGGATCAAAATTATTAATTACTGGGCAGACCAGGCAAATTTTAATATATATAGGTCCCTCTAATTGAATAAAAGAAAGTACAATTAAGTTCCTTTTTGCTTTTTCTGTATTTGTTTAAAAAGAAATTAGAATTTTGGTTTCTTAAACTTACATTATCAACTTTTTAAGCTCGACATACTGTAGACACATAATATTTAACGGTTACTGTTACAACGGATACCTAGGTACCAAAGGTTACTAAACATTTTTAACCACTGTTATTCTGTCTCATGAATGTTTGGTATTAGTGAAAAGTATATGCCTAAAAAGAAGTTATAAAAATTTTCACTTTTTAATGTACAACCACAATTTTAGGTTTAGATTAAACTCATTTACACTATCTTGCCCTTCTTTTATCACAAAATTGGTGATAAGAACATGAAACTATCATACAATGTTTGAAATTAATTTTTAAAAAATCGTGTTTTTATTTATTTACAAAGATTTTTTGTAAAAATACAAAACTCCCAAAAATATCGACCATTTAAATAGAAGGCTGTAAAGTGGCACCATCTATTCTTTCCATATTATATGAGATGATATAAAATCCAATATTACACAATAATTTTAAATATTCTATGGTCGTATCGTTTAATAACCAACAATTTTGGGCAAAAAAACAGTAAATGCTTGAATTTGGCATTTGATGATGTCAACTTTATAGATAGTAACAAAGAATTATGGAAGTCCGGCTCTGACCTACTATTCATTGCGCAAACTCCGCGGGGCCAATCCCCCGATTCCCGCTGCCCTGCACGCCAGGACAATTTTGTTCTACAGTATTGGGCTTCCATACACCTTTAAACTTCCTTGTTCAGAACTGATTCGTTTCGCATACGTCGATAAAGAATTTTCGCTTCAAAAATTGTTTATCAAAACTATAACTTTCTGTAAAATTTCGGTGATAGGGCGGTATTTTCTTCAGTGCCTAGGGGCGACGCTAAGGTCAAATCCGGCCCTGGTTGTTTACCTATTTTCGTGAATATGTAAAAACAACTTTAGAAACATCCGACTTTTACACTGTGTTTGGAATCGCGATGTATTGTGACGATACATTTTTATATTTTTTTCTTCTCGTTTGTCCTTCCTTTGCATCTTTGTAAGAGCAATCCAAAAATAGCTTTTAACGCTTTCCTTTCCTTATTAATTAAAAGGAATATTCTTTAAACCGCTTATAGTAAAAGGTACGAGAAATAATTTTAAGAAATATTGTTTACTTTCAAACTGACATCGCCGTGTATTATGTATGGTTTAGATAATAGATATTGTATTGTGTAATACACGTGAGATAATATAAATGTACTTGAACAGTCACCCACTCGTGAAACTTCCACCAGAGTATGTTAATCATCTCGTTGTAACTTCTAACAAAGTTTTCTGAAGAACACACATAAATTTATTGTACAAAAGATAAACATTAAATCCATTTCTATTTCTACTTTCTTGATTCAGTCAAACGATTTCCTAAAAGTAATATTTGCTTTATACGGCATTATTAGGTAGATAAAAAATGTTTGAGAATTAAAAACGTCCTTCAACTAATTACTGCGATTTGATAATAAATATCATTATCATTATGACGAATCTAAAATCTTACATAGACAATTTACTATACTCACAAATATTGTTTAATTTTTTAGTATCGTATCATTGTTTGATTATGATATTTATTGAGTCAAGGTTTTTTGCTACAATTTTTTTCATGCTCTTTTATTCAAAATTTCAGCAATTTATTAAAGAAATTTTCTAAAAATATTATTTGTTATTAAAACGTATTACTAGGTAAACAAAATGTTTGGAAAACGCTCTTCAGCCACTTACTACGATCAGGAAATAAATATCATTATCATTGTGACAAATCTAAAATCTTACATAAACAATTTACTATACTAACAAATATTTTTTAATTTTTCAGTATCGTATTATTTTTTAATAATTGTGGTATTTATTGCGTCAGGGTTTTTTGTTCAAATTTTTCTTCCATGCTGTTTTATTCAAAATTTAAACAGTTTACTTAAGAAATTTTCTACCAATAATATTTGCTTTAAAACGTATTATTAGACAGATAAAAAATTGTTTGAGAAACGTCCTTCAACTACTTACTGCGATGTGATAATAAATATCATTATCATTATGACGAATCATAAATCTTACATAGACAATTTACTATACTCACAAATATTTTTTAATTTTTCAGTATCGTATCATTTTTTGATTATTGTATTTATTGCGTCAAGGTTTTTGGCTGCAATTTTTCTCACATGCTGTTTTATTTAAAATTTCAACATTTAACTTATGAAATTTTCTAACAATAATATTTGATTTGAAACGTATTATTAGGTAGATAAAAATAATGTTTGAAATACGTCCTTCAGCTACTTACCAAGATCTGACAATAAATGTCATTATCATTATTAGACCAGGGCCGAAGCCTTTAAAAATGGTAAAAAATGAAAAAAAATTACAGTAGAATGAAACCCATTGGAAAAGGAGGGGAATATGATCAAAAAGAATGGAAAAATAAATTACGGTCGATCCGAGTTCGGGGAGTGGGAGGGGTGAGTTTTTTAAAGGGGAAAAAAAGGTTTATTTTGATTTCCGGGTCTCAGATCCTATGCAAAAAGTTAAATGGCAAAGTTGTAGGTAATAAAAAAAATCTACAACTTTTTTTTTGAATTATTTCACATAACCTCAAAATTTGGGTGAAAAATTCAAAAACCAAGTTTTTGGTTTTTTTTTTATATCTTTTCAAAAAAAATTTTTTTTTTTTCAAATTTTAAAACTTACCTTATTATGTCCCAAATACACTGTAATTTATTTGATTAAAAATATTTATTTTTTGCCTTATTTTCACTTAATATCAAAAAGCACCCCAATTTTCAATCGAAAATTTGACGTCAAAAAATCAGCTTTTTTCAAAAAAATTTGGGGCTTTTTTTTTCGTTGAAATATCTACTTTCTGATGGTGTAAAAAAAAATACACTATAGGAAATGTTCTCAGAAAAAAGCAAAATTTGAAAAACCCAAATTAATTTTTTTTTTTCATTATGTACAATTTTGGGTATTTATTAAAATTTACACTTTAATTACTCAAAAACGTAAGATTTCATGTTTTATTGATAAATGAAAAAAATTTCAAAAATCGACCCTGGTCTATATGACGAATATAAATTTTTATATGGACAATTTACGCTTACGCATATTTTTTAACTTTTCAGATTCGTATTCTTTTCTAGTTAATTGTAATTATTGCTTTAAGGCAGTGGCGGCCCATGGTTTATCTAATAGGAAGGGCTCAACATACAGAAGCATAAAATACCAAAAACACCGTTTAGATAAGTTATCTTCCATTTCTTATTTAAAGCAAAGACACATGCAATTAAGATTGTAATATAAGCAAATACACACCAACTCTATTTTTTAAAATAAAAGTCCATTCTTCATATAAATTTTTCAATATTATTTTATAAAAGTTCAAAAAGTTGTAACACACCTTTAAGTTTCTGATGAAGACATTGGAATGGTAACTAATAAATTTAAAACGTGTAGAATTTTTTAAATGCATCAATTGTGTCTTCACTGCTTTTAAAAAAAACTAATTGTTTTCAACGCGAAGGCGGGAATGAACACGTAAAGACGAGCTGATATGCAGAAACCCCAAAACAAACCGCAGCATGGTGTTGGCATGACAACCGTCACGTGTGTTGCAGAATCCTGGCTTTACCGTCCACGGGCGGGTTTTTAAAAGCCTAGCCGCATCTCAGATCTCGGCAGATCCCGACCTCGCTTGCAGTCGCTGAGTGAAATAATTCAACGGTTTAATACAAGGGCTAACCGATAAGAACGTAGATATTTCGTGCAGTATAATTTGTTTTAAATATTTTACTTACACTTATGTTTTTTTAAAAAAAATATATGCATTGAAATATATTTCTTTAATTTATTTATAGTAATTTTAAAATAAAATGTATACATATATTGTACTTTTATTATTCTTGTTGTATATTATATTGAAAATAAGTTTTACCAACTTACTACAGTTTATTTTTTTTGTTAAAGACTTATTTAATTAATACTTAAGTGAAAAATAAACCCACAAATAAATTTATTTAGTATTATTTATAATAAACTGGCGAGCTGGTGTAGTGGCAGCGTACCAGCCTCTCACCGTTGAAGACCCAGGGTTCGAATCCCGCATTATCCATTAAACTTTTTAATAGCTTGTCACCTCACAGAAGGCAATGGCAAACCACTGTGTAGTATTTCTGCCTAGTAAACCCCTTCACATGTGCTTTGGTAGGCACGTTAAGCTGGTTGTCCCCATATCTGTGTCTAGTTGGTACGCAACAAAGATATGTGCGAGAGGGCGCGTACGATCTGAAAGAGTACGGCACAGCAAGAAGAATATATTTTAACAATTTCTTTACGTTCTATTATGTCAAAATTTTTTAAGATTGGCACTTAAAATTAACTAAAAGAGTTACAAAAATAAGCAGGTAGCTGTAAGCAGAAGACTGCATGCCCAATTCTTTTTTATAAATATTATGCACATTTCTAAGGCTGTAGTATAAAACTGAAGTGTAATAATACGTTTACTAATCTCAAATCGGTTAAAACGCTAAGTTGTTTGAAATATCACTGCGATTTTGGAAAAAATACTCATCGGATAGCGTCTGCCTTTAGTCGGTTTAAAACACCTATTTTTTTGGAAGATCAGCTTTTTACCTTTGAAAGCATTGAAGGTATAATATTTTAAAAAGTGATCAGTTTTTGAAAATTTTTACGACTTTTGTTGGGTTGTCGTAATGTCCCTTTAAAAGATGTAACATAACCATTTAAAAATAGGTGGATGCCGCATTTGCTAAGGTTAAAGTTACACTGATGAAATTATTGTGTAAATATGCCCCCCTAAGAACAAAATTATTTGGGTCCGACGATTTTTTTAATATTTTCACATACAGTGCCGTACACCTTGTCACCCCGTGTAATAAATCTTGCAAATTTATTATTAAATATAATTTAAACAATATGTAATGCAATGACATAATGAGTCAGCACAAAAAACTTATCTAGAGAAGGTCCTTCAAATTAAGTATTTACTATGAATAAATCGTATTTACTTACAATTAGTAAACAAGTACAATTAATAGTAAAATTTAACTATTGTTTATCTTATATGAGGTTGGGTTTTTTTATTATGGGACAGTCCACGAAGGCAATTTTAAAAAAGTTTTAATGAAAACATTGGCAAGGTTATAAATAAGTTTTTCAAATTTTTTTGAGAGGTGTAGAATAAAATTATTAATACTTAAACAGATAAGAAATAAAATTGTTTTTTAAATTAATTGTTGGGCTTCGACATGATTTTTTTAAAAATTTACTGGTAAAGGTAACGTGGAGGTCCTTTAATTTTAAAAAAAATGTTTAAAAAATAAAAAAATTTTTCCATATGAAATTTCATAATCGCAAATTAATATGGAATTAAATTTAAAAGAAATTTTTTTAAAATAAAAAAAAATCTTTTCGAGAAGCCAAATAATTTTTCTTTTAATGGGAATATTACTTATTATATCCTTAAAACCGGGTACCATCTATAGACACTATTAAATACACAGTCAGAAAGTTTAGTGAGAGGAAAAGCTTAAAAATAAAGAAAAGGGCTGTAGCACGAAATGAAAACGAAGATTTGACTATCGTCGTTTTTTCCAAGATAATTTATTATACTTTTTCTATTAGCCCAGTTGGTGGAGGCCACAGGAACAAGTAATGAGCTGATTTTTTTTTTATTTGGATATGGGAAGAAAAAAGTTCATGGGTCAATCGATTTCCTAGTCAAAAAAAATTTTCGAATTTTTTTTTTCTTTATAATCCCAGAATATTTTAGGATAAATATAATAAAAAATACTATCTTGTAGAGAAAGTTTTTCCTACCAAAAAGGTTTTCTGCACTTTTTTTGTTAGGGTCATAGTGTGTCCGCAAAAAATTCATTTAATAACTTATGCATACTACGAGGGACGCCGATCAGCCGCGTGCGAGCTATTTTTTAGAGTATTTAAAATAATCGACACGTACTTACGATAGTTGAATTGAAAATTTAAAAAACACTATTTTTAAAGTTAAACTCCAGTTTAAATGGTAATTTATTTTCCCCCCCCCCCCCCCCCCCCCCCCCCCCCCCCCCCCCCCCCCGGGGGGGGGGGGGGGGGGGGGGGGGGGGGGGGGGGGGGGGGGGGGGGGGGGGGGAAATAAAATTTAATATTAAAGGAAGAAAAATTTAAAAATTTTTTTTTAAAAAAAAACCCCTTAAAAAATTTAAATTTTTTTAAAAAATTTAAAAAAATAATTATATATATATATATATATATATATATATATATATATATATATATATATATATATATATATAAATATAATATATATATATATATATATATATATATATATATATATATATATTATTAAATAAAATATTTAATAATAATTTTTTAAAATATTTAAATTAAAAATTTTTTTATTTTAATTAAAAATAATTATTAAATTTTTTTAAAATAAATTTTTTTAAAAAATTTAAAAAAAAATATAAATATTTTTTAAAAATTTTAAAAAAAATTTTTATTTTTTTTTTTTAATTTTTTTTGGAAACAAAAAGAAAAAAATTTTAAATTTTTTAAAAAATAATTTTTTTTTTTTTTGGTTGAATAAAAAAAAATTGTTTTTTAAAGGTTTTAAAAAAAAAAAATTTTTTGGGGCCCCGGGGTTTTTTCCAAAAATTTTTAAAATTTTAAAACAAAAATTTGGGAAAAAATTAAAAATTTTTTTCAACTAAAAATTCAAAAAAAAAGCCCATTAAAAAAATTATTTTTTAATATTTTAAATTTTTAAATTTTTAAATTTTTTTTTAAAAAAAAAAATTTTTTTTATTTATTTTTTTCGAAAAAAAAACTTTCCAAAAAAATTTTTTTAAAATTTTTTAAAATTTTAAAAAATAAAATTTATTTTTTTTCTTAAACTTGGAAAAATTCCCAATTAAAATTATGGAATGTTTTTTTAAATTTGGTAAACCCGTTTTTAAGAATCTTTTGAAACAAAAATTTTTTTTTAAGAAAAAAGAAAATTTTTTAAAAAAATTTCCCACAAAACGGTAATTTTTTTTTTTTTTTCCCAAAGGAAAAATTTTTTAAAAAAATTTACAAAAAGGGCCCATAATTTTTTTAAAACAATGTACTTAAATTTCTTTAAAAATTAAAAATCCTAAAAAATCAATTTTAGATCATTGAACTTAAAAAAAAATTATAAAATTTCCCCAAATTTAAAATTTTAAAATTTTTTTTCCCTTTTAAATTTATGTTTGTCCAGAATCTTTCTGAACAAAATATGCATGACCGACCTGGGTGCATTGAAAAAGCAAGGCTTATGCAGCAGAATCCAGAGTTTTTAATAAAATTCTATTTACTGACGAGTCTTCCTTCAGCATAGCAGGAATGTTAAATCGCAAGAATAAATATTATCGGTCCAGAGAAAACCCTCATCAAATTCATTAAGATAATAATTTTATTGTTTTCAAGGCTTTCTTGATAGTTATATGATTTTTTTAAATTTATTTATAATTTATGCTTAAATATCTCAAAAATGGTTTACTCAAATATCATTAACGTATATATATATATATATATATATATATATATATATATATATATATATATATATATATATATATATATATATATATATATTTCAAATTAGAAAAAAGACCTTTTGTTATAGTGCAGAATATACAGGGTGTTCCATTTAAAAGAGTTGAAGTTGCCCATATTTTTTTATTTTTTTATTCTGATATTTATTACAGAAAATTTCAAAAGATAATACGTAAAAACCCTACTATTTTTATGTAAAACAATTTTATTTATCTTTAAAAATAAAGTCTCCAGATGCCACGTAAATATAAACAAAGAAGGTGTACACAAGTTATGTTTAGTAAAAAAATATCAATTGTAGCCGTTAACTAACCACTGAAATTAAATTGGAAATATCGGCTGGACGACCTTTCAATAAAAAGGATTTTATTTTGATTATTAGTAAAAACAAAATAAATTTAATTTGAATGTAAAAACAAAAAATGGTAACAATAAATATCTAAAATGTCAAAACACAAAAAGTTAATATTATGATTGGCGTTTGGTTTGTACTAAAATAGTAGTAATATTTGTAAAGACTAAGATTTTAAGAATATTGACTTTTAGTATTTTGAAGTTTAAAATATTTGTTTTTCTTAATAAATTTTTGTTTGTTTTTCTTATATAAATTAAATTAATTCTGTTGTTACTAAAAATGAAATATTTTTATTTGAAACGTGCCATTGAGGAAAAGGTAATTCTGTGTGGTGTGTCTTTTAGTTTTTTACGTGTTCTTCAGCATTATATGGAAACTATGCACAAAATGGCTATTTCACATTTTTAAATGTAAGTAAGGCCACAAATGTAGCCCCGTTAAGTCCTCATTAAATGACCTGGTACGTATATCCGCGTTACTGTTTCTTTGACATGGATTCAATTCTTGATTTCTTAAATTAAGTAAAATAACACCAATAAGCTGGAGATCCGCCACTGTTTTAAAAACAATTATCACTATTTAAGCACGCTATGTAACAGATTCAAAACTAATTGTTAAAGAATACAATTTATATCCCAAAATATCCTATTTATTCTGCTATCTTATCTTAATTTAATGATAGTGCTGTTTTATAATCGAGAGACTGATAAAAGGTAGTTTTGGATTTTGCAATACAAGTGTGAGTAAAATCACGGTATGTAATACCACGTAGAAATATCAATTAAACTCTTAGGTATTAGTACGTTTTCTCATGTAAGTACACTTATTAATACGACTGAATACGTATAAAAAAGATTTCTTTAATTTTAAGCGAAATACTGTTCTCTTTGCAACCTTTATAAAATGTCCATAAAATATATATACACATGTAGAGAAGTTTTTAATTTTTAATTTAAAAATTTCGGTTAACAGAACATTTGAAGGTTTTTTTTCCGAGAGTAAGTAAGCACTTGTAAAATACATATAAAAATAAAAGGTAAAAATTTATTTTTTCTTAACCTACGCCTTATTTTCTACATGTTATTTTTAATGCAACAAACAAGATTAAAATTATAAACGAATTATATGTGTTTTGCACACAACGTTAAATATTTATCATTTTTTAAAACACTAAGAAGTACCATTTTTAACTTGGCTACTTCTATTTTTTTAAATGATTGCAAAGCTTGTAAGAGACTCTTAGGAGTCCAGCAACAACAAAGGACCAAGGAAGTTTAAAGGTGTATGGAAGCCTAACACTGTAGAACAAAATTGTTCAGGCGTGCAGGGCAGCGGGAATAGGGGGATTGGCCCCGCGGAGTTTGCGCAATGAATAGTAGGTCAGGGCCGGACTTCCATAATTCTTTGTTACTATCTATAAAGTTGCCATCATCAAATGTCAAATTCAAGCACTCACTGTTTCCATTATTTTTTGTTCAAAATTGTTGGTTATTAAATGATACTACCATAGAATATTTAAAATTATTGTGTAATATTGGATTTTATATTATCTGATATAATATTGAAAGAATAGATGGCGCCATTTTACAGCCTTCTATTTAAATGGTCGATGTTTTTGGGAGTTTTGTATTTTTACCAAAAATCTTTGTAAATAAATAAAAACACGATTTCAAACATTGTATAATAGTTTCATGTACTTATCACCAATTTTGTGATAAAAGAAGGGCAAGATAGTGTAAATGAGTTTAATCTAATCCTAAGATTCTGGTTGTACGTTAAAAAGTGAAAATTTTTATAACTGCTTTTTAGGCATATACTTTTCACTAATAAGAAACATTCATGAGACAGAATAACAGTGGTTAAAAATGTTTAGTAACCTTTGGTACCTAGGTATCCATTGTAACAGTATCCGTTAAATATTATGTGTCTACAGTATGTCGAGCTTAAAAAGTTAATAATATAAGTTTAAGAAACCAAAAATCTAATTTCTTTTTAAACAAATACAGAAAAAGCAAAAAGGAACTTTAACATGAAATTGTACTTTCTTTCATTTAATTAGACGGACCTGTATATATTAAAATTTGCCTGGTCTGCCAAGTAATTAATAATTTTGATTCTTTAAAAGAATGTACTAAATTATTAAATGAAATAAAAGTACCTAAATGTAAACCTTATTTCTTTTTAATAATCCACAGAAATACACAAACATTGTGGAAATCATCTAAAAGATAGTTAAGATTGCCTTACTTTTCTTACTGCTATTTCCTATGAAATTTTCTTTTTCTATTATTCATAATTGATATATTATTATTTATTCGGTTACCTAACATTACGTCTCATAAGAAGCACCTAATTTAAATTTAAGAAATACTTACCTAAAGTAAAAAATGCCGGGTATGTTACCCTTGGATTTGCAAGGCAAAACCATACAACCTCTAGTCATTTTGTTACGATATTATAAGTAACAAACAATAGACACAAAATTTTAGTCACAATTTAATAAACACTAATCACTAAAATAAGACGGTTTTTATTAGTGATGAGCGAGACCGGTCTTGGTCTTGGTCTTGCAGCAAGACCAAGACCAAGACCAAGACCAAGACTGCCTTTTCGCTTGCAAGACCAAGACCAAGACCGGGGTATGCAAGACCAAGACCAAGACCGAGGTGTGCAAGACTACGCAAGACCAAGACCGACCTGCAAGACTCTTGCACTTCTGCAACTTTTTTTGAAATTGTACTATTTTATTGTTATATTTAATATAAAGAGGCATTTCATACAGAGATGACAAAAACTGTGTCAAGAACTGTCAAAAGGGGCGATTATTTAATAAGTAAGAGTTTCTTAAATAAAATAATAATTAAATCGATCACTTTGTTCTTTTAGTTCAATAGTTCTTTAACAACGATAACGAATAAATTTAATAACATGTTTCAAAAATAATGAGATGGTGACTCAATGGTCCGACAAAGCTTGACATCTCCGAAATCTTTTACGACAGAGAAAAACTAGGGGTACAAAAGTTATGGAAGCTGAATATTACTTTCATAATTTTAATGTTTTTTTTTAATTAGCTATCAAGTGATGTCACTTACAGGGTGAATCAAAAATCTGCAAAATTCAGAAATACATTATTTTTGTTTTACACTGTAAGAGGTAGCACCATTAGATTGCTTCTTAAAATTAAGATAATGTGAAAGTAATGGATTAATAAAAAATATATTTGCCATATGATAAAGGAATACTTTTTATATAAATGGATTGTAAAAATCACTTCCGGTTTAGACGGAAAAGTCAAAACCAAAAATAATATTTAAAAACTACAATTTCCAGCATAATATACAGGGTGGCGATTTTTTCTAAATTGATTTTTCCCAATAAATTTTTTATTTTAGGGGAAAAGCTAAAAATAAGGGAGTTTTCTTGAGTGGCAGTGGAATAATAGAAAAATTCTGGAATAGTAAATAATTTTACATTTTATGCCCTTTTTGTTTATAATTTTTGTATGTTTAGTTTTTCACTATAACGATTTAGGAGATATCGAGCTTTGTCACACTATTGGGCCCCCTTGTGTCTGCAGATTGTTTATAAAGTATTTTTACAAACTTTGTACGGCAAATTCTTAACCAATTTAAAGGTAAAAAGTTCGTATAAACTAAAATGTTTTTTAAATAACTTTTTTTTTAATCAGAAACCAACCATACATATCAGAATTATTTTCACATATATTTCACATCTGGTTGAAATTAAAAGTCTTTTTTTTCTGCTCACACAGTACACAGTTTTGTATTTGCTTTAATTTTATCTGCTTCTTCAAAGAAAATTTATATAATTCTTATCCCTAAAATGTTTCTATATGCCACCAAATGAATAAAAGAAGGTTGTGTCTTAATTTAACCAAAAATAGAGCGCTATAAAGGGGTGGATTTACGCAAAGGCTGAGTGGGCTGAAACCTAGTGCGGCAAATATTATGGGCAGCAAATTTACTATTAATTTTTAAAAAATGTAATGGTAAAGTAATATATTTTTTTAATATTTAGCGAATAGATAAAAAATCCTGAAATTTGTTTCTTTTAAAGAATTGTTAATTAATTTTCTGTTTGTTTTACTTTTGTTAAATTTGTTTTATAATTTTTTATAAGAATTACTAGTGTAGTTTACATTTAAAAAATATTGACATATTAGGGCGGCAAAAATTTCAAAAATCCGGCCCTGGCGCTATAAATAAATAAACGCCTTCATTAAAAATATGCTTTTTAATCAAATAATTTAAATGTACGTTTAAGATTAAAATTGGTATATTTTAAAATTTTAAAGCAAAAAATATAGCCCCATCTTGATTTATATTTAAGTATTAAAAAGATATATTTTATTCAAGATTGCTTAGTTTAAATTATTACTACCAAAAAAAAGCAAGACCAGCAAGATCTTGCAGAAGACCAAGACCAAGACCAAGACCGGGTGGTGAAAGACCAAGACCAAGACCAGGGAAACAAGACCAAGACTAGGCTTGGTCTTGGTTTTCCTCGTCTGCAACCACAAAATATAATCACACAAAGCAAAACAATCGAAACTAATACTGCGTAAAGGGCACAAACCACAACGACGGTTGATGGAACAGCGCGGATGATGTACCATACGCGCCGCGCGCGCTTTGCTTCAAAAACGGTATTCCGCTCTCATGAAAGTATAATGTGTTGCCTAACTACAGAGTGTGTAAGTAGGTAACACATTAAATTATTTTGTGGAATTTTGTTATTGCGCAGAATCGGCGGGGCCAACTCTGACAGTTATTTTCATACTGGGCTGGGCATTTTTTGATCGAATGGGCCATAGTATTGGGCTTCCATACACCTTTAAACTTCCTTGCAAAGGACCCACCTACCTCACGTTCTAATCATTGACCTTATTCTTAGTTTTTACCTTAAACTCTACATAACTTTAGTAAGTGCTGTCCTTGGTCCCCCATATTACGACCTGGTCAGTGTGTCATATTTCGCTCATTCTGCAAATCTACCTCCCTTATTTTCTTCCAATCACTAAACTTAGAAAAAGAGCAGAGATTTAACCAAAAACAATTGTTTAAAATGAGGGCCAAATTCCTATCTTAAAATCTTGGCCTCTTAATGTACCGAGATCTAAAATTATATCTCAGTACTTTCTTAGTACTATCCAGAATCAGATTAGCTCTGTCTCCAATTTTCTCTCACTCATTTTATTGATCTGTCTGTATTTAGCAAAACTTCGTGCTTAGATTGCCAACTTTTTTAAGTCGATAAATATTCTTTATGGTAGTCCATAAGTTTTTGTTTTTACTTGTCTTTTACGAAATAAGTTCAAATATATACCAAATACTACAAAATAGTATATAAGTATATTATTAGTATTAATTAAAGCAATACCAAAGGGTCTTTAAAATGCAACAGTATCAAATAGTCCAAGATTCGGCCGCTTAAATCCGCAGTATCAATTTTTTTGATAAAACCTTTTTTTAGTGATACATGATAGTAAAATAAATTGCAGGAGGGTTGCCTGATAACATTTAGCTGCAACCACCTTTAATTAAATATACAGGATGATCCAGCAGATGGATCACCCCCTTTTTTTCTGCAGTTTTCAAGGTAAAAAATTTAAACTTGGGAATACTATTTAATGTCAAATTTGACATTTAACGTAACTTTCGGAGGCTTCTGGTTTCATCGGCCCAATTGTGGCTTCCGGTTTCATCGGCCTAATTTGAAAATTAAAAGCGAAGGCCGTTTTCGGTAAAACCGAAAACCACCGGATGTCACGTCATATTAATGTGACGTTGTATGATATTACCAAGCTTTATCTTTCTATCTTGAAAAGTGCAGAAAAAAAGAGAGTGAGCCAAGCTAAATTACCCGGTATATTTCATAAATGGCAGTTGCGGCTAAATTTTGCCAGCAACCAGGATGTAATCTATTCTCCTACAATATTTTTCCCAAGAAAGCATACAAATATAAACGAAATTAAACGTTAATCGTGCATTTATTTTTTTAAACCACTTTTTGTTTTCATTTTAAAAGTTTCTTAAATTTTAAAGTAATATGTAACTTTACCCCTATTTTAAAAAGAAGCATGTGATACCTACATTGGCTTCTAATATTACATTTTTTTCTCAGTTTGCTTAAAAACGCCTCTTTATTTGTTTCGAAAAAAAACAGAAAATCTATAAGCATTTCTTTATCCATACATTTTTCCAAAAACAGTTTAAGCTCTGGCATTTTTTTTTAAATCAACAAATGAAATTTGTACTTATCAGCTAGTTTAAAAATCCTAAGTGTTTAATGATTCTGCCTTAGCTCCTGCTTAGAGTCCGCATAACATTTGGGCAAGTTTTAAATTGCATCGATGGATTCAGCGCATTAAGCGCTAATTTATCAAACCGTTTTTAAACTACCGCTGGAGAGTCCGATGGATTCGGATGGATTCCATTAAAGCGTTATTATAAAATACTTGAGCACGAAAGAGAAATACAACAATCAGCTGAGCATTGACAGTTGCAGAACAAATAGCGAGCTTTTTTAAACATTTCGTTTTAATTTGTTCAATCGAAACTTCTCATGACGTCATTTGACATTCAGCGCATAAATTCAACGTCCTTTTTACCGATGGAATAAAGAACTTGCCCATTTAAATCTACTCCCTTTCCTCTCTTCTAAGACGTAATAGTAGGACTTAAGATTGCTAGAAGAGTAATATAACACAGAACATAATAAAAAAAATAAGGCCACGAAGTTTTTAGAACTAAGTGGCTTGGCTATTCAAATGTGTACAATAAAAAAATATGAAATTAAACTTAAGCTAATGCCTATTTTCTTTTTTTTTTCAGATTCCCTGTTGCCAAAAACCCGAAATTTTAAAGACTGACTATTTTTATTATTACAATCAAGCCAACCGAAAGAAAAATAAACTGTTGTCAAATAAATGAATTGGGAAAAATTCCATGTTCCTGGAAACAGTGTCTTGCTAGAATTTACTTTATTTATAAACCAGTGAAAGTTTTAAGAACTTTTTATCTTGTTATTTGAGTGAAGATAATTAAACCATAATTAAAGTGTTTTAATGAAAATATAAGCTGTCCAAAGTTCTAAGAAAAATACAACATGGATTTTACCAAAGAAAATATTAATCCCAATCCGAGGGACAAGGCTACACCCTTAGGCCTTCTTTTTTTCACGTAAGTACCTACTGAACTTTTTTCTACAAGCTACTGTTTACTATCAAACGTTCCAAAAAAAAAAATAAGGTAATAAAGTACCCCACTATAATTGTTTTTAAAATCATATATTTTAATAGACTTAATAATAGAATATTACGATTGATTACGATTTTTGGGTGTTTAAATATAAAAAATTTACAACGTGTTTATCTTTTGTTTTTGAGATTAGGGTAAATTTGTCATTATTTAAAAAAAATATCTCGAAATCTACGCATTCTTTTGTAAAGAATAAAATATATTATTAAAATAACACTTTTTGAAGTTAAAAAAAATGTATGGTAATGCAATACAAAAGAAAAAGCTGACGACAAAACCTATTAAATGAGCATTGCTAAGAGTATTTTTAACAAAATTTAAGACATGCTTTTTGGAATTATACAACTTTTGATTAATTTTTGTCGATTCTTTTATATCAGTTTTTTTCTATTTTTCTTTAAAAAAGGTATTTTTATCCAAAAAAATTGTTTGATAACGGTATTTTGGTAAAACATAGTTTAATACTGCGAATCTATACATAGCTATACCTATCTCGTTTGAGAAAAAAGTTCTGGACGAAAATTTAAAAAAATGGCGTTTTTTTGCAGTAATGCAACCTTCTAGAAAAAATCTCAAGTTTTTTTTCCAAGTTGTTTGGAAAACCGAATTTAATGTTGTTTTGAAAAACACAAAGTTATACAGCAGGAGTGCAATCTACTAAAAAGAATTTTAAATTCTTTCTTTTCATTAAAGTCTCATATCCTTTTTCTTAGTTGTTCTAAAAATCAAATTTTATGTTTTTTGGAAAAACACAAAGTTATACAGCAGGAGTGCAATCTACTAAAAATAATTTTAAATTCTTTCTTTTCATTAAAGCCTCATATCCTTTTTCTTAGTTGTTCTAAAAATCAAATTTTATGTTTTTTGGAAAAACACAAAGTTATACATAACAGACGTATTTCGTCACGAGAAATTCACAGTAGATATTCTTTTTATTGTTTTCAAACTTAAAAAATAAATAAACCCCTTATTGTTTACCTACTTTTTGTAAAAAAATTGCTGCAAATCCAAGCAGGAGTGCAACCTACCAGAAAGAATCTCAAATTATTTCTTTTTATTAGAGTCCATGTTCCTTTTTTCTACTTGTTTGGAAATCCAAATTTTATAATATTTGGAAAAACACAGACGATGACAGACGTATTCCGTCACAAGAAATTCACAGCAGATATTCTTTTCATTGTTCCCGTCATTAAAAAATACATAAGCCCTAATTGTTGACCTGCTTTTTGTCAAAAATAGCTGCAAACACCAAGTAGGAGTGCAACCTTCCAGAAAGTATCTCAATTTCTTTCTTTTCATTAGAGTTCCATAACCCTTTTTCAAGGTTTACAAAGTTACACATACTAGACGTATTCTGTAACAAGAAATTCACAGCAGATATTCTTTCTATTGTTTCCATTCCTAAAAAAATTAAAAAAAAAACCCTAATTGTTTACATACTTTTTGTAAAAAATAGCTGTTAAATGCGCTTTTTAGAGTCGCTTCACAAATATTATTTGTATATTTAGTCATAAAACAAATTTATCTCAAAACACTTTGCACCTTCATAAAGAGAACAATTATTTCCCTGTACAAATAATTTTAATACCAACCCGTATGAACTGTTACTGTTAAAATAAAGACTCCCATAAAAATGTTGAAATTATAATCCTTTTATTGTTTAAGTAAATAAAACTGTACAAATAATTTCATTACTTCTGTTAATGATGGTAGGATTAAGTTTATGTAGTTTAGGTTGTACCAATAATTTCAACACTAACTGTTAATGCTGGTAAACTTTATCTCACCAAAAACACTTATGTAAAATAGGGGCCAAGTTCTTATCAAAAAAAATTGGTATTGTTTATTCTTCGTTAGATGACCCTGTATACGTATTTTCCCTGTATATTGTGAATATAGGTTTAATATACAAATCAAAAGTGTTTTATCATATTTTGTGACTATGGCGTTCGATTAGATAAAAATTAAAAAAAAATAAATTGCCACTTTTGCTCACAAATTTAAATATCAAGAAAGGGTTTTAATAACTCAAAAATCTTGAACTTCCAGTGTCTTTATTTGGTAACTGATACACAACGTTTCGATTAGTAATACATCTCCAACCGCAACCATTGTATGCGGTGTTGTTTTGACCAAGCGTGTGGCAATTTCCGACTTCGACGTTTCACCTCGTTCCGTATGTTTTTTGTGTTTTTAACTCTAACTCCCGATGTATACCTCACCGTTTTCACAGAAAATTTGGTAAAGTCCGATTTAAAGTTGAAAAGGCCAGCGGCGTCATTAGCATGCGTTGTTCTCTCTCACGTTAAAATTATTCCCGTTCCCGTCGCTCTGTCCCAAATTTAACAGCATATAGGTGGAGCGTAGAGAGAGAAAGGCCTAATCGCGGACTCTTTTGGTATGACGCTTCTGGCCCTTTCTCTTTAAATCGGACTCTAGATACAGTCATTATTTGAAACATTGTTGTCCGGTCTCGTCTTAATAGGAATACTTTTTGAGGTGGTTTGGGATTTAAATGTCGTTTTAATATTATACTTATTCGCGGATCTTTTTTGAAGATCCTTTAATACAGGGGTCTCCAAACTACGGCCCGAGGGCCACATCCGGCCCGCGGACAGATTTTGTCCGGCCCGCGGAGAGCTAGCATACTTGAAAACTCCTTTTAGAGAACAAATAATTTTTATATCAAATTAAATTTAGTTTACTGAAGTATTCTAATTTTATGTTGAATAATTATTAATATGACATCTACATTGATATGGTCATGGGCTAACTCCGCTAACTCATAACATTCTTGTAGGCATATTGTTATTATTTTTGTGATAAGTTGGATAAAGAAACACATAATTGTAATGAGTAAAGACATGTATAATATGCAGAAAATTTAACTTCAGTATATAATAACTAACAAATTATTGAAATGAATCCAACTAACATTTTATACATTTTAAATAATCACATAACTTATAACAAACATAATGACATATGAAATACTAATGAGATTTATGTAATTGAGATTTTCCACTGACAATAGTTTGTAGTTGTGGACTAATTTTACTTGTACCAATTATTAAAAGAGATTTAAGATGCTCATCAGTTAATTTCGATCTGTAAACATTTTTGTGTACTTCATTTTGGAAAGGTTTTCTCACACAAATAAGTAGTACCAAAAACAGAAAACAGACCACGAGCAAATTTATGCAAATTATCAAATTGTGTCAGTGGAAGACTCTTATAAAATTCCAACAAAGATGAGTTTTGATATTTGTTCTTAATTATATCACTGCATTGTAGATCAATCATTTCCATTTGAAGTTCCGGGGCTAGGGTTTCAATGTCAGTATCAAAAGGATTCTGAAAAATCTTAATTTGATTCGCAGTGGCATCAAAGTCCGAGAAACGAGTATCAAAATTTATCTTCAAAGCACTCAAAGTTTCGATTGCAAAATCTCAGTAGTGTGACTGAATATTTCACATGCTTTAAAATGTGAAAAACATTTACTTCGTAGTTGTGATTGAAACAGTCTCAATTTCTTCCGGAATGATTTGATATTAGTGTATAAATCAGGAAGATGCTGGTTTTCTCCTTGCAATCCCAAATTCAGTTCGTTCACATGTTTTGTCAAATCAACATAGAATGCTAACTTCCACAGCCATGCGTTGTTTTGTAATTCATTAAGAGGGCGATGCTTTTCATTCAAAAAAATTTCGATCACTGCTCGAAGTTAAAAAAGCGCTGAAGGACTTTCCCACAACTAAGCCAGCGTACGGCAGTATGATAAGGTAAGTCAGTTTCTCCAATCTCTTCAATAAATTGTCGGAATTGTCGGTGATTCAGCCCAAAAGATCTGATAAAATTAACAGTTGATATGACAGGTTTCAGAACGTCAGACATATCCAAACATTTTCCGCACAAAGACTGTTGATGAATGATACAATGTAAGACTAATGGTTTTGAACCACCGTCATTTTCTACAGCCTTTGACACAAGAGCGACCACTCCTTTATCTTTCCCACTCATGTTTTTGCCTCCATCAGTTGTAATACATTTCAAGTTTTTCCATCGAAGGTTCTTTTGATTAATGGCCATTTCAACTCCTTTAAAAATATCTGTACCAGTAGTTGTGCCATGAATACTATACATATCAAGAAGTTCTTCGTGCACTTCATAGCTTTTATCTACTCCTCGAATATAAATCAACACCTGAGCAGTATCTGACACATCCGTTGACTCATCCAAGGCCAAAGAAAACCACTTAAAATGTCCATTTTTGTCGAACAGTTGAGAGGATATATTTTCAGCGATGTTTTCTACCCTTCGAGCCACAGTGTTTGCTAACATACTGACAGTTTTTAATAAATTTACCTTTTCAGGGCATATTTCTTCGGCTACTGCAATTATACATTCTTTGATCATTTCTCCATTGGTGAATGGTTTTCCACGTTTTGCAATTTCAAGAGCCACACGAAAGCTGGCACGAGTTGCAGCCTCTTGTTCAGTTTTGAGTTTTGTAAATGAAGATTGCTGCGATTTCAATCCGCGCTGCATAGCTTCGAAGTTTTCTGTCCGCAAACTTCCTGTATATTTTGAGTAATTTTGAAAATGTTTTGTTTCATAATGCCGTTTAATGTTATATTCTTTGAGAACGGCTATGCTTTCATTGCAAATCAAACATAGCGCCTTGTTACTGGACTCAATTACGAAATACTGAATGTTCCACTGATCTTTGAATTTTCTGCATTCGCTATCAATTTTTCGCTTCTTTTAATGACAGGAAAATTAATAATATGCAGTGTTGCCGTTTTGCGGACTTTGGTCCGATTTAGCCTTTTTAAACGTTGTGTACTTTTTCGGACTTTTTTTCATCAGTGGACTATTTCACTTCTTACCACCGGCAACAATGATAATATGGTTTTGGCCCTCGGAACTTACTGGAATAATCAGTATGGCCCTAAGGCTGGAAAGTTTGGAGACCCCTGCTTTAATATATGAAATTGTATTGTTTTTATTGTTTTTTTACCAGTCTCTTACTGTATCTTACAATACAATCACATGTAAATTTTAAGGGCTTTTATTGGCTTCCCTGTACATTTTACAGAAAAAATGATAACTTTTTGAAGAGACCAATCTGACAAGCCCTCGTGCCAGTTTAAAAAAATTTTAATAAGCAAATCTTGAATTATTCAATTAAATGTAATTGCAAAATTACCAAATTTTCGGTTTAGGTAAAACCAAACAAGCACTAGTAAAATAAATATTATCCCTGACATGAGGAAAAGTGACAATAAATCAGTAACAGTCGGTATTTAAAAAAAAGATATGAAAAATTCAATCGACGAAAAAGTATTCTCAATTAAGTGGCATTATGCGGGAAACAGTTTTAGAGCAGTATCTGAAATGTTTTCAGTTTATTTCCCCACCAAGCCCGTTCCGTCCATTTAAACTATTAAACGTATTGTCAGTAAGTTCGAGTCCAAAGGTACCGTAATAAATAATTTTAAATGTTCAACTCAGAATATCGAAAATAGAGCCGTAAAAAGAGAAAACAGAGTTCTTAATATTCTACTGAGTGTGGAGGAAAACAAAATGGTTAGTGTGTTTGGGCAAGAGGTAAATAAACATCATACAATGGTATTGCGCACTATGAAAAAACACAAATATCATTCGTATAAATTCGAAAAACATCAAGAGCCACAAGAAGGAGATGAAGAGTGAAGAATGGTATTTTGTTTTGAAATGATGAAAAGAGCAAATAACGATAGGATTTTTTTAAGAAATATTTGTTTTACCGATGAATGTACATTCACCCTCAACAATGAACCAAATGTTCAGAATTGCCGGTATTTGAGCCAAGAAAATGAACATTGCTTTGTTCATACAAACAAATGTATTCGTGGGAATTATCGGACACCATATCATTGGACCCTTTTTTATGGACTATAACCAGACAGCAGAAACCTATTTGGACTTATTTCAAAATCAAATTGGACCCGCCTTGGAAGAAGTTGTTCGGGAAGATCAAATGATCTGGTACCAAATGGATGGTTGCCCCGTCCATAATGCCTGTATGGTTAAAGAGTACCTGGAAAATGCTTTTAACGGCAATATTCTTGGTCCACGGTACTGGAGACTTTGGCCAGCCAGGTCACCTGATCTTTCACCGAATGTTTGTTTCTGTGGGGTTTAAAGAGTGTCGTTAATAAAAGTGTAAAAGTTGCAAATATAAACCAGCTTCAAAACGCTATTTCGTTAGAATGTAATACAATTTCGCAGTATCAACTTAGTAACGTTATAAGTGAATTTTATGATCGGTTGGGATATTGTTTAGCTGTTAGTGGGGTTGTTTGAACATTTGGTTAATTAATGCTTTTATGTAATTCTCTATTTTTTTAAAAAAGTTATTGTATTTTATTTCATTTTATTTTTTCACACCTAGTAAAATATTAAGAGTTTAGTTCTCTCTTTTTTCCGTTCTATTAGATATACTTGATGGGAAAAATAATTTAAAAATATTTTAGATACTGCTATTGGTTTAATTAAATTCTAGTATGATAATAGTTATTTACATTACAAGATGCGAAAGTTTATTTTTTGGTGTGAGGTGGTTTTTAAATGGCCGAGGCGAAGCCGGGCTATTTCCTCCAACTTGAATGGCCTTTCGCATCGTGTAATGTATTATATTTTTCTGCTACTGTTCTATGTATTGCATAATTTAGTAATCATTAACATCATGTTTTAATAGAAATATCAGAGATTTTCAAGTTTTACCTGTTAAAAATTAATCCATAGCAACACATTTATTGTTGACATTGTCTGTCATCAGCACTTGTCAGATTTTGAATTATTGTTAATTTAGTATAAATCCATTCCCATTTTAAAATGTTAAATGAATATGAAAATGGCATCCAAAAGGCAGCTGACCTTGCGTGTGCCTCACTTCTGCCAGACAAATCTAAAGAGAGGTACCATCAAACATATAAATCGTTTTCTGAATGTCTTGCTACAAAAAATGTGGGGCGGATTGACGAGAATGTGAGGTTGGCGTATTTTCAAGAAAAATCCGAGTCTTTATCACCACCAACCCTCTGGTCTGTATATTCCATGCTCAAGTTAACAATTTCCGTAAACAAAAATCAAGATATTTCGGAGTTCAAAAACTAGTTGCTTTTATTAAAAGGAAAAACGATGGTTATGAGGCAAAAAAGTCAAAAATTTTTAAAAAAGAAGAAATCATAAAGTTTTTACTTAACGCGCCTGATCAAAGTTACTTAGCAATGAAAGTAACAGCCATTATGGGAGTGGCTGGGGCATGCCGGACAGACGAAATATACAGAATGAAGCTAAGTGATGTAGAAATAAGAAATGACGTGGCTATAGTAAAAATAGTGGAGTCTAAAAATAAAGTTAAAAGAAACTTTGTAGTAACCAACGATGAAGGCTCAGTTCCTTATGTCAGATTTCTACAGGAATATATTAAGCTGAGACCAAGGAATGCTCTAGATGAGCGTTTATTGTATCGTTATGAAAGACGTAAATGTGTTAATCAAGTAATTGGAAAGCACACTATTTCAAATGTACCTAAAGAAATTGCGAAGTTTTTGAAGCTTGAAGACATCAGTAGATACACTGGCCATTAAAAAGGCATGGAGGTTGGAAGTCTTCTGCTGTTGTGGAGGGATATATTGCTGAATCCTATAGTAATAAGGTGGAAATTTCAAAGAAGATTTTACACGAAATTCCTACCAATATTTCCTCTAATGAAGTAACAGTGAAAAATATGAATATTAACGTAATTAAGGGTGATAACGATACCCCAACAACAAATTTAAAAACTGTTAATTCAAGTATTATTCCTCCAATTTCTTTTGCTAATTGCTCAAATTGCACAATTACTTTTACTGTTAATACCTAACTTAGTTTTTTAAAATATTTTGTCATAAATTAGTTACTTTTTATAAATAAATCCTAATATTTCCCACAAGCATATTTTCTTTTTTTTACTCTTACTTTTTTGTCCAGGCGCTGAAAATATTACTTTCGTAGCTAGCAACGCTTAGCAACCAGGTAACACGAAGGTTCTCTTTCGTTATCATTCGCGTTCCTAGGACCACAAAGTTTTCTTATTTATACAGTAGTAGAAAAAAAATATTTTTAATGATCGATAGTAATAATTGTTATTATTTAAACTTAATTGTTACATTAAATAAAAGGTTTGATAAAAAAATAATGTTAACGTGTCTTTTACTTTGAATGTAATGGTTGTAAGATTGATGAAACGAAAAAAAAACATTTCTTGTATTCGGCTGTACGTCAGATTTAACAAAGCTTTATAACAAATTGTTTGCTGGTGGCTGGTGGCTGGTGGCTGGTGTCTGTTTGGTTTTACCTGAACCAAAAATTTGGTTTACATTTAATTGAATAATTCAAGATTCGCTTATTAAAATTTTTTAAAACTTGGCACGAGGGTTTGTCAGATTGTTCTCTTCAAAAAGTTATCTTACATTTTTTCTATAAAATGTACAGGGGAGTCAATAATTAACCTTCTTAAAATTTACATGGGTTTTAATATGTTCCGCTCGGCGAGGCACCACCCGGTATGCCCATTTTTCGTTTGATTAGAACGTCAAGAAAAGGCAGATCCGAATTTTTCTTCTTCTCCATTGTAAATTTAATACAAGGTCGAAGGCAATTTGGATGTTTTAAGAAACCTTTAAGTTCTTCGTCATTACCTGTCCTTACAATAAGTGTATCGTCAATATATCTTAGCCATACTTTTGGTTTGATTAGTGCACTTTTTAATGGGTGTTCCTCAAACCATTACACATAAATATTTCGTAGTCGTAGCTTTTAAGAACAGTGCCTTTTTTCCACTAGGACCATTAGACCCGGGCCTAGGGCCCGTAGTCTAGAGGGGCCCGAAAATCGCCATATATTTTTATGACAAGAAACAAAAACCTTCATATATGTATTTATATCTAATTATTATTTTTTAGCTATTATTATACACATAATATTGTGCAATTATTCAATAGCATAACTTTAATAGCAATAGAGAATAAATTATAATCGGTTTAAATTTAAAAAAATATAATTTTGTTTTTCCTTTTGTTTTATAGTCCAGGCAGTCAAGCTCAAAATAGGGTCATACCTCAGAATTTTTTTATATATGCACCGATTTACTTGAAAATTTAAAAATAAACTTATCTTACCCTCCATATCAAAATCTGCAGGTATGGTCGCAAGGTGTGCAAATTGTTTTTACGGGGTGAAAACCACCCCTTATCGAAAATATAGAATTTATAGGTTTTTCGGCTTTTTTTCGATTCAAATGTCTTTTATTTATATAGTATAAATATCCTTACGTATTGTACAATAAAAAAATTGGTGTATTTTAAAATATAAACCCCTAAAAATCTTTAAAAACTACCCTTTTGATGAAAATAATATAGAAAAAAATCTTTTAACCATTTGTAACATTAAAATTGCAGTTTTACTGGAAAAAATTCATAGCATTTTAATAAAATTATTAGTTACCACTTTTCAGCCCCTAAAAACTATCCCTTTGCAAAAAATTAATTAAAAAAATATCTGATGACTGCCAATTTTTAGATTTTGCGTAATTTTAGTATTACAGTTTATTATCTCTATTTGAAATAATTTGTAATTGTGTACACCCTAGCAACCCTTAAGAACCATCCCTTTGACAAAAATAAAATAAAAAAATATTTTTTAATGACTATACTGATATTTTAATTTTAAATTTTGTTGGTTCTAACGTAAACACGAAGTAATTTTTAATTTTTAATTGTCTACACCCTGCCAACCCTTAAGAACCACCCCTTTGCCAAATGTACCTTGTCTCAAATGTACCTACAGACAACCCAGTGTCAACAGAATAAATCAGTGCGCCAAAATTTGAAACTTTTTGTACTTTAAAATTGACTAAAAAAAATTCTAAATCATATTTTTTGTGTAACTCTGTTAATTTTGAAGCTATCACATCCTACAAAAAATCATTTTTAAGGTAATTTTCAGAGGTACAATTCTATGTATGTTAGAAGGACTTGAGACTCTTCGTATTTTATGGGTAAAGGGTCAAACGGCTGCGGGAAAGCAGTCCTCGCACTATAGTGAAAGTCTAAATCGGTTATAACTCCGTGAATTTTTATGCCACAAAAAAAAAATAAAAAAAGGCAAATAATCATCATAAAAAATTCTTCATTTTTCCACTACTTAGTTTTTTTCGTGTCTCTTATGGTTTTGGAGTTAAAATGAGAAAAAGAAAATTTTTTGAAAAATCACAAAAAAACAAAGTTTAGGCTCATTTTTTTCCAAACTGTGCATCTCTAATCAGTAAAACTTTCAGATGTCATAAATAACATACAAATAAAGTAATTGGTGCAAGGAATAAGTTTAATTTTGATTTTTAATGAAATGACATTGGTTTTATTGCGATTTTTTTTAGTTTTAAATATTTTACACCATATCTCACTGAAATTTCAGTCAAAAAGACTTTAATCGGTACTTATTTTTTATTTTAAAGACTTTTTGTTAAAAAATGTACCCTTTTCCCGTTATTTGAGGTTAAGTACTTAATCACGTAACATGGAAGATCTTCAAGCAGCTATAACTTGCCTTAGGTAGAACTTTAAGATCTTCATAAATAGCTCAATCTGCTTTTTTAAAAGCTTCATTTTTGTTCATTACACTTTTTTCTATAAAACGCATAATTACAGAGTTATGCGTAAAAAACATTTTATTTTTAACGAAAACTCGCAATTTCACACTATCGATTTCTGGGGGTATTTTGGGTAAAAAATTTCCCACCCCCGAGAAGGGGTGGCATCCACCCCAGGGGTGGTTGCTCACATCAGCACCATATAGATTTTGCTTCTCGACCATCCGTCTATCATCTGTCAAAATTTTAAATAAATCGGTGCATATATAAAAAATTCGGAGGTGAAATGCTTGACTGCCTAGACTATTATTTATTAATGCCTTCCGACGTTGCCTATAAACACGAACAAATTATAAATATCTATGTATCCACACAAATATATGTATATACATAGGTTTTATATTTTTCTAAATGTAATAGGGGGGGGGGAAATTATGTGGCCTAGGGCCCGCTCTGTTAAAAAAAAGGCACTGTTTAAGAATAGTTTTTAGTTATCACTTGAAAACAGTTGGAGATACATCACTAACAAAACGTTGTGTATTAATCAACAAATAGAGACAATGAAAGTTCACGATTTTAGTGTTATTAAAACCATAAAATTGTCTAATACTTTTAAGGAAACGTATCAAGAAAGGGCTACAGTATGGGAATTTCGTGAGCAGGTTCGAAATATAAAAAAAAAGGTTTAACTATGATTGGGCGGTCGTAGTCAGTTTTGCAGAATGGAATTTTTTTACTAGTTTTAGGCAAGCTTAATAGAGAAAAGCGTAATGTTTTGTGTTTTTTCTATTTTAGATATACCATTGGAATGTTTAAAAGGGGATATAAAAAAACCCTGGATGTTCAAGACCTCTATAATCCAATTAAAAGTGATCGCAGTATGCTTTTAGGAGACAGATTAGAGAGGTAAGATTAGAAAAGAGGCGTGATAGCTTTTTATTAAGAGAACGTTTATGGTCTTAAATGCAAGCTATTTTAAAGGTAAAAAGTCTTAAGGTATGTTTCCTTCCACGCGGCCGCCGCATGCGTCTAACGCACTGCGTTAGCCGCAAAGCACTCCTACTCATGTTTTTAAATGTGCCTGGTTTGTTCCGAGCGGCCGTCGTATGCGTCCGCTGTCAACGAATGCGATTGATGCGACTGGACTGCTGAAGAAGCAGTGTAGCCGCAGTCGTGTGTGCGTCTGATATTTTGTTTGTGTTGTTTTGTGTGGAATGTCCAGTGTTTTTTTTAATTGTTAAAAAGTAAAACTTTATTTTTTAAATGAAGTACTGGATTTTTTATTACGTATTTTAAGAGCTTTTAAGATCCCAAATCCAATGATGTTTTGCACTTATTCTAAAAAAAACAGTTTAATTTTTTCCCAAGATCATGCCAAAAGATATTGTCTGACTCTCTTTAACATATGGTTTCTTATGAAAATTGCCATTATTATAAATTTTTCGAATAAGTGCAATAAAATATTGGTTTTGGGAACTTAATAGCTCCTAAAATACATAATAAAAAAAAACCACGGCCGTATTTAAAAAAAAAAACAGTTGATGATGACATCTCAAAAACGAAACGTCGGTGTACAAATCTAATAACACTATCTTGTAGAACAGAAAAAGTAGCAATGGAAATGTAAAAGTTATTTTGTTACATCCATTCAAATAAAGTCATAAAAAAATAAAAACGAAATCGCGAATAATCGTTTTTTTCAAAAAGTATGTATTCGAAATTTTTAAAGTTCTAAGGTGGCATTTTGATTAGCATTAAATTGCGCAACTTTGCCTTCATTTAACCGACCTCGTATCTCTTCAAGTTTTCGAGATCCTAATGATAAGACTCGAATTTTTACAGATTTACCTTAATACAATGGTTAATTTTTCTTCTGGGGTTATTGGATATTCAACTCTGTTGTATGGCTCGGACTTTATATCGTCTTTTATTAAGTCAAGAATAAAACTAAACTCTGCTTTATTCAGTCTAAAATATTTTCTAAACTTTACTTCATCCTGTTGCAGATGTCGATTTATTAATTTAGTATAACAACCCTCATCGTGTCTTTGCTGAAATATTGGATTTATAGGGGCATTGCTATGTTTCAGGTTGGCAAATTGTAATAGTATTTCGTCATCCTCTTTTTCTTCTAACAATAAATATATTGCTAGATCATCCATCACGACTCTTACCAAAGATTATTCCCTTTACACTAATAATTTTGCTATCGCGAGTTTGAGCCGCGGTCCTAATAAACCACCTGATTAAACGGCGGCCGCATGCGTTAGTCGCATTGCGTTAGTCGCATTGCGTTAGTCGTATGCGACGGCCGCGTGGAAGGAACCACACCTTTAGGCACGACTATAATGAAAAACCCCTTCTTTTTACTTTACGAATAAATAAAAAATGTAAATATTTATGGAATAGGCTCCTTGTTTTTTTCTTAGGTTACTATAAATACAAACATTACGATGATATCATTATATACATAAGTATATCACGACCATACCATTATAATATATATTATTACCACTTATTACTTGCAATTTGTTATCTAAAAAAAAGTCATACTCATGATTTTACACTAAATAGTTATCACAAAGTGTTAAGCGGCAAAAATTATTATAAATAACCTTTCATTAAGTTATTTTTTATATTATCTCTTATCTTATCTCAGCATATGTGGGAGTCTTCAATTATGGCACTTTGGTTTGGTTTTTAAATTAATATACAAAACAGCGTCATTGCAGCGTCAGCGATAACTTTTAATAACGATAAATTAAAATATAATTTGACTTTGGTTTTAATTTGTACTCAAAATGCAATAATAATTCATACCACTCATAAAAAAAGTCTTAGCCACCTACGATAAAGTAAATTATTTCACTATATTTGGCAAATTAAAAACATTAGGTATTAGGATATTTGTTAGTAAAATATTTACTGTCTATTAGCATGTTAAATGAATTTTTGTTACTTCGTTTTTTGGAAATATTAAAATTTGAGCTGGAAAATTTTAACATAAGTAATGCAAAGTTGAAATGACTTTTCAAATTTGTCAAATAGATTAAGCCTTATCTATTTTTGGTGGATGTACTAGGTGACAGGCATGTTTTTGGTGGACGCAATATTGTATTGTATACAAACCAGAATCGGAATATGCTTCCTCTTAGAAAGATCCGGTACATTTATTTGTTAAATAAACAAAATGAAAAAAATGCATTTTTTTTCTAATTTGATCGATTATAACTTTGTAGGTATTGGTCGTAGCGAAAAGCTGTGGAAACAAAAAAGTTTGCTAAAAACAGAAATAGACACCTCCCTATTTGACAAAAAAAACTTATATAGGTTCGATAGTTTTTGAACAATAAGGGATTTAAATTTTGGTTTGCATTTAGTAGAGATCTTGGGCTTTTAAGCGTTTTTCTAAAAAAGAAAATCGGATCATTTGAGCGTCCTCAGCAATCGTTATTAATTTTTTTTGCTTAAGGAGAGGGAGGTTACAGTTCTTAAAGTTTTTTTGCATTTTTTTAATTTGAGATACGGAGGTAAGTAAGATAAGCCAGTAAAACTCGCTTATAAACGTTTTACTCCAAATTTTTTAGTGTTTAAAACCCTAATGCGTTTTTCGTACAACTTACGTTTTTAAAGTCGGTGTCCCGGATAACTTTAAAACTACTACACCGATTCTTTTAAAAATTTAAACACTATTTTTGTACATAACATACAAGGTAACGCTGAAGAATTTTTTTTATTTTTTTTAATATTTTTTATTTTACAGTAACAAATTAGCCAATTTTTTTTGCAAAAATCACGTTTTTCACTTTAAAGTGTAAAAAGTAAAAAATTAAAATTTTAAAAAACCCTCCCAGCGTTACTTGGGGGAAAAGATTCTAACAAAAAAAAATCTTTTTTTATAACTTTTCCCTACGACAATACAAAATGCATTTTTTTTTCATTTGTTTTAAATTTTGTGTATTTAATAAATGTTACGGTATTTTCTAAGAGGGAACATATCCCAATTTTTGTTATATACTTCTTTTGGAAAGGTTTCCAGCAATAACATGCGTGCTACCACATACATCTAACCAGTCATGTTTTTTCACGGATAAGACTTGATCTAAAATAAACACCATTATTATATTGTTTTAAATATATCTAACCCTCAAATTTTCCTCGATTAAAAGAAATAACAGTTCATTTAAAAAATACAGTTAAGTTATTTTTTTAAATATCCCAAAAATGAAAAAGTCTCAAACCTTGCCAACGTGTTCAGGTTGTCACCAAAGGTGTTTAAAGTCTTTATTTTATTTATCCGCATCCGCAGAACTTTAATACAAATATATCACAAACGTGGGACATTATAGTACAGTTGCCGGTCATAAAATTTCGGGCAAAATTTGACAATCCGTGTCAAAATCATTGATTTTTCGTAAACCAGGCTTTCACCTGATAATTATATATTTGAAGTACACAGTCACGTTCACAGGCCTTTTAATATCAATTTCTTAGCTGAAAAAAAAAACAAACAAAGACTTGAAGTAAGCGAAATTAATAATGATAATTAATAATTAATTTATACAGAAAACTAAAATCAAATTGAATATCAACTAATAAACTATAAAACAAAAATCAGTATTTTATGATAGCTCTATTCTTTTCGATCACCAAGGCCAATCTTTTAGGAATCGAAGCGAACAATGTTCTAGTGTAATCCTCAGTCAAACTATTCCACGCCTCTTGAATTTGTGCCCATAATTCTTCTTCATTTGCGGACTGAACATGTGTTGACTGGATTTTTTTAACTATCAGCCCCCATACATTTTCCATCGGGTTGACGTCAGGACTTCGCGATGGCCAGGGAAGGATTCTAACCTGGTTGTTTCTTGACCAGTCGGTGACCCTTCGGGCTGTATGGACCGGACAGTTATCGTGCTGATAGATAAAATCATTCCCATAAACATTATAGGCCGCTGGCAGCATGATATGCATATGCATGATGCCCTGGATATGATGGCAAACGCCCACCCATCCTGCGCCGATACATCCCCAAACATTGACCGAAACCTACCACTCTGTTTTATCTTTTGGGCGTATGTCTCTTCAAATCTTGAATTTGGGGTCTATATACTCGCATACTTACATTAAAACTTGACTGGAAAACTTTTTCATCACTAAATATTACCCTTTCCCAGAAACGTATTTCCCGTGGTAGGTATTCTAGGCAAAATCCAACCCTTTCTTGCCGCTCGACGGCATCGAAGCTCCGAAAATTTGTTGATGCAGCGCCGTGCCAGGAAAAATTGTTTCTAGTTTTGCAGAAGAGGCTGTTTTAAAAGGATTTCTTCGAACGCAGATTATCAAGTTTTCGTTTTGTTCCTCGGTTGATATGTGTGGACGACCGCTACCTTCTTTTGTCTCGTGCGAATTTCTCTTTGGCACTCCGACTCTCTCCGCAACAGATTTTTCTGAGTAGCCCTCTTCCAGCAATGTAACAACTTCAACTTTTTTTGCTACTGATATGCGTGGCATGGTTCGAAGAACTTGATATATTTTTTGGACAATGACAGATTTCGAATTAGTGTCAAAAGTAAAGGTAAGCTGGTAACTGAAGGCTGTTTTACAACACGTAAAATCGTTACCCGAAATTTTATGGCCGTAACTGTACATATTTTAAAAGTTAGAAAATATAATTTATTTATTTTCTTTTTTAGAGTATGGCACCGGTTATACGAAAAAGCAAAACAGAAAAATCGAAAACCTAGTCTTACAAAAGCAATTCTACTAGCATTCTGGCCCGAATATACTTTATTAGGAGTTACTATATGCCTTATGCAGGTTTTCAATTTGGCACAACCCTTAATTTTAGGAAAACTTCTTGCATATTTTAGGTAAGGTAGAATAAATTTAATTGTAAGTTGTGTAATGTTAGGCCGATGAATAAATAGACCAGGAGCTGGCGACAAAAAGTATGTGTTATTTTATTCTTCGCCATACTGATGGAATCAGTTATTTTCGCCTAGTAAGAAAGGTACATGATTATGCCAAATTCAGTCAGAGGGACATATAGGCAGAAAACGTTTTCGAACATGTATCTTTTTAAGGGGTCTCTGTCAAATATTATTCTCCTTAAAATTTACGTGATAATTACTTTTCAATAAATAATACATGAAAAAATGTTTCTTACACCTGGCAAGCGGGACTAAATTATTCTTACAGCTTGTAAACATTGTAATATTTTACAAGCGCATTGTTAAAAATTATTCTCTTTAAAATTTATATGAGAGGTAAGTTTAAGTCTTAAATAACAAGAAAAAAAGTTCTTATGGTTTGAACGCGGACCAAATGAGTTTTTACGCTAATCTAAAATTAAAAATTTCGAGAAAACGGATAATTCATAAAATATTATTAAACTTTTCATTTTATTATTATTCTTATTATAATATATTCTATTTTTTTTCATTCATTTTGGTATCATTATTATTATCAAAATTATAAATCACTTTAATAAAATAATTTATATGTTGTCGTCGATATCTGAATTATCAAAAGAGGAGTCAATATCCGTATCTGATGTTTCAAGTTTATCGATTGTATGGCCTAAATTATTAAAATCGATTTCAATTAAAAATTTGAGTGAAGAAGGTTTGTGAAATAAAGTTTAAAAATACCTTCATTTTCTTCTGTTGAGTCAACGACGATATCATCAATAAATCTTGGCATTTGATTGCCTTCAAAGCATTTGAATAGAAATGTGTCGCCTTTTATTGCCCAACCGTAGTTTTCAATGTGGAGATTATTAATTTCTTGTTTATGTGCATTTTGCGAAATGGAGGCGATATATACTGATTTCAAGATTAATTGTTTTATTCCGTTTTACAGGAAGGTAGAATCGAGCCGTCAAGTTGTGTTTTTGGCATTTTAAAGATGTCTTCCTTATTACTTAATACATATGTTTTACAAAAAACTGCCACTCTTGCTTCATTGATACATTTAAGTTTATGATAACCGTAAATCCTGCAGACGTACTTCTCCAACGTTCCTATCAAGTTGTCAATATTTGATTCCTAAATGTTAGAAAATGTAGAGGCTAACCGAAAGAGAAAGTAATGTGGCACGTGGAGGGGATTTCCAAGCCTATTGTACGCGATGAAAAAAATAAGGCAGCGCTGGCAGAGTCGCCATAAACTTGTGAGAATGCAAAAAAGACAACGTGCGTTTACGTTTCTCTCACGCCGTCGCACGAGATTGCCGTTTTATCGATCGTTGGGTGATAGATCAATTTTTTTTTTAATATTAATTGAAAAGATGAATTACTAAAAATATTTTATATTGTTCATTAAAAATGAGCAAGAATAGTTTATACATTTTTTTTTTTAATCTGGGCTATTTGGCCTTACATACTATGTGTTTTGGCCACGGATCTAAATAGTTTACTCTAATATAGTTTATACATAAAAATGTATTTTTTTTTCATTAGTTACATAATTAATATATTAATATAATTAATAAAATACTTATATGAGCTTGCCTTTAAATTAATGTATATCAATTCATTATGCTAAAAATTCTGTTATAACTGCAGCAATTTATGAACATTCCTATCATCCCGCATAATTTACATTAAGACAAGGGCGCTCTCAATTTTTAATTTTAGAGCAGCGTAAGAACTCATTTGGTCCGCGTTCAAGCCGTAAGAACTTTTTTTTCTTGTTACTTAAGGTTTAAACTTACCTCTCCTGTAAATTTTAAAGAGAATAATTTTTGACAACGCGCTTATATTCTTTATAAGCTGTAAGAACAATTTAGTCCCGTTCGCTAGGTGTAAGAAACGTTTTTTCATGTATTATTTATTGAAAACTAATTAGCATATAAGTTTTAGGAGGAATACAATTTGACAAACCCTATTGTTTATTTTTCAACCCTTCCTCAATTATTGTCCCACCCTATAGGTGTAAGAAGTGACTTTTTGGTATCAGAAGACTGTACTTTATCGAATATGTAGAGTTTCCTGGAGAATAAAATTTGACACAAATTTTTGTCGCCAGCTCCTGGTCTAAAACGAGACACGGTAAATATAAGAAGAGCAACATAACATTGCTTTTTTTATTACTGTGAACACCAATCGTGACAGGGTGTCCCGTACACCTTGTAAATCCACAAAATGTGAGAAATTTCCCAGATATGACAAAAACATGTAAAAGAATACTATAAATTTATATAAAAAATGGAATCAGGTTTTTAAGGCATAATTATTAAACCACCAGGTATATTCCAATTAGTGATGAGCGAGACCGGTCTTGGTCTTGCAGTCTTGGTCTTGGTCTTGCAGCAAGACCAAGACCGAGACCAAGACCAAGACCGCCTTCTCTCTTGCAAGACCAAGACCATGACCGGGGTATGCAAGACCAAGACCAAGACCAAAGAGTGCAAGACTACCCAAGACCAAGACCGACCTGCAAGACTCTTGCACTTTTGTCACTTTTTTTTAAATTATAATAATTCAATTTATTCAATATACGGAGGTATTTCATACAGACATGACAAAAATTGTCGAGAACTGCCTAAAAAGGCGATTATTTTATGAGTAGCAGGTTTTTTAAATAAAATAATAATTAAATCGATTACTTTTTTCTTTTAAAAAGTTCTTCTAACAACGATAACTAGTAAATTTAATAACATGTTTCAAAAATAATAAGATTGTGACTCAATGGTCCGACAAAGCTCGATATCTCCAAAATCGTTTACGACAGAGAAAAATTAGTACAAAAGTTATAGAAGCTGAAAATTGCCACTTACAGGGTGGATAAAAAATTTCCAAAACCCAGAAATACATTATTTTTGTGCCACACTGTAAGAAGTGGCATCATAAGATTGCTCCTTAAAAATAAGATATAAATATAAAAGTGATGGTTTATTAAAAAATATATTTGTCATGTCATATAGAAATACTTTTTATATAAATGGATTTTTAATTTCACTTTCGGTTTAGACGAAAAAGTCAAAACAGTGCCAAAAGTATAATGAAGAATAAAGTCATTTTTGTTAAAACCGAAAATGATAATTAAAAAACCATCTACGTCGATATTGTACCTATTGACAATTCAAGAATTTCCAGCATAATATACAGGGAAGCGATTTTTTTAAATGAATTTTTTGCCATAATTTTTATTTTAGGTTAAAAGCTAAAAATAAGGAAGTTTTCTTGAGTGGTAGTGAATTCTTCGAAAAATTCTGAAATAGAAAATAATTTTACATTTTACGCCCTTTTTTTCTATATTTTTTTTATATTCAGTTTTTCACCATTATGAACGGTTTCGGAGATATCGAGCTTTGTCGCACCATCGAGCCACCTTGTATATGCAAAATGTTTATAAAGTATTTGTACAAACTTTGTATGGCAAATGTTTGACTAATTCGAAAATAAAAAGTTTATTTGAGCTGAAAAGCTTCCTGAATAATTTTTTTTTGGATCAGAAACCAATGTTTACATATAAGAATCATTTTCATAGAAATTTTACATCTGATTAAAATTAAAAGTCTTTTTTTCTGCTCGCACAGTACACAGTTTTGTATTTGCTTTAGTTTTATATGCTTTTTCAAAGAAAATTTAAATAATTCTTATCACTAAAATGTTTCTATATGCCACTCAATGTATAAAAGCAGGTTGTGTGTCTCAGTTTAACTAAAAATGAAGGGCTATAAATAAATAAACCCCTACATTTAAAATATGCTTTTTAATTAAATAATTTAAAATTTTAAAGCAAAAAATATAGTCTCCATCTTTATTGATTTGTAAGTATTAAAAAATATATATTTTATTTAATATTGCTTAGTTTAAATTATTACTCCCGAAAAAAAGAAGAAGTTTAAAAAAAGGACCAAGACCAAGACAGATTGCAAGCCAAGCCCAAACCCAAAGCCAAGACAGCCCGTTTTGGTTTAGGTCTTCTTTTTCATCAAATTCCCAAATTTTATTTAAAATGTAATACTAAGTAAAAAATTTATCAAAGAGAGTGTTGTGAATTCCCAAAAGGCGGGGACGGACTAGCATCCATCAGCCCTTTTTTTTAGGCCCTGTATTGTTAAAAAATTTTGGGGCAACGTTTATTAAAAAAATTTAAATATTAATTAAAAAAAAAAGTAGCTTCATTCGGTCATTAAACCCAACCGTTTCCGAAAAATGTCAGTTAATTACATTATGTATTTCGTATTTGAAAAAAAAGATACATCTTTGTTCCTATCAGTGTTTAATCTTCAACCAACCTTATTATCAGACTTCACGGTGCGCATTTAAAAACCCTTTTGTTTTTAACTAAAGGTTTCCTTTTTTTATTAAAACTATTATGTTTAAAAAAAAAAATTTTTTTTCGTATTCAACGACAGACACAAGAGAACAAACAGGGAAAAAAGGATTTTTTTCGAACACGATTAAAAAAGGGAAAAAAAAAAGAGATTAATTTTAAAAATAATAGCTTTTGGAAACATCTAAATTTTTCCTTTAATTATAGGGCAAAAAAGGGGTCAGACGGTCCCAGTAATCCGTTCCTGCACTGTAGTTATTCCAACTTTTCTTTAATGGTAATTTAAAAAGTCTTCGGTATTCACCTTTTAACATAAAAAAAAAATGGGGGTAATATTTATTTCCCCCATTGGAGTTTTGGGGAGAGTATATTCCAAGGAAAGCCTATACCAAAAAAATTTAACTAAATTTGTATTTTTTCTTAGGGGTATAAAAATTATGATCGTCACTTACCATATCCGGGGGACAAAAAAATTAAACCCCGATTTTTTTTTTTCTTAAATGAAAACAAAAACTTGCAAATTTTAGGAAAAAAAAATTGTGACGTCGCACCCCGGGGAAAATGGCGTAAATTTTAAATAGAGCATCCTGTATTTTTTTTCCCGTTTAAAAATTTTATGGGGATTCCTGATAAAAACCTTTTTTCTTTATTCTATCCCCCTTTTTTTTTGGGTTTTGGGGGAAAAAGGAATTTTTCCCAAAAATCCAGTAAAATAAAAAAACCAAAGGGTTTTAAAAAATTTTAAGGTTTAATTTATGTCTTCAAAAAAGTTTAAAAAAATGCCTAATCAAAACTTATGTTGTATGCCTAAATTTTGGGGGAAAAATTTCAATTTTTTGTTGTTTCCTGAAAAAACCCAAGTTTTTTAGATTCAACTTTCCCCCAAGTAACTAAAAAATTTAAAAAAATTTTAGTTGGTTTTGCAAAAAAAAACAGCATTTTTTTTTAAAAAATTTTTAAATTTATAGGTATATACAGGGAAATACAAAATACAAATAACAATAATATTGTTGATTCAAAAAAGAAAAATTTTAAAAGCACATTTTTACCTTAAATTAAAAAAATTTAGTCTTTAAAATTTCCCCTTTTTAGCCTCCTTTTTTTAAGCAGCCTCGGGGTTTCCTCGAAAGACCAGCTTTTGGCTAAAAAACTCACATTCCCCATTTTCCCCCGATCCTTCTTTCCATGTTTGAAATACCCCGGTGGAACCTCTCACCGTGTTCGTCCCTTAACCCCCCCAATTCCCCGGAAAGTAATCCAGATGAGAACCCCAAAAAATGAATTTTCAAAAGGGCATATTGCATCCTATTTTTTAACAAGAAAGAAGTTGGGCAACCAGGTCTTTATAGTTTTCAGCTTTTATTTTCCCAAAAAAATTCGTTGCAACCTTTTAAAAAAGGGATTCCAAGCGTTTTTTCCTTTTTCCTTAAAAATACGGAATTAAAAATTTCTCATCTGCAAAAGGGGGTTTTCCAATCTGGGGCCCCAAAATCCCCCCTTAATTTTTTTATCACTGATTGAAGGGAACTTTTCTTTTAAATAACCAAAAAACACGCCTTCCCCGCCCGGCCCCTTTACAAAATTTTTCATGAGTCCCAATTTTATATGAAGGGGGAAAATTTTTTTTTTTCGGGAACTAATGGCGCGCTGGTTACATTTTTTTTTTTCCGGCTCAAGAGACACCCCGGAAGCCAAAATTTTTCCTTTTTGTGATCCGTCGTGCTTGATTGTCCCCCCGCGGGGAAGGCTTTTTGGTATAACCTTTTCTGATTTTCCCAAAATCGCCACAACTTTCAAATCCCCACAAATTTGCCATTTATATTTTTCGACTGTATAGTCTCCAGTAACATTTTTAAAAATTCCATAAGTTTCTTTCATGTGGACTGCGTGACCAATTGGTACCGAAGGCAACTTGTTTCCATTATGGGGTAACACAGCTTTAAGACTTACTTTTGAGGAATCAATGAAAAGTCTCCAGTCTTTTGATTCATAGTCCACATCTAAAGCTGTTTTGGGCCCCAAAAGTCCCTACAGGCTACCAAATTGTTTTCCTTTTAAAAAAAGGTGTTAAGTTTTTCTGGCGGCTTCGGTACACTGAAATTTTTAAAATTTATCTTAAATAAATTCCATTGTTGTAATCGTGAGGCTAATGGGGCCGTTTTTTCTTGGGAAATTTCCCAAAAACCCTTTAAGGGTCATTTAAATTTCCCTTTTAAAACTTATTTTGGGGGGGTTTTTTTAGGGGGTTCACGAAAAAAATTGAATCTTGCAATGGGGGACCGGCGACTTTTTCCCCCGGACACTACCGTTTGATTCCGTTTCATCATCATCAGAGCGCGATATTCCGAGGTGGTTTGGGGGACAGGCAATTCCCCAATATGGGGCACCGGGCGTATGGCGGTTTTAAAATTTTGGTTTTATCCCAGACTTTTTCTTTTCAAAAAGGCCTTTTTTTCATGGAAGGTGTCAAAAAAAAGCAGTCGGTAATGTGGTCTTTGGTTCACCCAAACCTAGGAATAGCAAAAGGGCATCTTCGTTTTTTTTCCCTTAGGGCCTCGCATGTTTGACGCACATTTATTGACAGATATGGGGACCCCAAATTTTTTTTCCCCGGGCTTCAACTTTGCACCCCAAAAAAAATGGAAAACCTTCTTTTTTAAAAGGGGGGTAAGAGCGTTTTTTTTCACAAAAGTCACCCACCACAAAATATAAAAAAAAAAGGTCCGGCTTTTTTTTCACAAACTCCGACATGTTACTAAAAAAAATTTTTTTAATTTTTAAAAACAACCTTTCGATCAACTGGTGGTTGAAACTAAACCCAACAACACTATAGGATTTATATTACATGTATTCAAAACCCCCAAAAAAAGCAAAATTTAGGGGTTAAAAACCAAAAATACTTTTTTAATTTTTGGCCCCAAAACATTGGGGGGGGGAGATAAAATTATATTTAGCGGGTACCCCAAAAAAAACCAACCAAATTTTAGATTTTTCCGGGGTAGATTTATTAATTAATATAATAAAGTAAATAAGATTTTGGTTTTTGGGGCCCGGCATTTTTCTGTTCCCAGTTAAAATGCCGTGCCTTAAAAATTTTAAAAAAAATTTTTTTGGGGAAGTCAAATATTTAAAACTTTTATTACCTCAGCAGACAAGGGTGGACTACCGCGTTTTAAAAAATTTTTTGGAAAAAAATTTGCATTTTAGTGTTGGAAACGTTGACGGAACAACTGGGAAGAAATGGGAAAAACCAAAACCCCCACTGGGGACTTTGGTACAGGTTTATATATTATTATATATAAATATGAGGATATTATAATAAAATAATCCTTCCTGAGCTGTCATAAAGATAAAAAAAAGATTGAGTCTATAAAAAAAGTAAAATTAAACATATTAACTTTTTATAATATTTATTTGTCTTCTCAAATAGCTGCATAATGTGCGTCCTTGCGGACATTTTTAATCGCCATTTTCTTGAAATTCAATAAAGGTAGATATAGCATATAATACAGGTTTTATACAAGATATTTTTTAATTGAAAAAAACTTTTGGGGGGATTTTTCTCTAAACGGAAATGATAGACGATTTTCTCAAAATCGGCCCCTGATGCCAATTTTCAGAAATTAGTCTTGACTTTTCTGGCAATAACTGTAGGCAGACTTTCTGTGCAGCTTTTTCTATTTCTAGATTATTTTGGCTTATTTAAAAACCACTTTTTTAACAATTTTTAACACCACATATTTATTTCTTTGGTAACTTAAAGTTGACAGCTTGACAGTAACATCAGCAAAAGAATCCGATATATCAGTGCTTGTCGCCTTTGCACAACTCAGGTAACAACTTTCAGCAGCGGGCGTAAAAGTTCTATTTTACGTCTTTGGTAACAACTATTTTATACTTTTAGAATACTTACTACGCCATTGTCTAAAACTAAAGCCTCAGAAACCTTTGAAAATTGTTAAAGTACTTATTGTATTCGTTTTGATGGTTTCTAAATGTGTTAAAATTTATTTTAAAAGGCTTTTTTTCGATACTTTGCTTTTTTGAGTTACGACCCATTTTACCATCAGGAGTCTATCATGTATAATACCCCTACTTACTGGATACCCTGTAGTAACTGTTTTTCCTATCTTTATTCTCAGGTTCTATTCACTCCATGTGTAATTAAATGAGGGACAATTCATTTCTTTCCACTAAAGTGGTTTTCAGAATTACCAATTAATGATTTATTACTAATTTTTTAGGCCTTACGATTAAGCAAAACTGCCCTTGGTGAAACAGCTTCAGGAAAAATAGTAAATCTTCTCTCAAATGACGTCAGCAGATTCGATCTAGTTACCATTTTTATCCATCATATGTGGGTGTCACCTGTGGTAACAATTATAATTACCTATCTAATGTTTGTTGATGCCGGATGGGCGGGTATTTTGGGTATTGCGACAGTTTTTGTAGTTGTGCCAATTCAAGGTTAGTACCAATAAAATTAGTTATGCCGTCGATACGAAATATTCTCGTCTCTCATTTGGTCGATATAAAAGACCGATTTTTCTCTCGACGATAAAAGAAATTGGGCATCCATTTGACTTTTTTGCCAATTGTTTTACTTTTAATTACTATAAATAAAGCTACCTTTTGCATATTTATATTTTATAAAAACCAACAAATTAACAAATTAATAAACAATTTAATAAATTCAAACAAACCTAAATATCCTTTCAAACAAATTTAATATTTTATTGCGGCCCCGTATTTTTCTAATAGACCTGGAGCCGAGAGGGTTTTTGCATGTATCATAGGCCCACGTCGAGGCTTTGGGGGCTGATAGACAACGTTATTCCCCACTTTGAATTGCCGGTATGGCATCCCTAAAGTGTAGCTTTTAGGAGGGGTGAATTTTCAAACGTGTAAGTAATATCCATGCCTTGGATCATAGGTCCCACTTTGATTATTGATTTATGTCGTCAAGAAGGTCGCCAAAGTCCGCTTACCCAATATGCCATAACAATATGGCGTCACTTAAGGTCCGCCATACTGACCGAAAGGTGTAATTTTTTCGCTGTAGACATGGACCATGGGCCCCACGCTATTGTTTTGTGATCTTTGTTAACAATGAACTGTAAAACAAAGAATTCAAAACGCCATACCTCTGGGGCATCGCCAAGTGGCCGCCATAATGGGGCAAACATGTCATTTTAGCAATGAACGCCCCATTATGGCGGTCACTTGGCGATGCCTAAGGGGTATGGCGTTTTAAAATCTTTGTTCTACAGTTTATTGTTAACAATGATCACGAAACAACATCGTGGGGCCCATGATCCATGCCCACAGTGGAAAAATTACACATTTCGGTCAGTATGGTACTAACCACAACTAAGTGACCCCATATTGGTATGGCACATTGAGTTCACGGTCTTTGGCGACATCCTTGACGACATAAAACAAGAATCAAAGTGGGGCCTATGATCCAGGGGCATGGAATAATTACACGTTTAAAATTTACTCCTAAAAGCTACACTTTAGGGATGCATACAAAAATCAAAGTGGAAAATAACTGTCTATCGACTCCCAAAGCCTCGACGTGGCCTATGTACATTAAATCTGGCTCCAGGTCTATAAGACAGAGTTTAGTCTTCCAGGCATCGAATGGACCAAAGCCCGGGCGTAATCGGGATTTCCTCCTAACTCATTCCACGCCTTTAAAATTTTATCCTTAAGTTTGTTTACATTTCGTGGCCTAAACTTATTTTCCCCATTTATTTATTTAACTAATAAATCCCAAAAATTTTCAATAACATTTAAATCCGGACTACGTGCGAGCCACGGTAAAACCCTGATAGGCTGCTTTTCCATCGACTTGCCGGGCCGTATGAACGGGACACTTATCTTGCTGAAAGATAAAATTTCTGTCCGGAAATCGATCCAGTACAAAAGGAAGCATGATATTTTGTAGTGGATCTATAATATATACCCCCGCATTGAACCTTCCCTCGATAAAATAACATACACCAAGTCCTTCTGCACCCAGCCACCTCCTTTTGGGTATATTTTTCATCAAATCGTGTTCCTTGAGGCCTGCATACCTTAAGTATCCCATTGTAGCACGATTGAAACACTTTTTCAGCAAATCCAATGCGTTGTTCTTTATTTGGTTGTTTCTATATTTGGTTTTAAGGCTGCCGGGTGGCTGCGCAATTCGGATATTTGCCTTATTCTTCGCCGTGCCGTTCTAACCGATGCTGGGTAATTGCTTTGTTTTTTTGCCGTAACTACAGATTTAAATTGTTGGTTTCTCAAAACATTAACTAAATTATTGTCTTGTTCTTGATTATCGAATCAAGAACAAGACACAAGTTTGGTGCGACCACTTCCAGTTCTTCTCTCAAAGGAGTATGTTTCCTGCCATTTTTTCTTAACAAAATGAATAGTTTTCTTTAGGATGTTAAGCTCTTCCACCACATCCCTTTCTGGCCAACCTCTCTGCTTAATATAATGAATAATTAATAATTTTGGATCCAAAGTTAAGTTTGGCACCTGTTTCTTTATTAGGTTTTTCAACAGGTACTTAAATTCAGTAGGTGGCATAAGCCCATTTTACGAAAGGAAAAAGAATTGCCCAAGGTTCAATGGCCGTTACTTTGGGCATTAAGTTTAGTACCGCCCTCAAATATTGAAGACCTCCGGTGTAGCATCGGTCTTCAAACACTTTCGGGCGGTAAACTACACTTACCGCCCTTAGTACTTAAATAACTATTATTCATTATATTTTTAAGGATACACTGGAAAACTGTCTGCAATTTACCGTAAGGCCACTGCAATGAAAACTGACGAAAGGGTACGACTTATGGACGAAATACTATCCGGAATTCAGGTGATCAAGATGTACGCGTGGGAAAAACCATTTGCTAAACTGATTCGTTTAGCTAGAAAAGCTGAAATAAAGATCATAACCAAATCATCTTATGTCAGAGGCTTGTACATGACTTTTAATTTGTTCACAACAAGGCTGTCTTTATTTGCTACTCTTCTTACTGTGGCTCTTATGGATGGAGAAATCACAGCATCTAAGGTACAGTACATTCCACAATAATTCGTTGATTTCTTGTTTTATCTGCTACTGTTAGTTGTAAAACTCAATAAACTTTGGGTACCCGCATGGAGGTCCGGACTTAAAATTTCCTTTATTAAAAAAAAATTGATGCTATTTAACTATGTGGTAATTAATCATCATGAAGAACACTGATAAATAAAGCTACTATGTTTTTACCACTAAATATATTCACAATTATTGTACGCAGTTTAATACGAGTCATTTTCAAACAAAGTCTGAAAAAAATTTTGTTGAAAATGACTCTGTGAGTGAACTACAGTACAATAATTGAATATATTTTAGTGGTAAAAAACATAGTAGTTTTATTTATCAGTGTTCTTCATTTCCTTTATTCATTATTGTACCTATTTTTGGATATTGTAGGTTAAAGGCAAATTAAAGCAGAGTCTTTTCATCTTAGTTTATCAGTCGTTTGGAGTTTGTCAAGGTATTTTTGTGTGTGTTATTGAGCATCCAAAATAGCTAACCTAGACAATTGATATTAGCAGGTAATTAGGACCTGTACCCTCTCAAAAGGTGCATTACCTACACAATAGATATTTGTCAGCCAACTTATTTATAGCTGGGTTTACTACTAAGGGTTGTCACTTAGGTTTTATGGCGGTCGAAAAATCAACGAATTATTGTGAAGTGTACCATAAATGTTTATACATACATTACACGATCCTCTGCATTGTTGTCGATCTAGGAGGTGGCAGGCATGTTTTTGCTTCCTCAAAAAGGTCCGAAACGTCTGACAAATATATAAAATGTAAAAAGGAATCGAAAAAAAATAATTTTTTATCTATAATAATTGATCATTACTTTGTAATTATTTTTTTTTGAGCCAAAACAAAGTTTTATAAATTACATGCAATGTAAGGTTGGTTAAACATTGCAAACTGCATTATGCTTGTTGCAAAATAGCAATAAACCAAACAATACTTTTGTTTCAATAGTTTTTAAACAATAACAAAGATCCATATGAAAACAAAACGTCAATGTCTTAAGAACTATAAAAGATATAAAAAGCCGAATTTTCAGGATTTTTTTAAGGTATACCTCTGGAAAAAAATTGATAATTAAATTTATGGTATTTTTGTTTTTTTTTTCTGCAAGTTTTAAGTGATTTGTTATTCAAATAACTAAAATAATTGATTTATTATTAAAAATTCCAAAAATCACATTAATAAAAAAGATCCAATTCTGGATTGAAATTTTTTGTCAAAACCACATTTTTGTTTATATCTCCTTTATTATTTATCTCATTAAAAATGTTTATATAACTTTTTTATAGACAATTTCAAAAGTTCTCTTTTTTGTTTCATAAAGTTTTTTGTATCTCTTGTAGTTTCTATAGTCGTAGTTCAAACATTCCGTGGTAGCAGGTTTCTGCAGGTAAATGAACCGTGTCGGTTTCTCGGGATTTTCTCGATTTTTTGCTGTTTTAGCGCTTGCCAACTTTAGCCGCTTGTATCTTGGCAACCAATCAAGCATTAGATAATTTCCATAAATCAAAAGAAGCGTTTTTACTACTACTTCTAAATGTACTTTCAATATGGAGATATTCAATTTGTTTTTAAGCAAAAAAATCTTTCATATCTTTATATAGTTGCTAAGGAAACCCAAATGATATGATGGTCATTTTTAAAAAAACCGTCTGAAAACTTGAGATCTCTAATATATGTAAAAGCAAATTAAATATCTAGGTCAAATATTCCGAACCCTAACCAATTTGCAAAATTTTTAATTTTTTAAATGAAACTACATTGCGAAATTATTTTGTAAAAATTATTTAACTAAATTTAATAAAATTGGGCGTAATGTTTCAATATAACATGACTTCGTTTAAGACGAATCTGTAGAAAAAATTTAAGGGGTATTGCCTTTTTGCAACAAACATAATGCAGTTTGCGATTTCTAACAAATCCTGTGTTGTAGGAAATTTAATTATAAAACTTTTCTCTTCCTACAACTTTTCTTTACCACCAATACTTCTTACAAAGTTTGTATATCAATAGTTTTGGACCTTTCTCAGAGGATGCATATCTCTATTCTTGTTATATGCCTTATTTTAAAAGGTTTCCAGGCAAAAAATGCCTGCCATCCCTAACATCAAACCAAAAACAGGCTTGGTCCAGTAATCATTTTATTATTATCTCAAGATATGGAAATAGTTATTAAATTTAATTTAATCCATAGGTCTTTGTGATAATGTCCTATCTCAACATAGTATCTCAAACCATGTCCCAAATGTTCGTCCGAGGTATTTCTGAAATTGCAGAGCTAATAGTAGCTATCAAACGTCTAGAAGGATTTATGCTAAACGAGGAGTACGAATCATTAACTTCAGCTCAAAATGGTGAATTTATACCAAATAAATATTTGCTTAGCCTACAAGATTTAACTGTCAAGTGGAACGCAAAATTGTCGGACAATGCCTTAGAAAATATTACTATCAATGTTAATAGAGGAGAGTTGGTTGGTATTATTGGACCTGTGGGAAGTGGCAAGAGTACCTTGCTCCAAACAGTGTTAGGTAATCTAATCAAATGATAATTAATTTTACATTTAGCTTAAATTAACTAAAAAGTTATTTAATGGACCATTGATACTAGAATACGGCTATTACGATAATGAAATAAATTAAATAGATTAAGGAGTGGGTACCACTGGCTTAGCTAGAATTTTTAATTTTTTTATCTAAAAAATGAGATAAGGATACTTCGGCGTAGCCGGGATTTTATTTTTTTTTTATCTAAAAAATAAGATATGGGACACACACCAAATATATGCCAGATGTTATTGATTTTAAGGGGAACAATTTGGTAAAGATTTTTTTTATAAAAAACGCACGTTCCACAAAGAAAAAGATTAAAAAATAAATCCTCAATTTGTATTTTTTTTTTGTAAATTGGATCAAATTTTATCGTCAAATCCCAGGTTTCGCAAACTTATCCATGTTTTTTTTTAAACCATAGCCAGTTAAATTTTTTTCACTTAACAATTTTCTTATGCAAATATTTCATATGCCTCTAATTAAAAAAAGAAGCAGCAGATATTTTGGCGTAATTTGGGATTTAACAATAAAATTTGATCCAATTTACGAACAAAAACAAACAGAGGATTCGCTTTTGAAACAGATTTTCTTTCTTTAAAAAAATAAATTTTTTTTCGAAAATTCCAGAATGATTTTTTTTACCAAAATGTTTCCCTTGATACCAACAGCATTTGGTATAGTCTGTCTCAAAGTATATCGTTATATCTTTTGACGGACCATACCCCAATAAACCTTTAACGATTTTATTACCTATTGTTATTGGATAAATCCATTTGTTCATAAGGGCAGGGGTGGGCCAGGTATTTCTTGAGTATTAATCATTAGGCATATAAATATTTTGGCTAATATTTTTGTGATAGTGTTGAAAAACCGTTTTTATTGTGCAAAAAAGTTGTTTTACGAAAATATAACTAAGTCGCGTTGAAATCATATGTCATTAGATGCAAAACAGGTTGTGAAAAATGTGTATGAAACTTTAATCAGTAAAGGTCTAATTAAACAAGAAGTTTAAAAAAAACCTGTCTACTTACAAAAACTCCAATATCATCGATAAGGAATATTATTATTAGTGAAGAATTGAACAAAAGAAAAAAACGTAGTGATTTTCGATCTCACCGTATAAACAATAGTGATCAGGACCTAATAAGGAGGAAAATATATGGTCTTTATGAGAGCGGAGTTATTCCTACCTTTGATTAACTGAAAAAGAAGCTAGACGAAGACGAAACCAATATAAATATTAGCCGTGCCACCCTCCATAGAGTTGTTTGTAAAATGGGATTTAAATACCGCAAAATAGACAAAAGACAAGTAGTGATGGAATCGCACAGATTACGCACTTGGAGATTTAATTACCTTTAAGAAATTAAAAGATAAAGGTTAGAAAACAGAACCATAATTTACCTTGATGAAACATGGTTCGATGACAATATCCAAAGGATGGGTTGATTCCAGTCAGAACTGTCAGACGAAAGCATCTTCAAATAAAGGAAAACGCATTACCATAATACACGCTGGTTCAGAAGACGGATTTTTCCCAAACTGCTTGCTGTTTTGTGCAAAGACTATTAAGGATTCTAGCTTGGATTATACTTAGGATACAAGTGCAAAACTTTTTGAAAACTGATTTCAAAATTATCTTTTAAAAAATATTCCAAACAACAGTGTTATTGTCATGGATAACGCAAGCTACCACAGCCATCTGCTACACAAAGTACCAGCTTCATCAAGTTCAAAAACTAAAATCCAGGCATATTTGTTAGAAAAATATATTTATTTTGAATTCAGTAACAAAAAAACACATCTTCTGAAAGTCCTAAATTCATATGCAATTAAAAAACAATATGTATGTGATAATTTGGCTGAACAGGCTGGGCATACTGTCTTACGGCTTTCTCCGTATCACTGTATGTTTATAATTTAACCAAGTAAAATCAAAGATCAGAGCAGAAAATGTTACACCTACTTTAAGTCCCAGTGTTATAAATTTGATAAAAAATGTAATTACTAACATACCAGTTGAGAGATGGAAAAATTCACTACAGCACCTTATAAAAATTGAGGACTTTTACATTTCTATTCAAAACAACATAAATTATATTGTAATTAAGCTCAATGATGACTTTGATAGTAAAACAGAATTAGATTTAGATATTTAGATTAAAAATGTAATTATGTATAGATAATACAGTTATAAATTTATTACAACTTTACATATATTTAATTTCTTAATGTAATTTTAAGATTATACTTACTTAAATAAACAATAAATTATAAATCTTTATAATATTAAAGTCCGCCCCTAATGTTCTGTCCTTTAATACCTACCGATCCGCAGTTTTATTGCTGTCGGCAGGTATAATCCATGAATGAAGGCAAGAGCTAACACGGTATACTTTGAGACAGACTATATATATTTGGTATGGATCCTATGTCTCACTCTTTAGATTAAAAAAAAAGAAAATTATAGCCTCGCCAGTGCAGGGTACGCTTGCGACAACTGATATCAAGAACAGCTACCTTGAGTTACAGAGTGACGTCATATATAAGAAATTTCATCATGAAGATCCCTTAATATTTGACTGTTAGTAATTAAAAGTAAAAATTTGTTTTTAAAAAAGTAAAAATAATAAGAAAGTAATAATAAATGAACGCAATAAAAAACTAAACGTCCGAATTTTGTAAAAAAGTGTTCCCATTGGAATATAACTTTGGTTGTTATTGTAGTTAATACTTTGAAGCCCATTATAAAAAAATAAGAAAAGTGTTGTCGAAAAAGAACCAATACAATACTAATTAGAGTTTAAATATTGTACACTTATGCGATGACAGCCACAAAGGATTTCTTCTTTGGGATTATGGCAAACCTGAAAAACCTGTGACTCTGCATAAATACACAAAATTTCACGCGAGACAGTTAAAAACTAATAATTTTTGCAAACGTATAATCCGGCACCAAAATAAAAACACATCATGTCACCATTTACAAAACTAAATCGACTAAATCAACTAAATCACAGTTGATAAGTGAAAGAAAATTTATGGTGTTGTCGCTACAAGTCCGATAGTCCAGGCAGTCAAGCTCAAAATAGTGTCATACCTCCGATTTTTTATATATGTACCGATTTTTTTGAAAATTTGAAATTAAGCTTATCTTACCCTCGATATCAAAATCTATTGGTCGCAGGGTGTGCAAATTGTTTTTAAAAAGTGGAAACCACCCCTTATCGAAAAAATAGGTTTTATAGGTTTTTCGACTTTTCTTCAATTCAAATGTCTTTTATTTATGTAGAATAAATATCCTAACGTATTGTACAATATAAAATTGGAGTATTTTAAAATATAAACCCTTTAGAATCTTATTAAACCACCCTTTTGATAAAAAATAATATAGAAAAAAATCTTGTAATGATTTGTAACATTACAATTGTAGTTTTACTGGAAAAAATTCATAGCATTTTAATAAAATTATTAGTTACCATGCACTTTTCAACCCCTAAAAATTTTTAGATTTTGCGTAATTTTAGTATTACAGTTTATTATCTCTACTTGAAATAATTTTTAATTGTCTACACCTTAGCAACCCTTAAGGACCACCCCTTTATCAAAAAAAAAAAATAAATAAATAAATAAAGAAAAAAATAATGAAAACTGATGTTTTGATTTTAAATTTTGTTGGTTCTAAAGTTTATTCTCTGAACATGAAGTAATTTTTAATTTTTAATTGTCTACACCCTGCCAACCCTTAAGAACCACCTCTTTGCCAAATGTACCTTGTCTCAAATGTACCTACAGACAACCTAGTGTCAACAGAAAAAATCAGTGCGCTAAAATTTGAAACTTTTTTTACTTTAAATTTTACTAAGAAAAATTTCATAATCTTATTTTTTGTGTAACTCTGTTAGTTTTGAAGCTATCACATCCCACAAAAAATCATTTTAAAGGTAATTTTCCGGGCTACAAGCCTATGTATGTTAGAAGGCCTTGAGACTTTTCATATTTTATAGTTAAAGGGTCAATCGCACTATAGTAAAAGTATAACTCCGTCAATTTTTATGCCACAAAAAAAAAATAAAAAATAAAAACAATCGTCATAAAAAATGCAACATTTTTATACTCTTTAGTTTTTTCGTATCTCTTATGGTTTTGGAGTTAAAATGAGAAAAAAAATTTTTTTTGAAAATCACTAAAAAAATATATAATTTAAGCTCATCATATCAGTTAAACTTTTAGATGTCATAAATAACATACAAATAAAGAAATTGGTGCAAGGAATAGGTTTAATTCTGATTTTGAATGAAATGACATTAATTTTATTGCGATTTTTTTATTTTAACTATTTACACCATATCTTATAAAATTTCAGTAAAAGACTTTTATTGAGCTCATTTTAGGTTTTTTATGCTCTTTAAAAATATTCTATGACTTTTGTTGAAAATGTATCTTTTAACGTTATTTGAGGTTAAGTACTCAATCACGTAAAATGAAAATCTTCAAACAGTATAATTGCCTTAGGTAGAACTTTAAGATCTTCATAAATAGCCCAATTTCTTTGTTTTTTATAAGCTTCACTTTCGTTCATTACACTTTTTTTGCTAAAAGGCATAATACAGAGTTATGCGTAAAAAACAATTGAAAAATGAGGGTTTTTTAACGAAAAATCGCACTTTTCAATTGCGAATAATTCAAAACCTATTGATCCGGCCTAAAAAACTTGACATGACATTTTTTACTTCAAATTTGCTCTCATCTATCGATTTCTGGGGGTATTTAGGGTAAAAAATTGCCAACCCCCGAGAAGGGGTGGCATCCACCCCAGGGTGGTTGCGTACATCGGCACCATATAGATTTTGCTTTTCAACCATTCATCTATCATCTGTCAAAATTTCAAATAAATCAGTGCATATATAAAAAATTCGGAGGTAAAATGCTTGACTGCCTGGACTACGAGTAATTTCCAATTTTTTATTCCCAATTAATTCCAAAAATACCTATGTGACTGACATCGAAAAAAGAGAAAATAATTTAAAAAATGGGCTTTATTACGCTTAAATTTAAAAAAGCATAATTTTGTAAATTTCGTATTTTTACTACTTGATTCACTATGCAATGATCGTATACAAATTTAATATTCAAAAAATCACATTGCTTTTAGGTATATAATTTATCATATTTTAAATAATTTGCTTTTGTAAACTGGGTTTGTTATTTAGTAAATACATAATAAGTTTATAGTTTAAATTCTAAATTAGTGACTAAAATTTAATAGGCAGCGATTTAATTTGCCATCATCCTATTTTTACCATTTGAAGAACCATATTTGGCAACATTAGTATTTATGCGGTTTATCATCCATCATAAACGATGCTTTGATTCGGTCTGTTTTAAAAAGGTACTGCGTTGTTGCCAGTGTTGCTAGATGTCCTCAACAGAAAAACAATTGATTTGCCTGCTTTATATTGTTGTCTATCAGTTTTAATGTAAATAAAAGCATCTGTATTCCTAAAAGTCTTTGGATGAGACAAACTTGAATACTAGAAAGTATTTAGTATTTAATTTTTAGGTGAATTGGAAGTTGTTTCCGGTAAAATAAAAGTAAATGGGACAGTATCATACGCTTCGCAGGAGGCCTGGGTATTTGCCGCTACCGTACGTCAAAATATTTTGTTTGGATCTGAATATGACAAAAAGAGATACCAAGATGTTGTGAAAGCATGTGCACTTGAAAAAGATTTTGAGCAGTTTTCCAATGGAGATTTGACTATCGTAGGCGACAGAGGTAATCATATTTACTTAAAGTGGGTATTATTTGCAATAGAGGTATAGGAATTTGCCAACGATGCGACCAGGGGGAACACTGAGTAAATCTAATTGGCCTGAACGCGTTGTTGGTGAATTACATCACTCACAACGCGTATAAAGGTTTGGCGCAGCATCTAGTTTGCCCACGTCGCGTCCTGGCTATTTCGCGTGTACTGACTTCAATTAAGGATGGAAATTCATTACCTACCTTTACTTCCCGTAGTCACTTTTTGCTCTTACTTTCTGTGCACAAAAATTTAAATCACATCATCGTGCGCGAGGTACGCGTCTATACTTTAATTATTGAGTTTTCGTCTAATAGCTTAGATGTGCCAGTTTTTCTCGGATTTAATTTATTCAAAGTAGTGAAGTAGTTTAATTATTGTGTTTGCTTGGAGGAAATTATTGATTTTCTATAATCAGACGGGTCGCAAGAAAAATTTTTTGCATAGGATTAACTATGCAAAGAGGTACCTTCATACCAATTTTTGTTGTGTAACAGCTTTTTTAAAGGTACTTTATGAGTTTTTAAAAAAATTTCCTTTATAAAAAATGACTGTAGCTTTGGGGGATGATTTTCTATGGTCGCAAGTAAAATTCCTTTTGCATGGTGATTAGGTATGCAATAAGGTACCTTCATACCAATTTTTGTTGTGGAACAACTTTTTTAAGGGTAATTTATAATATTTTAAAAAAATTAAATATAAAAAAGGACTGTAATTTTAAGGGGTTATTTTCTGTAGTCAGACGGGTCGCAAGTGAAATTTATTTTGCATGGTGATTAAGTATGCAATGAAGTACCTTAGTACCAATTTTTGTTGTGAAACAATTTTTTAAGGGTACTAAGAAACAAACAGGCTGTCAAATTTAGCTGCTAACTTCACATATTGGCTGCTTAAAAAAAGCTGCTAACTTCACTTTTGGCTGCGTAAAATAGCTGCTAATTTCACTCCGGTTTTTATGTTAAGACACAAATTTTCAAAGTGCCTCAAGAACGTACTCAAATATAAGGTGACGATTGTTCTTTCGAGCGCATAACTTGGAATGCCTTTAATGTTAACATCTATAAAATTATTAATGCCACAAATGGAACGCTTTAAGTTGATCTTTATAACTTAACTTAAAGTTGTTTAAATCTTCTTCGATCTATTGCATTATGTTAAATCAATGTTTCATAATTTTTTCTTTAAATGAATCAACGGTTACACTAGAACTGTGACAGGTCGACAGGTGATACCGTCCTGTTCGAAAAACTTTCCAGCTAAATCCATTCTTTCAGCTGGGACCACGAAAATTCTGTCATTATCGTTCAATATCTTTTACCTTTAACTGTAACCGCATGTCCTTTCTTATTTTGTAAAAAATAAGGCCTTTTGTTAAATGCAAGGCCTTTTCAATAATCCCATTTTAAATATTTTTATTCCAAAAACTACAATTTTGCATTCTCATATAACCGTTTAACTAAAAATGAAAATCAGATTTTTTTTTAATCAGGATCAATTTCAACTTTCTCTTGATCACAGTTGCTAAACAAATGCTCCTATGTTTCCAGTAACTTTAGTTATTGAGTCAGCACCCTCTTATAAGGGTTATAAAGCCAGATCATGTCAAGTTGAGAATTTAACTTCTGGACATCGATGACTTTTGCATTCTCTGCAGGATTGGCTCTTTTCGCCACGTTTTCCGGATTTCTTGCATTTTGTCATCGCTTTAGTATTATTTTATCATGTAAAACTAATTTACTATCACATTTTTTTACGATTGTACGTAATCGTAGAAAGATTATTTCTTCCGAAATTTTCTCGTGCTACCCAACTGAATTGAACAAAAGATCGATTATTTTGATACTTTTTTTAAGTGATAATGTTTGACTTTTTAAGCTTGTACCTCTCTATTATTAAAAGCTAGACTGTACTTAATACAACTGCAAAGAAATAGCATTTGTTTTAATTTCCGATTATGGCCCTTGTGATTTTTCAAAAAATATCATTTTTTTTTTTTATAGGTGCATCATTAAGTGGAGGTCAGAAAGCCCGTATAAATCTAGCCAGAGCAATCTACCGTGATGCAGATATTTATCTTCTTGATGATCCCCTTTCTGCAGTAGATATCCATGTATCCAAACACTTATATGACCTTTGCATAAATGGCTACCTGTACAATAAAACAAGAATTTTGGTTACCCACCAAGTGCACCATTTGAAAGATGCAGATAACATAATTATTTTAAACAATGTAAGTATAAATTTCTATTTCTGAATGAACGAGTTTTTTTAATTCTGTTGTCTTAATTGACTTAAAATACTCAGGATTTTACTAGATTTTTAGTTTCTTCCTGGATTGAACTGAATTTATTGCTCGACCGACGCACAGTGCTCTCTGTATGTTCTGATCGTAAGTCGTTACTAAAAGTTTAGTGCTTAGATGATGAGAAACTTAGACAGGCTAGGTATCAATTGTTATTTTTGTTGACGATATTGCGTACACACGTGGATCGTCGCTCGGTCACACTGAACGCACCAAAGTAAGTATATAACCGCCATAGCCCGTCAGCCAACCGACGAGCTCAACCAATGGTCCTCGTCAGTGCGACGTAGCTATACGCGCGTAGCAGTCTATCAGCTTTGAACTACAGTTGACAGACATTTTATTTAATAAAGCTACGTTCGACCGATTTTAGCGCTGACCCTCAAGCACTTAGTTTTACCTAAGCATAAGTTACCTTTTTAATAAAGACTTTAAAACAGGTAGTTTCTAAAGCATTAATTGAATGCAAATACGGTTTAGATGTTGTAGTTGATTTCAAATTTCTCTAGTTTTTTTCCAAAACGCTTTTGACATATGGAATATCAAACATAGGCTGTTGATGTTTATCCCTTACTTCCTATTTTGTTTTCATAATAGACAACCAGTTTTGCAGAACATCCATTTGTTAAAAGATCCATTCTAATTTCTTCGTTATATGTTTTTAGACTATAACCTCCTTACAATGCCGTATTTTTGTTTGTATGTTCACTAGAGTGTGGCTAAGATTATTGTTTCTCTAAATCCTAATCTCTGGGTACAAGTTTGATTATTTCTAACAGAAATGCTTAAAGTTCTATGTCATTACAATTCTAGATTATCAATTTCGTCCACGAACCTTAGCCAAAGTTCTAGTTTATTTTTGCTTTCCTTCATTTAGATCCTCAAACGATTCCATATTGACTATGACTGGTGAAGAAAAAAGTTCGTTCCCTGTTAGAAGAGGAAAGTAAAAATTACCAAGACTACAGGCTACAAGGCCCATAATTGAATTTCTAGCAGTCTTCAAAAAAAGTGAGATGCTGGATATTTGGTTCTATATCAGTGCCATAAAACCCATTACACACACGCACACACGTTGCCTGTATTGCTAAATTTAAAAAAAAAATCGTTATAAGAACCTTTTTTTTAATTTTAGGGTCGTATTGAGAACGAAGGCTCATTCCAGCAACTTTCCAAAAGCGACAATCTATATGCCAAATTATTAACTTCAGAACCCGAACCTTCAGAGGAAGAAAAGGTTAAGGTGCTCCAAAATGCCAGAAAAGATAGGAAACTGTCAGTTAGAAGTATAAAATCTATGGGTAGTGCCCTGAGTGAACTAAGCATTCCAGAGGCTATATTAGCTGAACAAGAAGATGACTCTGAGGAGGTAATTACATTACAATACAAAAATATGTCCAATGCAGTCAATATAAACTGCTCGACAAAAAGATCGTACCAGTTTAATTTTTAGACCCACTTTCAAACTGCTGTAACTTTTTTAAAAATTAACTTTTTTAAATATCTAAAACGAAGTTTAAAACCGCGTTTCTTCTACTTTAAGCTGTATTGCATTTAATTTTAGTAAGATAAATATTATTATGATGTACAGGGTGATCAATAGAGTGTCGCAAAAAAAAAAAAATTTAAGTCTGTCCTATTTCAGTGGTAATTTTTTTTTGGTCGTTATAATATGGACTGTTACCAAGGTCATATCAATATCTCTAGACGTTTATGTCAGTTTTTGAATTGAGGACTTGCGCTTGCGAAATACTTCTAAACGTCAAATTTTGGTAATCAATTCTTTAAAAGGCTATAACTGGAAAATGGATTGACGGATTTCAACGAGTGTTTCATATTTGGAAAGCTCATTTCATGTAGATTTTTTATGTCCTAAGCACTTTTCAATAAGTTATAATTTTATAAGTATACGGGTCCAACAAATACCAAAAACGTAGCTGATTTGGAAATCCTTAATATAGGATAAATAATTAAACGCCAAAGGGACCATATGTGTGTGTTTTGTTTTAAAAATGGCCAAGTTTATGCTGTTTAAGTGCCTGTAAACTTATTCATCAAAAATGCGTCGTTATTATGGCATTAGGTCTAAATGGTAGGAATTCCAACAACGTCTTAAAGTTTTAAACATTTTTAAACATAAATTAGGGTATTTGATGTTGTACACCATGATATACGGAGTGATCAACAAAGTGCTTTTAAATGTATTATGGTATCCATAATTACCGCAACATTAGGTACAGAACGGCCTTGTTTGCGCAACATATTTTAGATTAAAATTGTTAGGCTTGAAACTCTTTTTAGTACATTTCGGTGTCCAAAGATTTACCGCACTATATTTTTTTGTTGATTTTAGCTTAGTTTTGCCATTTTCAAAGTGTCAAATTACCTCTACAAAAAACAAAGAATGTTTACCTGATACATTGAATTTATCTATAGCAGCGATACGTTTCTATAGCAACGATGAAATAATGTCATTGTCATAAAACAGTTGTTGCGAAAATGAACTACGAAATATACTTATAATTTTTTAAAAGCACTTTGTTGATCACTCCGTATATCATGGTGTACAACACCAAATACCCTAATTTATGTTTAAAAATGTTTAAAACTTTAAGACGTTGTTGGAATTTCTACCATTCAGACCTAATGCCATAATAACGACGCATTTTTGATGAATAAGTTTACAGGCACTTAAACAGCATAAATCGATTTACGATAACGGAACAACTAACCACAACTAACCACAACCTCATCCGCAAGCGCACGTGTTGACAAAGTTGGATTTTCATTAATTAATGCCAACAAATTAATTTCTTTCGCTTCCCGTTCCTCATTAACTTCTTGGACGTTTTGTATTTTATGGTTTCTTGGAGAAACGCACCCGTATTTTTGGAAATTATTTATAACTAGATGAAAAGCCTGTCTCCGCCAGGCAAGAGACAATATTAAGTAGCCTCTGCCTCCGTAAGACGCCTTCCGTACGGCTAACGGTAAAAAAACACTTTTTTGCTCCTATTTTTGTCCCGGGGGCGAAATTTAAAAAACGGGCTTCGTTCGGTTCTAGCCACTGCTAAAGACTACCACTGTGCCAAATTGCCAAATTTCATGATTTTAGCTCAAGCCATAACTTCAGAATCACATGGACAGACAAATAAATATGTATACCTATCTACATATAAATATATCACATTAGATATATATATATATATATATATATATATATATATATATATATATATATATATATATATATATATATATATATATATATATATATATATATATATATATATATATATATAAAAAAAAAAAAAAAAAACTGAAAAGGAAATTTGTCTGCACAAGTTATTTTCCCATATTTTTATTGATTGTTTTTAAATTGTAATACGTTTTATTGCTCAATAAGGAAATTTATAATTTTATCTTAATTTTAAGGAAGACGAACGTGAAATCAAAATGAAAGACATGCAGGAAGCGTCTTCGAAAGGCAAAGTAAAGGGCAACCTTTTCCTAAAATATTGTACTGCTGGTGGGAACATATTTTTTGTGTTGACTGTATTTATACTCTACGGACTGGCTCAAGGTTAGTTTAATATCAAATATTGTATTTTTATCTTTTAAAAAAGGATAATTGCAAAAAATATATATAAAATTCCACTTTTTTAAACTTTTTAGGCGCAGCCATGGGCACTGACTATTTTGTCTCTTTCTGGGTAAAAGTTGAAGATTACAAGACACTACACTCCCTAAACACATCTTTAATTGAAAATGGTAATACAACGTTAAATGCTTCAGAAGAAATTGTGGTTACAACTCCGGCGCCATTTGCATTTGATGCTCTCAACTGGGAGCGTGATCTCTATCTTTACATTTATGGAACACTTGTAATATGTACTTTCGTTTTCGCTCTACTGAGATCATTGTTATTTTACAAAATGGCTATGCTTAGTTCACAAAAATTACATGACAGCATTTTCTACAGTGTTATAAATGCATCTATGAGGTTCTTTGATACCAACCCAGGAGGCAGAATATTAAATAGGTTCTCTAAGGATATTGGTTCTGTGGACGAATTGCTACCCAAAGCAATTTTGGATGCTACTCAGGTAAGGTTTTTTTTAAAACTTTTTGTTCTTTCAACTTGTTGAGTTATTAAAAAAATAATATATAAAATAATTCAACCTCGCATAGACATAGAGTAATGGTACGCCAGAACCCCATTCTTGCGAGTGCGCCTCCTCCTCGCATGATTCGTAGCGATCGCGATCGGAGGCTGCAGGAGTTCTATCCATCCACACTCACAATTTGTTGCCTCGGGTCCTTTGACTTCGCCCAAAAATCGGATACCAAACAGACAGTCGGGGAGGCGAGACGAGGTAACGCGAACGGAGGCTCTTGCTTCCTCTTGTCTTACCTCGTCTTGCGTCCCCGATGCTCCGTTCATTACCACAACTAAACAAGGCTAGCACTCTTTCAGGCTCCAATCGCTACGAATCATGGAAGAGTCTTCACAGGGATTACCCGCGTCTCCTCCTGGAGGGTGTAGATCGAGCTTTATGCGAATTACATTCGAACTAGTCCCAGTTTATTTACCTAATTTACTAATTTTTGCTGAGTTGGTAGACACTTTAAGGCATTAAAAAAACCTTTTTACTTTTTCCAGTTAATCCTAATGGCGCTGGGTTCCATCGTTTTAATCGCAGTGGTAAATCCAATGTTTTTGATTATGGTGGCTGTTCTTGGTACTATTTCAATGATCTTCAGACACGTCTATTTAAAAACATCTAAAAATATTAAACGTCTTGAAGGAGTCAGTAAGTAAAATTTTAAATTTTTGAATATATGTATATGTATATATATATATATATATATATATATATATATATATATATATATATATATATATATATATATATATATATATATATATACATTAGATTAAAAAGATGTACAGAAATCTACAGATACTAAGATTTACATTTAAACCTCTAGACAAACATGGGTATCTGGCAATAGCCCACTGATGTCATGATGTTTTAAACAAGAAAAAACGAAGCTCCATTCAGAGCTCTCGGTAATTAAAAAATTATTGAAAAATCATATTTAATTACTTCTGAGTAATTGGATTACTTTAATTCAATTACTTTCCGGAAAACGTTGGATTATCAATTAATAGGATATGTACGTGTTAGTAATTATTTTAAATAAAGTAATTCAATTACTTAGAAAGTAATTCGATAACTTATAAAGTAGGTAATTGAATTACTTATAAATTAATTTAATTACCCAATAAAGTAATTCAATTTCCTAATAAATAATTGAATTACTACGAAAAATTCAATTACTGGCTTTATGGAAAAACTGCCGGAAGTTTGGCCGGCCATCTTGAAACACCGCGGGCGCTTTGAATCCGGCGAACGCCGCCTTCCCGTCGATTTCGTATTCTCGATTGATGCTTACCGCCACCGTTTTTTTTTGTGGGAAAATCTGTTGATGTTTGGGGTAGAATAAAAAGAAATTTTAATTTAAGAGTCATATAATGTTAAACTTGAGCGGTTTGAATAGTGTGACGCACGCGTATGATACATATTAGTATAAATATTTTATTTGTTTAGTGCATCGGGTTTAATATATGTGGTAATTTAAAAAAAATAATTGCTGAAATATTCAATTACTTTTAGTTTTAATTGATAATTAAATTACTTTTAACAAACATGCTAGTTATTGGTAATCGTAATTTACTACTACTTAAAAGAGTAATTGGTGATTGTTATTGAATTACTTTTTAAAAGTAATTGCGACAGCTCTGGCCCGATTTAAAGTCACTACCCACTTGAAACGCGTGACAGAACACAAATTTTTAGGTCAAACCT